>SJXQ01002401.1:93694-142159 GCA_006408695.1 Aepyceros melampus | reverse complement strand
TTTATAATAGCCAGGACATGGAAGCAACCTAGATGTCCATCAGCAGATGAATGGATAAGAAAGCTGTGGTACATATACACAATGGAGTATTACTCAGCTATTAAAAAGAATACATTTGAATCAGTTCTAATGAGGGATGTGTATAAGAGACAGATTATACAGAGTGAAGTAAGCCAGAAAGAAAAACACCAATACAGTATACTTACACATATATATGGAATTTAGAATGATGGTAATGATAAACCTGTACGCAAGACAGCAAAAGAGACACAGATGTATAGAACGGCCTTTTGGACTCTGTAGGAGAGGGAGAGGGTGGGATGGGTTGGCAGAGTGGCAGTGTAACATGTGTGATATCATAAGTGAAATGAATTGCCAGTCCAGGTTTGATGCAGGATGCAGGATGGTTGGGACTGATGCATGGGGATAATCCAGAGAGAGGGTGTGGGGCAGGAGGGGGGAGGTGGGGGTCGGGAATGGGAGTTCATGTACACTCGTGGCTGATTCATGTCAATGTATAGCAAAACGAATACAGTATTGTAAAGCAAAACAAACTAAAAAAATAAAAATTAATTTAAAAAAATAAAAGTACTGTTCCTATTTTGTAGCATTTTAAAAGTAATTTTGTTATTTATACGTTTTAATGCTGTTTACTTGCATAAGCTTTTTTATTTCTTAGGTCATTTTTACCTCCTTCTTTCTTTCTTTTGTATAGAATGAGAGAAATAGTTCTGTTGCAAAAAGATAGCCAATAGTTTTGTTGACTTTGTAAACAGTAGGTCAGAAAAGCCACTGAGTGTAGGGATTAGATGAATGATTCTCATAAGACCATGTTACTGCCAGCTAACAAGAAAGCCAGTCAGGGTAAGAGTTCTATCTCAGTGCTGCCCTGCCACACAGAACATACACAAAGCCAGACTCTGCATTTTATATTGTGTTCTTGCTGTGTTCCTTTGCCAAGAGCATGCTTCTTCCTCTTCTAGGTAAAGCCTACTGAGGCTTCTGGACTTAATGTAAACACAAACTCCTCCAGGATCCCTTGGCTGGCAAATTCCCTTCCTCAATATATGTCTAATATCATTTCCAAGTGTTTCTATGAGTTAACTTAGACCCTGCCACTTTTATTTATCAAGCATTTCCCATACTCATTATAATAGCACTTCATTAATTTTTAACTTTTCTACTAGCCCATCAGGAATAAAAGTTTCCTGAAGACTATAACTGCAATATTTATCATTCCATCTAAAATATTTAATACTTTGTCAATAACATGTAAGCTATCAGTGAATAACTATGGAAGGTTGGCTGAATGAGCTAAATTGCATTTCAAGTTTAAGAAGCAATATACCTTAGTGACGATGAACAGAGACAATCCAGCCTGCGAGGTTTGATTCCGCAACTCTGCTATTTACTAGCCATATAATCATGAGTTGTTTAATCTTTCTGTGCCTTAGTTTCTTCATCTATAAAATAAAATTTGTATTATTATGATGTGATCAACACTATATGAGTTAACATGTGTAAAGCACTTAAATGATTGTGTGGAACATAACAAGCTGTAAATAATCATATATGGATACAACAACTGCTGTGATGTTAAAATTTTACAGTCCAAAATGATAAGGTAACCATGTAAATATTCCCACTCAATCCAACATGGAACATGAAACAAATCTAATTTCTAAAATAACATGTTGGCAGGTAGATTCAACATTTTTACTATTTTTTTCCAGATGGTTTCCCGGCTGGTTGACACTTACCAAGTTATAATAATTATGCAGGTGAGAATATATAGTTTGGTTCAGTCACTCAGTCGTGTCTGACTCTTTGCAACCCTATGAATCGCAGAACACCAGGCCTCTCTGTCCATCACCAACTCCCGGAGTTCACTCAAAATCAAGTCCATCGAGTCGGTGATGTATCGATGTGTAGCAAAACGAATACAGTATTGTAAAGCAAAACAAACTAAAAAATAAAAATTAATTAAAGAAAAAAAATCAGAAATAGGTAATAGACTAACTTTAAAGAGGTCTCTGTTTTAAATCAGCTGGGCTCTCTCAGTACAGCCATCTCTGGATGGTCTCAACCCTCAGCTTTATTCCTTCTTTTTTGCCAGTATCTACATAGCCTGATGGCTTCCTGATTCCCCTGAAAGGCTATCCAGTTGAGAAGACCTAGGGATTATGTGTGGCTACTCTTAACCTTCATCTGCCTACACGTCATAAAGAGCAGTGCATAAACCCACCTTTTGTTCAGCTCTGATCCACATGAGGGACAAAATTGGTTTGCAGTAAATCCAAGGATAAGCACAATTCACTAGCAATACTAGCAAAATAATCCTAAAAACACCAAAAATTGCTGTGTGCTTACTGGGTGCCTAGGCACTATTCTAAGCAATTAACATATAACTCAATTAATCCTTGTAGCAACCCTATGAAGTCAGTCAGGCAGTTCAGTGGCTCAGTCATGTCCAACTCTTTGCGACCCCATGGACTGCAGCACACCAGGCCTCCCTGTCTAGCACCAACTCCTGGAATTTACCCAAACTCATGTCCATTGAGTCGGTGACACCATCTAACCATCTCATCCTCTGTTCAATCTTTCCCAACATCAGTTCAGTTCAGTTTAGTCGCTCAGTTGTGTCTGACTCTTTGCGACCCCATGAATCACAGCACGCCAAGCCTTCCTGTCCATCACCAACTCCCAACATCAGGGTCTTTTCAAATGAGTCAGTTCTTATGAAACACAAAGAAACCAAGGCATGGGAAGATTAAGTAACTTGCCCAAGGTCACATATCCAAGCAGATAGCTTCCACAGATTCTGCTCTTGACTGCTATCTCTTCTACCTGTTAAGAAATGGAAATATAACTGCATACTTTTCTCTCCTCTTTATAAAACATCACCAAAGGCAAAGAAAGTAAGAATTAGCTTTAGAGAATTTTAATTCACACAAAAATACTTTTAAACAGAAAATTGCTTATTTCAGACGTTGGTATAGAGAACCACAGACCAGTGTCAAATGACTTGAGACAACACTTACAATTCTCTATCCTAGCTCTGTGGTCATGTTTACTGGAAGGCACAGAGCAGAAGTTGCTTGGGCAAGTTTTGAATACATGCTCTGCTCAGTCTATATGATATCTTTAAGTTTTAAAAAATGTTTTATCAAAATGTAAAGGTCGAATATTTTTACATAAATATTCATGTTTTAGACTTTTCTAGGAGAAGCAGGTTTATCAACGCTCCCTCATGCAGCACTGCTGCTACTGCTGCTAAGTCACTTCAGTCGTGTCCGACTCTGTGCGACCCCATAGATGGCAGCCCACCAGGCTCCCCTGTCCCTGGGATTCTCCAGGCAAGAACACTGGAGTGGGTTGCCATTTCCTTCTCCAATGCAGGAAAGTGAAAAGTGAGAGTGAAGTCGCTCAGTCGTGTCAGACCCTCAGCAACCCCATGGACTGCAGCCTTCCAGGCTCCTCCGTCCATGGGATTTTCCAGGCAAGAGTACTGGAGTGGGGTGCCATTGCTGGTTCCCAAACCACTGATCCTTTTGCCATCCAGTGCTACTTCTCTTTTTATATTGTTTAAAAACAAAGTGTGATTTATTTAAATCAACATACGAACACGTGTACACCCGTGGCAGATTCATGTTGATGCATGGCAAAACCAATACAATATTATAAAGTAAAAATAATAATAATAATAAATTTTTAAAAGGCCCAAATAAGTAAATAAATAAAACAAAACAAAATGTGAACGAAAATGTGAAAGTCTTAGTCACTCAGTCATGTCCAACTCTGTGACCCCAGGGACCGTAGCCCCCATTCCTGGGATTCTCCAGGCAAGAACACTGGAGTGGGTTGCCATTTCATTCTCCAGTGCATGAAAGTAAAAGGTGAAAGGGAAGTCGCTCAGCCATGTCCAAATCTTAGTGACCCCATGGACTGCAGCCTACCAGGCTCCCTGTCCATGGGATTTTCCAGGCAAGAGTACTGGAGTGGGGTGCCATTGCTTCTCCTCATACAACACTAGCAAGAGCTAAAATGTAGGTTTTGTCCTTAAAATGGAGCATATAATCTAGTTTGCCGTATTCACCACCACTCTGTATTGTCTTATACCTCATAACTTCTTTCCCTTATATCCCCTCTTAGGATGTCATAACACATTTGAGCAAGAGGACTCCTATTTAGAAGAAAGGGGATGTTATAGAGGAAAGAATTCTGAACCAAGAGGTGAAATTAAGTGTTTCTATTTCTAGGTATGGAACTGGTAATACTACCTTACTTCCTGTATGCACACTTTAAAAATATCAGGCCAGGTTAGATACTGTGATTCCATAAGTTTTAAAACTCAGATAGGACACTAAAGCATTAAACTTTTTATCACAGTAGTGAGAAATGAGCTTGTCACTGTTTCACAGGCTGCCTATGAAAGTTCTTCCTGTGCGTAGAATAACAAAGAGAAGAACTGGCCTGTGTCTAGATGAGACACTTGGCCATCTGTGGAGCCTGAGAGGGAGCTCACAAGAGTACTTTAGTACTTCTCATTACTGTATTGAATATACTCTTCAGATAAGAGACAGTAACTCTTCATTCTGCAACGTTGTAAGTGTCTCAATTTCACTTTGGCATCCACAGGAGAAAGGTTTTTCAGTTCAGTTCAGTTCAGTTACTCAGTCGTATCTGACTCTTTGCGGTCCCATGGACTACAGCATGCCAGGCTTCCCTGTCCATCACCAACTCCTGAAGCTTGCTCAAACTCATGCCCATTGAGTCAGTGATGCCATCCAACCACCTCACCCTCTGTTATCCCCTTCTCCTCCTGCCTTCAATCCTTCCCAGCATCAGGGTCTTTTCCAGTGAGTCAGTTCTTTGCATCAGGTGGCCAAAGTATTGGAGTTTCAGCAGAAGCATCAGTCCTTCTAATCATGCAGTTTTGGACAAATTCACTAATTCATTCAATAAATGTTGATGAAGCTCTGGGCACGTGCCAGACACTATAAAATCCCAAAGTAAAATAGTGGGTAAATAGGGAACAAAAGGTTACTTTCCCAGGTGGCTGCCATTATGGAGAGGGTAATGTGAATACCTGAAGGTAACAGATAGTCAGCCTTGGATGACATGCCCTAGAGTACATCCCAACTTTTTAGGAAAATTACTAATCCTTCACAAAGTATTCAGAAAGACCTTTTTTTTTTTTTTAATGGAAAAAGAAGAGTCAGAACTTGTTAAGAGCAAGCCTAGGCAAAATCTGGAAGGCTGAGTAAATTCAGGAAGCACAAAGTGAAAAGCAGAAGTACTAATGCTACAAAATCACAGAGAATGCTTAGAGCTTCCTTGAGTTGTAGGAGATTCAACTTAAACATGGTCTCATCAGAACACACAGCAGGAGCTCTCTAATGATTTGGTGATGATGCCATTTGCTACACAGGATGAAAGGATGTCTGAAGTGTGCAGCTTATATTTTGATTCCAATCTCACAATCCAAAACTGCCGAAGGCAAGGTCTTTCATCCAACTGGGCATAAGAGAGACATCTGCTTCATGCTTGGTCTCATTTCACACCCAGGAGGGTGTTTGCTTCCCTACCACTTCAAGGGGTCCCTTTGAATTTACAGTAGCTCTGGGAGAACTGTGGGAAGGTACATACATGGGTCCTCAGATGGAAGCCTTGTGGCTTAGACCAAGTGTTGTTCCTGCTGGGTAGTCATTGCTAAGAGTAACTTTGCATCAAGATTGGCCTGTCAATCACTCAGACCTTTTGGCAGAGGTCATGTAGAGTTACTAATTTTGTGGCAGTGAGCAGTGTGTTAATATACGCTGCGACCAGCACTTTTTCTCCAGGCCCATTTAACCAAGCACTTCCTAAGCAGATCTGTGAACATGAACATGAACGTGAAGTTGCTCAGTCGTGTCTGACTCTTTGTGACCGCATGGACTGTAGCCTACCAGGCTTCTCCACCCATGGGATTCTCCAGGCAAGAATGCTGGAGTGGGTTACCATTTCCTTTCCAGGGGATCTTCCCGACCCAGGGATCAAACCTGGGTCTCCCGCATTGGAGGCAGACGCTTTAACCTCTGAGCCAGGTACTGCCAAATCCCTTCTGCCCAGAGTCAGGGGCTTTAGGCTCCTTTCTCTGTGCTTTCCTTTCCATAGATTATCACTTAGCTTCACACCACCCTCCAAAATCCTATTTCCTTTGTTTGGCCCACTTGGAAACTTTCACAGCCCCATTTAAAGCAGAATCTAAATCAACAAGGAAAAATTTGGTTGCCTTTCCCTTGAGGACAAGAAGAGCTTGGTCTTTAAAATAAGATTCTTTAATTTCAATTCATAGAAGTGAGAAGAAATACTTACTTGCCATCCTTCAGAAAGACACCTCATTCTCAGATGGGCTAAATCACCTCTTTCAAAGCAGAAGCAGCAATAGACTTTGCATATTAAAACAGGCTGAACTTCACCTAGAATTACATTTATACTATGTATAACCTCATCCTCTAGATATGCTAACTGGTAGAAAACTTTCACTTTTTCAAATTCTTCATTTAATTAGAGTCAACAAAAACTTCTTTACAGAGTGATCTGAGTTCACAGGCCAGGGAACCATCATAGAAGTCAAGCAATAACTTGAATTCAGATATATCTGAATCCCAGTTCAGACCTCAAGTCAGATACTTAATTTTTTGGTGTCCTTGGGCAAGTTATTTAACTTCTTTAAGCCTCCAAATTCTACTCTAGAGAATGAAAGTGATAAAGCCTCCCTACTCTGCGTGGCCCTAGGCAACACTTCAGAGCTAATACATGGACAAGCACTCAGCACAGTACCTGGCACAGAGCAGGGGCAGGGCACAAAAACAATAATGATGTCATGGCACAGAAGAGACAGTTAAAGCAAAGAGAGATGGCTCTCACTTTCTGCATCAATGTTTAACAGAATACCCAGAGTAAGGTGGAAGCGTCAAACATGAGTTATATTTAAAAGAAAATTTTGAGGTAGAAGGATTGACCAAGGAAATACATAACAAAAAGAATTCACAAAGACTAAATAAACAAAGAAATATCCCATGTTCTTGAATAGAAACACTCAATACTGTCAAGATGTCAGTCCTTTCCTTTGATCTGTAGTCAATGCATGTGTGCATGCCAAGTCACTTCAGTCATGCCCAACTCTCTGTGACCTCATGAACTGTAGCTAGCCAGGCTCCCCTGTCCATAGGATTCTCCAGACAAGAATACTGGAGTGAGTTGCCATGCCGTCCTTCAAGGGATCTTCCCAACCCAGAGATCGAACCTGCATCTCTTATGTCTCCTGCATTAACAGGCGGGTTCTTTACCACTAGTACCACCCAGGAAGCATCCCAGTAAGTTGTTTTATAGATATCAGTCAGTCAGTTCTGTTGCTCAGTTGTGTCTGACTCTTTGCAACCCCACGGACTGCAGCACACCAGGCTTCCCTGTCCATCACCAACTGCCAGAGCATGCTCAAACTTATGTCCATCGAGTCCGTGACGCCATCCAACCGTCTCATCCTCTCTCGTCCCCTTCTCCTTCTGGCTTCAATCTTACCCAGCATCAGGGTCTTTTCCAATGAGTCAGTTCTTTGTATTAGGTGGCCAGAATACCGGAGCTTCCACTTTAGCATCAGTCTTTCCAATGAATATTTAGGACTGGTTTCCTTTAGGATTGGCTGGTTTGATCTCCCTCTGGCCAAAGGACTCTCATGAGTCTTCTCCAACACCACAGTTCAAAAACATCAATTCTTCGGTGCTCAGCTTTATTTACAGTCCAGTTCTCACATCCATACATGACCACTGGAAAAACCATAGCTTTGACTATACTGACCTTTGTCGGTACAGTAATCATATGACAGAAAAAGTTCTGCAAAAGCTTGTTTATAGATATGAACAAACTAGATCTATAGTTTATATGGAGAGACAATAGACACAGACTAGCCAACACCATATTGAAAGAACAAAGTTAGAGAACTATTAATAATACTTGATTTCAAGGCTTAAATATAAAACTGCTATAATCAAAAACATTATGGCACTGGGAAAGAATAAACAAACAAATCAATGGAACAGAATAGAAGGCCCCAAAATAGACTTCCATAAATATAGTTAATTGATTTTTGACAAAGAAAAACAGAAAATACACAAAGACAGTCTTCTCAACCAATGGTGCTAGAACAACTGGACAGGACATACAAATAAATAAATCAAGACATTGATCTTATATCTTTCACAAGTGTGAAGTGAAAGTCACCAGGTCCTGTCCAGCTCTTTGAAACCCTAAGGATTGTAAACTGTCAGGCTCCTCTGTCCACAGGATTTTCCAGGCAAGAAAATCTGGAGTGGGTGGCCACTCCCTTCTCCAGGGGCTCTTCCTGACACAGGGATTGAACCCAGATCTCCAGTGTCTCCTGCATTGTCAGGTGCATTCTTTATCACTTAGCCACCTGGGAAGCCCCACGGTGTGTCACCATAGATTCATCACTTTTAACAGATGTACTCTACTATGGGGGATGTTGGTAATGGGGGAGGCAAAGCATGTGGCTAAGCATGTAAATGGGATATCTCTGTGCCTTCCATTCAATTTTACTGTGAACCTAAACTGCTTGAAAAAAATTAAGTCTTAACAAAAATTCAGTTGCTGAATGGCATTGACTCATTCTGCCAATCTATACCGGGTAACAACTTTATATCAGATGAGGGCTAAATATGGTAGTGGGAGGGGGCGGTAATATAAAGGTGAAAAAGATGAAATTAATGTCTGTTACCATGGAACTGCTGGGAGATGGAGGTAAATAAACTACTGACAATATTATATCGTGGTAGTGCTCAGGAAATATCAATAGTGCTCAGAAATATCAATAACCTCAGATATGCAGATGACATCACTCTATGGCAGAAAGCAAAGAAGAACGAAAGAGCCTCTTGATAAAAATGAAAGAGGAGAGTGAAAAAGTTGGCTTCAAACTCAACATTCAGAAAACTAAAATCATGGTTTCTGGTACCATCACTCCATGGCAAAATAGATGGGGAAAAAATGGAAACAGTGACAGACTTTATTTGGGGGGGGGGTCTCCAAAACCACTGCAGATAGTGACTGAAATTAAAAGACTCTTGCTCCTTGAAATAAAAGTTATGGCCAACTTAGATAGCATATTAAAAAGCAAAGACATTATTTTGCCAACAAGTGTCTGTCTAGTCAAAGCTATGGTTTTTCCAGTAGTCATGTATGGATGTGAGAGTTGGACTATAAAGAAAACTCAGCACTGAAGAATTGATGCTTTTGAACTGTGGGTTGGAGAAGATTCTTGAGAGTCCCTTGGACTGCAAGGAGATCCAACCAGTCCATCCTAAAGGAAATCAGTCCTGAATATTCATTGGAAGGACTGATGTTGAAGCTGAAACGCTAATACTTTGGCCACCTGATGTGAAGAATTGACTCATTGGCAAAGACCCTAATGCTGGGCAAGAATGAAGGCGGGAGGAGAAAGGGATGGCAGAGGATGAAATGGTCGGATGGCATCACCAACTCAATGATGTGAGTTTGGGTAAGCTCCAGGGTTTGGTGCTTACCCAAACCCTGGCATGCTACAGTCCATGGGGTCACCAAGAGTTGGACAGGACCAAGCAACTGAACTGAACTGAGTGCTCAGGAAAGTACAAGGTGCTCCAGGAGTATATGCCTAGCAAACCCCTGATTGTGAAAAGCAGCTTTCCTACAGGTTGGGCCAGCTCAGCTGAAATGCACAATGCAAGGAGAAACTTTCATTGTGAAGGAGGTGTGTAACAGCAGGTACAAAGGTTTGGAGGTAAAAGGAAATGAGCCCTTCCAAAGAACAGAAAGAAGTAGAAGTCATAAGATGCTAGGAGCCACCAGGTATAGTGGTGAACTTGGCTCAGTCTAGGTCAGGTGGAGGCCCTGGTGGCAGGGCAGGCTTGAAAGAGGGGATTTGATCTCTAATATACTGGAAAGCAGCAGGCAGATTTTCAGCAGAACAATGGCTTCTCTTTGGGTAGTGAGACTAAGAAAGATATTTTCCCCCTTAACTTTTAGATTTTTAAAAATTCTAAAATGAGCAAGTATAGTATGCCATTGATAAACAGCTTTTTAAAAACTCACTTTAAAAAGAACAAATACAGTAAACTATCCACCAAACAAGCCCTTCTTGGAGAGAAGGTCAATGAACTAAAAACTGCTAACATCACCAAGAAAGCAAACTCAAAATTTAGAAACGTGGAAGAAGTAAAAACAGGATATTTGCCTCTGCACATCAATCAAGAGATATAACTTAACTGGGATGCAGACCAGACTCTATCTAGAGCCTTCAACATGAAGTCCTCAGAGGTGACCATCTTGAGGATGTCAGAGACACAAGCTAGAAGAAAACTTACTCAGAGACCTCCTAAGTGGTTTTCAAATGCTTTTTAAGAAAAAAGCTTTTTCTCCTTTTCAAATGAAATTTTCAACGTAAAATAAGTAAAAGATTACTACACATTGAACAGGATGGGGAATATGGTTGGGAAATCCAAACTGTGCTGACTTGATTTCCTCAGGTTACTTCTTCCTCCAAGAGCTCCGCATAATAGTTGGAAATTTACCAACCTGGTTTTCTTTGCAAGAAACTGCAGTTCACTGCAAGGAAGTCAAAACTTTTACCATGGGTAGGTATTGGTACAAAGTTATGCATTAGTGCAGAAGAGGAGCATGAACTCAGACACATGTTCTGCATTCACTCTGGCTTTCTCCACCACCCCCCACCACCCGCCAAAAAAAAAATGACTTTAAAAATGATTGCCAGAATTGTAGTGTTCATGATGAAGAAGTGAAGTGCAGTCAGAGTACATCTCTTTATAGAACCCCATCTCACTTCCAAGGACCCTCTCTCCAGTCTTCAGGAAGTCCAACTTCACCCTACAAAGGAGCTCCCAGGGAGTGCTATATATTAGTTTGCATTTCAACTCAAAGAACTTCAACAACAAAAGTGGATCATTTCGGCTCACTTAAAAGGGAAGACTAAGGTCACTTGTTCCTGGTATGGCAAGATCTCAGAAGCACTCTTTCTCACCATCGGCTGTTCCAGTTTCCTCTGTAATGCTTCTTACAGAAGTAGATCTCTTTATCAGTGTGGCCACTGACAGGTCTGAGTCTAAATTTCTTGACGTCTATGTCTTTGAAGACAAAGGGAACTGTTGTACTACAGTTTCAGCAAAAGTCTTCAGAAAGGTTTTGATCTACCTAAACCAATAACTGTGATCAGGACAACTGTGATCTTCTAACTGGCCCAGGCTGAATCTTGAGTCAACAAAGTAGAAACATTTCCATATCTGGGGGTTAGTGGGTGGAGGATACTAGGAATTAGAGATCAGTGGTTCCTCAATGGAAACTTGACCAGCTGTTCTCTAGGAAAGGGGCAGGAGTCCTTGGCCAGCACATATAAGACATAACCTTGCATTCCCATACACTAACAATGAGAAAACAGGAAGAGAAATGAAGGAAGCAATTCCATTCACCACTGCAATGAAAAGAATAAAATTCTTAGGAATATATCTACCTAAAGAAACAAAAGACCTATATATAGAAAACTATAAAACACTGGTGAAAGAAATCAAAGAGGACACAAATAGATGGAGAAATATACCATGTTCATGGATCAGAAGAATAAATATAGTGAAAATGATTATACTACCCAAAGAAATCTATAGATTCAATGCAATCCCTATCAAGCTACCAATGGTATTTTTCAGAGAACTAGAACAAATAATTTCACAACTTGTATGGAAATACCAAAAACCTCTAATAGCCAAAGCAATCTTGAGAAAGAAGATTGGAACTGGAGGAATCAACCTGCCTGACTTCAGGCTCTACTACAAAGCCACAGTAATCAAGACAGTATGGTACTGGCACAAAGACAGAAATATAGATCAAGGGAACAAAATAGAAAGCCTAGAGATAAATCCATGCACCTATGGACCCCTTATCTTTGACAAAGGAGGCAAGAATATACAATGGAGAAAAGACAATCTCTTTAAAAAGTGGTGCTGGGAAAACTGGTCAACCACTTGTAAAAGAATGAAACTAGAACACTTTCTAACACCAAACACAAAACTAAACCCAAAATGGATTAAAGATTAAATGTAAGGCCAGAAACTATAAAACTCCTAGAGAAAAACATAGGCAGAACACTCTCTGACATAAACCATAGCAGGATCCTCTATGACCCACCTCCCAGAATACTGGAAATAAAAGCAAAAATAAACAAATGGGACCTAATTAAAATTAAAAGCTTCTGCACAGCAAAGGAAACTATAAGCAAGGTGAAAAGACAGCCTTCAGAATGGGAGAAAATAATAGCAAATGAAGCAATGAACAAAGAATTAATCTCAAAAATATACAAGCAACTTCTGCAGCTCAATTCCAGAAAAATAAACAACCCAATCAAAAAGTGGGCCAAAGAACTAAACAAATATTTCTCCAAAGAAGACATACAGATGGCTAACAAACACATGAAAAGATGCTCAACATCACTCATTATCAGAGAAATGCAAATCAAAACCACAATGAGGTACCATTTCATACCAGTCAGAATGGCTGCGATCCAAAAGTCAACAAGCAATAAATGCTGGAGAGGGTGTGGAGAAAAGGGAACCCTCTTACACTGTTGGTGGGAATGCAAATTAGTACAGCCACTATGGAGAACAGTGTGGAGATTCCTTAAAAAATTGCAAATAGAACTGCCTTATGATCCAGCGATCCCACTGCTGGGCATACACACCGAGGAAACCAGAATTGAAAGAGACACGTGTACCCCAATGTTCATTGCGGCACTGTTTATAATAGCCAGGACATGGAAGCAACCTAGATGTCCATCAGCAGATGAATGGATAAGAAAGCTGTGGTACATATACACAATGGAGTATTACTCAGCTATTAAAAAGAATACATTTGAATCAGTTCTAATGAGGTGGATGACGCTGGAGCCGATTATACAGAGTGAAGTAAGCCAGAAAGAAAAACACCAATACAGTATACTAACGCATATATACAGAATTTAGAGAGATGGTAACAACCCTGTATGTGAGATAGCAAAAGAGACACAGATGTACAGAACAGTCTTTTGGACTCTATGGGAGAGGGCAAGGTGGGATGATATGGAGAATGGCATTGAAACATGTAAATTATCACATGTGAAACATATCACCAGTCCAGGTTCATTGTATGATACAGGGTGCTCGGGGCTGGTGCACTGGGATGACCCAGAGGGATGGGATGAGGAGAGAGGTTGGAGGGGGGTTCAGGATGGGGAACACATGTACACCCGTGGCAGATTCATGTCAATGTATGGCAAAACCAATACAATATTGTAAAGTAAATAAATAAATAAAACTGAAAAAAAAAAAAAAAGACATAACCTTGACATTCCATGTCTCTGCCAGGTCATTTCCAACTTGCTGAAAATGGGATTATTTATGTGAAATGGCACCTCAGAGATACACTTCACACTTCTATTCACGCATGTAAATAGTCAAACACTGTTTACTGTCCTAATTGAACCCGACTTAAACTAGAGCTGAAGGGAAATTAGCTGAATTGAAAGACTTTTATATTTTCCTTAAAATCAAATGGGACTCAAACTACTTCTGAAAATGCAAACCCTGAGCCTATACTGGCATGTAATCCTTGTCCCTACTACAGATTCCTACAGAAAAAAAAAAAAAAGTATTTGAATGAAGCTTTATTATATCCACCTTTAGGATAAATAAAAGCATTTCAAAGTTCTAAACATATGAACTTTCCAACACCAAATTTAAAGGATTTTTACAAAGACCACAGTGGAAAAAGTAGAATGTGTATATATATAATTATAATAGAATTAATGATTAATTTTTAATGAAATATCACCTTTTCAGAGAACAGAAAAATACTGAGCATCTGCCATTGCCTTCCCTAGATTGTGGGCATTGAGAATAAGGTCAAATGCATATTTCAGAGCTTAGATATTTCAAGCTTTCTACTCCTTGGGTTTCCAAAATAGCTCTCAAATTTCTTCAAAGCTTTAGTCACAAAATAGAGCTAAAATGTAATGAGAAAAGGCTGAAAGAAAAGCTCTAACCCAGATACATCAGGTGGTTTTTGAGAAGCACTTGAATGACAAAGCTGAAATCGACATCTGTTACACCTTTCATCAAGCCCCCTGGAAAATACACTGAATCCATTTAACTCTTGGCATCCAACAAGAAGGGATTCTCCAGGTCCGGCAAGTATTAGATGCTCTAAACAAAGCCATGGAGTGGCTCTGATGGGACAAAAAAAAAAAAAGAACACAAAATAAGCCAAAATGAAATTCACTTCTCTTCTCTTTGCATGTCCTGCCCTGAAGGGAAATATGACAAAATGCATATGGGCTGAATCCCTGCACAAGTGAACCATGGGTAAGGGCCTCAGGTCAATCCAGGACAGGAGAATGACATCTGTTAGTGTTTGGGGATGGAAACATTCCCTAGGGACCTTTAGAAACAATGCCAGCTTTGAAATAGTGCTGGTCACTTTCCCCTTCCCCCCACCCCATATAAACAGAATTCTTCAAACTTTAATAATCAGAACCAAACTTTATACCACACTTCACATGGCAACATAGCCATTCCATGACTTTGCTATGAAGAGTCCATATTTTTTTTCTGCAAAAAGTGTTTCTCTACCAAATAAGTAGAAGACAACAGTTTGAAAAAAATATACTTAGTATATATATTGATAAATTCAGGTAATGGAGAGCCTAAGGCTTAAAATTATATTTTCCCAAACCCAGTTTGCCAGACCATTTATTCCCACTTGGTTTGTTCCTTTTTTACAGAGCAACCTAAATAATCCAAAAGCATGTCAATATGTTCCTTTTATCCATAGTAAAACACACATCTTTGGGTACCTTGGTAGAGAAAATAGTCTGGGAGAACACTGTGGTGCTGTGGAACACTTAGGAGATTTGTACCTTTACTTCAAATCCTCTGAGTCTTGCATATTTAGCTTGCATTTTTTAAGGGCCTAAGATATGCTAGACACTGGATATATAAAGATGAGCAAATATTCACCAGGAGGTAAGTCAGGGAGATAAGCACATAAAGAAATGATTACAGTCCATTTGTGTGACTACTGAAAGCAGCGACTGATGAGAAAAGGAAGGTTAATTTAGTCAGGCAAAGGGTGTTATTAGGTAAGGGTCATTGGGTAGGTAACCCTTGACCCTTGAGAATTAAGTAAGAATTTACCAGGTGAAAAGTAGTATTGAGTGGAGGAGACAGAACAAAGAGTGTGGAGTATATTCCAGACTAGTGAAAACAAGTGACTTCATCTCAAATCCTAATGCTAATTGACTGGGAGTGGTCACTCCAAGTGTGGCAATGAAAAACATGATGAAGCCATGAGGCTGATGTTATTGAAGGTCCACTTTTCCTCAATTCTGTCCACCCCTGAGTTCACCTGTAACCTCAGTGGACAATTGTTACATGCTGACAGCCTCCCTTTTCAACCACCTACAGCATTCTGCTTCTCTGAGGATTTTCTCTGATTCTAGGTGCCCAAGATCAGAGCAGCCTGAAAGACTGACAATTTCATGCCCCCACGGGGAAACTTTGTGTCCATGAGAAATGGAAGTCAGTGGAGAAGTACACAAGCCCTGTGTCTTGGTTACATAATTCTCAGGTATGTCACAAATCATCCTCAATGATATGCTGATGGGACTGAACCCAACTGTCCATATTAAGGTATCCTTTATTCTCTGTCCCCTGACTCACTTTTCTCACTCCTTCATTTCTGCTTCCTAGGATCACCATTCAAACATTATGCATTAGTTATCTACTGCTGTGTAACAAATGCCCCCCAAATTCAGCTTGAGACAATAAAGAATACCTACAATCTCTTACAGTTTCTATAGGTCAGGAATCAGGAAAAGCATAGTTGTATGGTTCTGCCCCAGGGCCTCTCCCAAGGTTGCAGTCAAATGAAGGCGTGATGGACCTGGAGGGTCCACTTCCAAGGTGCCTCACTCAGAAGCCTGGCAAGTTTCTACTGGCTGTTAGCAGGAGGACTCACCACAAGGAATTCTCCACAGTGTTGCTTGAGGGTTCCTCACAACAGGGCAGCTAGCCTCCCTCCCAAGAAAGGATCCAAAAGAGAACAAAGGGATAGGTCACAACATCTTTTTGACTTAGTCTCAGAAGTCACACCTATCACTTACACTCTAAGATTCAAACAGCACAGCTTTACACAATATAGGATGGAATGACACAAGGGAGTGGATACACAGGGAGGCTAGGATCATTGGGAGACGTTTTGGAGACTGTCATACTTTATCTTAGGGTTTATCAGCCAAGTTGGTTCTGTTCTGTTGGTGATATCTGCCTTGAATGGATGATCAGAGGGCTGTCATGCATGCTTGAGTGCATACTGGGACTCTAAAATTCCTTTAATCTTTAATCTCCAAAACTTTCAGAGAGTCAGCAGATTCTGGTCAGGTTCTGAAAACATACTCCCATTTTGGATGTAACTGCTCCAAAATTAAGCCAACTTTTCATTTTCCTACTAATATATTCTTCCTTTTGGGATTTGTGTTGCTGAGCGGATCTGGGACAATAACTTTCCACTTCATTTAGAAATATTTTCAGACCTCTCCACTGTTTATGGCAATGTTAGACTGCCATAATCAATCACCAATAAAAGTTCAAAATTCTAAATAGGTTGTTCTAATTTGTAATTTACATGCATTCTTTAGCAAAAACCAGTCACTACAAAAAAGCAACAGAAAATCTAAATTACCCTTCAAGATTACCATATTCATATCCACATGGGAATTACACAGTATATATCAGATCTAAACAAACAGGATCTGTCCCCAGGTTCCTTAAAATGTATAAATGATATTAGACAATTCAGCTTGCAGATGACAGTTCAAAGCCCTCCTCTTTGTACTCTTGTGACAAACCTAAGATAGATGTGTCCAAAGTAGACTCATTGTCAAGTGGCTAAAGAGGTTCACCAGCAGTAAGTTATGCAGGATCTATATTTCAAACTCTCCCCTCAAAATCTTGTCAGTCCATAAAATGAACAGTATCTTTAGATTGTCCCCATGGAATATTTAAATTGCAATACAACATCACAATTTCATTTCCTCAAGAGTATGGCCTTGGTTATACCCAAGATCATATGACCATGTAAGACTTATGTGAGCAAAATATGTATATCTATGTATCGAACAACTAAAAACTAAAATCTCAAAACAAACTGTTTAAATTTCTCATGTGCCCCTTCTTTTTAGGATACACTTAGTCATTTCTCATGGCAATTAAAAGCATCCCAGCAGGATATTCCAGTAGTCTTGCATGGATGTGAGGGTTGGAATCTAAAGAAAGCTGAGTGCTGAAGAATTGATGCTTTTGAACTGTGGTGTTGGAGAAGACTCTTGAGAGTCCCTGGGACTGCAAGGAGATTCAACCAGTCCATCCAAAAGGAAATAAGTCCTGAATATTCACTGGAAGGACTGGTGCTGAGGCTGAAACTCCAATACTTTGGCCACCTGGTGCAAAGAACTGATTTCTTGGAAAAGACCCTGATGCTGGGAAAGACTGAAGGCGGGAGGAGAGGGGATGACAGAGGGTGAGATGTTTGGATGGCATCACTGACTCAAGGGACATGAGTTTGAGTAGGCTCCTTGAGTTGGTGATGGACAGGGAAGCCTGGCATGCTGCAGTTCATGGGGTTGCAAAGAGTCAGACACGACTGAGCAACTGAACTGAACTGAATTCTTATGCATCCAAGGTTCTGGGACTAAAATATTAACATTAAAATGTGAGAATAAAATCTGAAATTAAATAGACAAAGATACTGACTTGGAAAGGAAATGATGAGGCCAAGAAGAAATACAATGGGAGACTTTCAGGTTTAAAACAATGTTCATTGCAAAAAGGCTCAACTCTTACTTGATTATCAGCTTTTATTATGACACCAAGTAGAACAGTCTAAAGAAGGAAATGGCAACCCACTCCAATATTCTTGCCCGGAGAATCCCATGGACAGAGGCGCCTGGTGGGCTATAGTCTATGGATCATGAAGAGTCGGACACGACTGAGCAACTAACACATAACACAGAAGTGTCTTGATTTTTTTCTTTTTCAAGGAAACACCAATCTCTCTTTAACCATTCTCCAATTTAAGAAAAAAAAAAAAAAAAAAAGACTTAAACCGTGAGAGCTACAGGCTTTATTTAGTATGCCAAGGAGACAGATTTTAATTAATATAATCATAGTGAAATCTAACCATCTAAAATAATTAGCAGTACCTAGTCAACAAACTATTATCTGTCGAACATAATCAGTATAGGGAGCCAGACTGGACAGGTAAGAATCTAACAAAACCTTTTTACTGTTTTTGATCAAGAGCAGAATCATCAGGCTGTGGTTTTTCAGTATTAATTTCCCTTCTCTTTTTCTCTGCCAGCACTAGCTCAGTGCAAAGTGACCAAAGCTAACTGGAGGTATTGATGGATGAATCTCATTTCCATATGTTGTTTGTGAAGAAATCTGCTTTGTTTATCTAGTTTTTAACAGGGAGATGTGATGATTACATTTTGTTTAATACATGTTTGCTGTGTTGCAAAAACAGTTTAGCTCTCTTAAAAATGTAAGTTAAAAACTACTGGCTTCTGCTGAGTCACTCATCCACAAAAGACCAGAGAGCATTATTTCAGAACAGCTGGGAAAAGCCTTTATCCTTTTAAAAACAGCTTTATTGAGATAAAATTCACATCCCATAAAATTGACCTTTCTAAAACATACAACTCAGTGTTTTCAGTATATTCACAAAATTGTGCAATCATCACCACTATCTAATTCCAAAACATTTTCATTACGTCCAGAAGCATCGCCATACCCATTAAAAAGTCACTCCTCACCACCTCCTCCACCCAGGCGCTGCATTAATTTACTTTATATCTCCATAAATTTGCCTATGGACAATTTATATAGACATAATGTGACAATATGTGGCCTTTTGTGATGGACTTCTTTCACTGAGCTTAGTGTTTCAAGGTTCACCCATGTTGTCGTATATAGTGGTATTCACTTTTGTATGGTTGAATAATATTCCATTATATACATATATCAGATTTTGTTTATCCATTCATTAATTGATGGATGTTTGGAGTGCTTCAACTGTTGGCTATTATGAATAATGTTATCAGAACATTTGTATGAACATCTTTGTGTGAACATATTTTCAATTCTCTAGAGTTTATACCTAAAGTTGGAATTTTTTGGCCATGATAACCCTATGTTGAATTTTTGAGAAACTGCTAAACTTTCTTCAAAGTGGCCTCACCATTTTACATTCCTACCAGTTAGAAATTTACAGTTTCTAGGAAACATTGGCTGTTCATTGTCTGTTTGATTATAGACATTCTGTTTGATTATAGATATCTCATTGTGGTTTTGAATTGCATTTCCCAATAAGATCATGATATCTGGTCCTATCACTTCATGGGAAATAGATGGGGAAACAGTGGAAATGGTGGCTGACTTTATTTTCTTGGGCTCCAAAATCACTGCAGATGGTGACTGCAGCCATGAAATTAAAAGACACTTACTCCTTGGAAGGAAAGTTATGACCAACCTAGATAGCATATTCAAAAGCAAAGACATTACTTTGTCAACAAAGGTCCAACTAGTCAAGGCTATGGTTTTTCCAGTAGTCATGTATGGATGTGAGAGTTGGACTATAAAGAAAGCTGAGCACAGAAGAACTGATGCTTTTGAACTGTGGTGTTGGAGAAGACTCTTGACAGTCCCTTGGACTGCAAGGAGATCCAACCAGTCCATTCTGAAGGAGATCAGTCCCGGGTGTTCATTGGAAGGACTGATGCTGAGGCTGAAACTCCAATACTTTGGCCACCTGATGTGAAGAGCTGACTCATTTGAAAAGACCCTGATTTGGGGAAAGATTAAAGGCAGGAGAAGGGGACGACAGAAGTTGAGATGGTTGGATGGCATCACCAACTCAATGGACATGAGTTTGGGTAAACTCTGGGAGTTGGTGATGGACAGGGAAGCCTGGTGTGCTGTGGCTCACAGGGTCGCAAAGAGTTGGACACGACTGAGTGACTGAACTGAACTGGATTGACTAATGATATTCAGCATGTTTTCATATGATTATGGACTATTTGTATATTTTCCTGAGAAAAGTCTATTGAAATCCTTTGCTCATTTTAAATTAGGTTGTCCTTTTATTGTTGAGCTATAAAAATTCTTTATATATCCTGGATACTAGATTCTTATTAGATATATAATTTGAAAATATATTTTCCAATTATCTGGATGGTCTTTTTACTTTATTGATGATCTTTTGAAGCACACAAGTTTTAAATTCTGAGGATATCAGACTTATCTGTACTTTCTATTTTTGCTTTTATTGTAATTTCCAGGAAACCATGCCTAATCAAATGTCACGAAGATTAAGTTCTTATATTTAGGGATATGATGCATTTTGAGGTGATTTTTGTATATAATGGTGAGTAGGGATACAAGTTCATTCTATTGCCTGTGGATATCTAGTTGTACCAGTAGCAGTTGTTGAAAAGTTTATGCTTTCCCTATTGAATTTTCTTACCACTCTTGCCAAAAATCAATTAAAATAAATTTCAGGGTTTATCTCTGGACATTTCAGTTTATTCCACTGATCTATATGTCTACCCTTATGTCAGTACCAGAGAAGGCAATGGCAACCCACTCCAGTACTCTTGCCTGGAGAATCCCATGGACAGAAGAGCCTGGTAGGCTACAGTCCATGGGGTCGCAAATAGTTGGACACAACTGACATGACTTAGCAGCAGCAGCAGCAGCATGCCAGTACCACCCTGTCTTTATTATTGTAGATTTTTAATAAGTTTTGAAATCAGGAATTGTGAATTTCCAACCTTGCTTTTTCTTCTCTGGGTGACTTATTTTTCTATATGAATTTCAGGAAGAGCTTGTCCATTTTTGCAAAGAAAGGCAGCTTAGATTTTGAAAGAGACAGTATTAGATCTGTAGATTAATTGAGGAAGCTTTGTTTCTTAACATTATTAATTTTCCAATCCATAGACTTGGGATATCTTTCAACTCATCTAAGTATTCTTTAGCTTCAATCAATGATTTCTTTTAGTTTTCAGGGTACAAGTCCTACATTTATTTTGTTAACTTTATTCTTACGTATTTTATTCTTTTTGATGTTATTGGAAATAGAATTGCTTCATTTCAATTTATTCACTGATAAAACTGGGAAATACAGTTGATGCTGAATGCTGATCTTATGTCCTGCAACTTGTTAAACTCATTTATTAGCTCTAATCATTTGTGTGTAGGGGGGAGGCAGGTTCCTGAAGATTTTCTGCATAAAATTTCTGTGGTCTTTTAGATTCCTAGGAATATGTCAGAGACTTTCAAAACCCACTATGGGTCTCCTATTCCTTATTTTTTCCTCATTTGTTGGTCCACCTCTTGTTAACCCTAATGGTAATGGTACCTCTGTTCAATTCAGTCACTCAGTTGTGTCCGACTCTTTGCAGCCCCATGGACTGCAGCATGTCAGACTTTCCTGTCCATCATCAACTCCCAGAGCCTAATCAAACTCATGTCCATCACGTCAGTGATGCCATCCAACCTTCTCATCCTCTGTCATCCCCTCCTTCAATCTTCCCCAGCATCAGGGGTTTTTTTTTAATGAGTCAGTTCTTTGCATTAGGTGACCATAGTACTGGAGTTTCAGCTACAACATCAGTCCTTCCAATGAATATTCAGGACTGATTGGATCTCCTTGATTTCCAAGAAACTCTCAAGAGTCTTCAACACCACAGTTCAAAAGCATCACTTCTTCTGCACTCAGCTTTCTTTATAGTCCAACTCTCACATCCATACATGACTATTGGAAAATGCACAGCTTTGACTAGATGGACCTGTGTTGACAAAGTATTGTTGCTGCTTTTTAATATGCTATCTAGGTTGGTCATAGCTTTTCTTCCAAGGAGCAAGCATCTTTTAACTTTTAGGCTGCAATTGCCACAGGACTGGAAAAGGTCAGTTTTCATTCCAATCGCAAAGAAAGGCAATGCCAAAGAATGTTCAAACTACTGCACAATGGCACTCATCTCACATGCTACTAAAGTAATGCTCAAAATTCTCCAAGCCAGGCTTTAGCAATACGTGAACCATGAACTTTCTGATGTTCAAACTGATTTTAGACAAGGCAGAGGAACCAGAGATCAAATTGCCAACACCGCTGGATCATGGAAAAAGCAAGAGAGTTCCAGAAAAACATCTCTTTCTGCTTTATTGACTATGCCAAAGCCTTTGACTGTGTGGATCACAATAAACTGTGGAAAATTCTGAAAGAGATGGGAATACCAGACCACCTGACCTGCCTCTTGAGAAATCTGTATGCAGGCCAGGAAGCACCAGTTAGAACTGGACATGGAACAACAGACTGGTTCCAAATAGGAAAAGGAGTACGTCAAGGCTGTATATTGTCACCCTGCTTATTTAACTTATATGCAGAATACATCGTGAGAAACGCTGGACTGGGAAGAAACACGAGCTGGAATCAAGGTCGCTGGGATAAATATCAATAACCTCAGATATGCAAATGACATCACCCTTATAGCAGAAAGTGAAGAGGAACTAAAAAGCCTCTTGATGAAAGTGAAAGAGGAGAGTGAACAAGTTGGCTTAAAACTCAACATTCAGAAAATGAAGATCATGGCATCCGGTCCCATCACTTCATGGGAAATAGATGGAGAAACAGTGGAAACAGTGTCAGACTTTATGTTTTTGGGCTCCAAAATCACTGCAGATGGTGACTGCAGCCATGAAATTAAAAGATGCATACTCCTTGGAAGAAAAGTTATGACCAACCTAGATAGCATATTCAAAAGCAGAGACATTACTTTGCCTACTAAAGTCCATCTAGTCAAGGCTATGGTTTTTCCTGTAGTCATGTATGGATGTGAGAGTTGGACTGTGAAGGCTGAGTGCCGAAGAATTGATGTTTTTGAACGGTGGTGTTAGAGAAGACTCTTGAGAGTCCCTTGGACTGCAAGGAGATCCAACCAGTCCATTCTGAAGGAGATCAACCCTGGGATTTCTTTGGAAGGAATGATGTTAAAGCTGAAGCTCCAGTACTTTGGCCACCTCATGTGAAGAGTTGACTCACTGGAAAAGACCCTGATGCTGGGAGGGATTGGGGGCAGGAGAAGGGATGACCAAGGATGAGATGGCTGGATGGCATTAAAGACTCAATGGACGTGAGTCTGAGTGAACTCCAGGAGTTGGTGATGGACAGAGAGGCCTGGCGTGCTGCGATTCATGAGGTCGCAAAGAGTCAGACAGGACTGAGTGACTGAACTGAACTGAAATGAATCACCATCTGCAGTGATTTTGAAGCTCCCCAAAATAAAGTCTGTCACTGTTTCCATTGTTTCCCCATCTATTTGCCATGAAGTGATGGGACCAGGTGCCATGATCTTAGTTTTCTGAATGTTGAGTTTTAAGCCAACTTTGGCCATTATAAATAATTGTCACATTGTTTCCAACAAATACTCTGGGGAAAATACTGCTGATACAGAGTAAGTTCTGAATCAGGTAAGGTAAGAGCAAGCTCTGAGAATGGAGTTTTTCAGCAAGCTTCCAGATGAGCTAAATAATGGAAATTCTCTGGGGACTGGGCTTCAGGGGAGTTCCAAACACATTTTCTGGCTTCAGTGGCTGATAGGCTGCTGGTTTGAAATCACACTTTTTTATTTCAAATCTTATTTAAAATCTACATTAATAAAGACAGGGTGGTACTGGCATAAAGGTAGACATGTGCTAAGTGCTAAGTCACTTCAGTCGTGTCCGACTCTGTGCGACCCCATAGACGGCAGCCCACCAGGCTCCCCCGTCCCTGGGGTTCTCCAGGCAAGAACACTGGAGTGGGTTGCCACTTCCTTCTCCAATGCATGAAAGCGAAAGGTGAAAGTGAAGTCGCTCAGTCAGGTCCGACCCAGCGACCCCATGGACTGAAGCCTACCAGGCTCCTCCATCCATGGGATTTTCCAGGCAAGAGTACTGGAGTGGGGTGCCATTGCCTTCTCCGTAGACATTAGATCAGTAAAATAAAATGAAGAATAATATTATGTCCCAGTTGACCAAAAGTTTTGGAAATCTTTTTTTCAATGACAAAGCTCTTTGTACATATAAGCTTCATCCTTACTATGAACTCAGAATCAAGCAGAGTTGGAAGTAATATTTCACCATACCAAATATCCATGTACATATTATGTATAGTCCTGGTACTCTCCAGGGAGAGTGAAGAGGGGAGACTCCCTATTTTTGTTACTTTTGCCATGCCCAAAGTATGTCTCAACTATATTGCTACTAAAATGAAGCATGTTCTAGCAGATACTAGAGATAAGGCAAAATATTGAGAAAATTAAATTGCTTCAGACTTGCCCTAAAAAAATTTAATGATTTAGTGTGATAGCAACATCTTAGGGAGTTCCTCCAAATTTACTGGAAGGGAAACAAAAAACAAAGTCCCACTAGTAATAACAATACAAACATTATTGCAGTCTGAGATTATGTAGGGGATTATGAATCTTCAAAAAAAAACAAAACACTTTTTTAGAACACTGTTTAATACCCAACTTTTAAGATTATACAAAATATAAACATTTGTGGAAAGCGCTGTAAGAAGTAACATTACAATTATTTTATTTCATAACATGTTACATAGCCACTGATGACCTCAGGACATGTACCCTTATCACTTCCAAAACTAGTTGGTGTTGTTAGCAGAAAGAGTAACAGAAATGGTTTCCTTCAGATAACAGAAGAGTGGCACTTGTTGCTTCTGTGTTTATAGTACAGGCATCCAACTCAACAGTTGCTTCAGTGTTATGGGAAGAATAAAGTAAGATTCTCAACTCAGATATGGACAAGCTTTGAGTCAGAATATAGGTGTACAATGATCCTTTTTTGATTCAGCTAATTACTTAATGACATTTTAATAAGCACCTGAGATAGGAGAAACCTACTATTTATATAAAAATTGGTCCCAGGTGGCAGACAAGAATTTTGACTATAGAATCCAGCAAGAATGCCCAGATAACCAAACTTAGGCCAATGAAAACTCCATAATTGATACGTGTCTTTGAAGTTTCAATACCAAAGGATAAGAAAACCTTTTCCCCATCCTATAAGCAGAATCAAAGACCAGGGCAAAGATAATTTTCCTACATGCTGTTAAAATCCTAATTAGAAATTTCAGTTTGAAGAGTCTGATAGTTCTTTGCTCTTATTTTTTTTTGAACCAATCTTTTAGAGGATTGCTTTGTGATCTTGCAGAAAACCTTGCTTCAAGATAAGCACTTTCATCTTTCAAATGGCTTTGGGGCATCTCTCAGTGCCAGGAACACAGTCATCCATTGCACAAATGAAGCCAAATGATGACATTATTTGGCCTTCCTTTTACAAACATCCTTCCTATCCACAACCAAGCAGTGAATGTTTGAATGGCATCTTAGACCTACATATTGTCTGTGTAAATCTCCCCACACAAAGCAATCAATAGATGTTTTCAGAAAGTCAAAGAGATCCCCTATAAAGTAAGAAGCTGAACACAGTGGAGGAGGAAAGTGTTGGAGGATTCCATTTCTGTGATGAGTATGTTACTATGTTCTGTTGCCCTGTTTGCCTACTCCCTTACTTCAAAACAGCTAAGACAGTCTTACCAATGTGACCTTGGCTTACAAATCATGTAAGCCTTATTGGCTTTACTCTCCTTACATACAAACAAGAATAATAACAGCACCTACCCTCATCAGTTGTATGAAGCAGAAGGCTATATAAAATGCCTGTTGCCATGCCTGGCTCCCAGTCAGTGTTCAACAAATAGTAATTCTGATGAAGATAGGGATTAGACTGATGAGAGTGGTGATTGATAATTGGTAAGGAAGACAACACTCATGATAAGGTCATATCAAAATTCAGCTCAGAAACTCTTTTTGATTATCTCCTTTCTCTCTTTTTCACAATGTTCTTTCCTCAAAACTCAAGGAGTCGATATACCCCAGACAGAAAGAGAATATCAACACGCTGATAAGTTTAAATATTTATAAGTCAAAGATAACGGCAAGAAAATAGCGATAAAGTACACAGCAGGGTGAATTCAGGTGCTTGAGCATCTATCCAGGGCAACTTTTTGTGGGCAGCCAGGGAGGAAAGAATGAATGAGACCAAGGAAAGAGTAAAAGAAGCTGAGCTCAACTGAGAATCCACCTGGGGACTAACCTGGTGGTCCAGTGTTGATATCACACTAACAATGCAGGAGGCCCAGATTTAATCCCTGGTTGAGGAACTAAGATCCCATATGCTGCACAGTATGACCAAATAAATACAGAAGACAACAATTTCAAAAAAAGAGAATCCACCTGTACAGATGGCCTTTGTAAATTCAACTCACAGATATTCCAGTGAGCATCTGTGATGGAAGAGCTGAGGCACGGAGATTTCCCTGGTGTTGGAAGATTAGACTATTACCCAAAGCAGCCCAAATGCAGTCTTCCCTTCCTCCCTCTGCCCTTTTCCTCTTAATTTCACACATTGATGACTCAATTTAACTTTTCTGTTAATTAAGGTATTTCTTCCCTTAAAGGAAAGGGTTATCCTTTCTATTAGATGATAATAAAGCTCACTTGAAAAAATGAATAGAAGCATTTCATTTTAACTCATTCAGGAAAAGTACATTTATAGATGAGGAAGAGTAAAATCTAAACTTTTAAAATTTAAATTCCAAGCTTTTGTGGTAGGGGTTGGAAGTTTTGTTTCTATTTGATTTTAAAGATATTAGTATTGATGATTAATTTTTTAAAATGAGGAAGGCCAATCTGATACAGGAATAATCATACAAAAGTTGAAGTCCAAAGACTTGGATCCAAAGTCCATCTCTGGCTCAAATGGGCAGTGTTACTGTGAGAAAGTCATTTAACTCCTCCATTCTCATTTCTCTTACTTATAAAATGAGGGTGTGTGATAATGTATTTTCTTCCATCTATGTGCATTCTAAAATCTTTATACTTTCTTATAAAAAAAATAGAGAGGTATGTCAATGTAACAGGAAAACACCCCTCCAGGTGATTAGCCATAATTCTCACTGCTCAGAGATAACCCACATGACAGTTTCTGTGTATTCATAGATACATGAGACAAAAATACTAATTTTAAAAATGACTCTACTCTATAGACTATCATGCAATTGCTTTTTTATTTCTAATAATACTCCATAAACTTCATTTCAAGTGAGTCCAAGTAAATTTACTTTAGCCTTTATTGATATTATCTAACATTATGTTGTGACATGGTTTATTTAATGTTTCACCTACTTGGAAATTTAGATCATTTCTACTCTTGTTTTTTAGCTGATAAAAATAAGGCAGAAATAAAATTTTTTGGACACAATATGTAAACAGTCAAGTTCATAGCTCTGTTGACATAGATAGTATCACATTGCAGAGAGTTTTGGCAAATGGTTCTGAAATGACCTCTCTCTGTGTGTGTCTCTCTCTTAAAGAAATAAAGATACAAATGTAATGACATTTTACTAAAAATGTGACAGAAAGCCTGAAAAGGGGTTTTCAGAAGGTGTTATTTAATATCATAAATAATGGGATATAGTTTTACCTGTCAAGCTCCTCAGAATTTTAAAGAAATACTTAGAACTTGATGAATGAGAATAATAACAAAGTAATGGCATAGTGGAGGAGGGGGAAGAGATGTTAATTATCTACAGAAAATCAGGCAGAACGCAAATGAGAAGAAAAATCTCCTTTCTGATTGACAGAACTGAGGAAAAAGAATAATTCAACTTCAAAGTTAAAACAAAAACAAAAATTACTACTCGCTGTAATTTAAGAGTGAAGACTGACAGTTTGTTACAAAAGTTAAACTCCTGATTCTTGTTCAAGGCACTGACTTGATAGAATACCATCACTTTTAGTACTGCCTAAGAACTAATGAAATTTGCTACTGGAAATTTTACAACTTCCTGTATTTAAGAACAGAGGTTCCTTTAAAAATGAGATGTCATTTTAGTTGTCCATGCCCCCTTTCAACTCAAATACTGCATATTACATGCAGTCAATGACAAATGGTAATTAAAACCAGTAAAATCTACTACAAAGGAAATGGAGAAATGATGGATGGCACAGTCACCTGTTTCTGAAGGTGAACTAGCAAGTCAAACAGAGGAAACTCAGGCCAGAACGACATGACCACCATCTTATTTTCTTCCAGCATTTATCCAACACTGCCCATTCATCTTTCCCTTGCTTTATTTTTATTGTAAGCATCCATCTTCCTCTCAGAATAAGACACATTTCCTAGGTATGAGGGAAGGTTTTTAAATTAGTGAATTATTTATATACCAAATATTCTGAGGGAAAGGAATATGAAAAGTACAATAAGAAAGTCACCAAACCCAACTCTGTGAAAAGACACAATATATAGATTTTGTTTCATAGGAAACTTCTTACAAGAGGGCTAAATAATTCCAAGAAATCATTTTGGTTAGTTACCCCAATTAGCCACCCCAAACAAATGGATTCTTTCTGTACAGCTGCAGTGAGAAAGCTCTGAATGTGTTACAATCAAAGAGCCCAAGGCTGAGAGTTTCACAAAAACTATAGTTTTATGACTCTGAAATTATTTATATTAATATGCTCTGAAGGAAATCTTGAGTCTATAATAAGATGATATAACAAGTAACTGAAAGTGAAGTCCTTATGATTTTATAATGTTCAGTTCTCAACTTTCTCACTGTTATACTATAAATCACAAGTATTCTATAGGTTCCTAGCATTCTCCATGTTATAGGACTACTCCTGTAAATGTGAAAATGCCAACATACAGAAACAGGTATGTTTATTATAAATCTCACAGAAATACTTACCTTGGACACTAATGTTGGCTTAGAAATATGTCATTAAAGGAATTTTGATTCGACCCAATGGCCACTTTAGAGACAACTCTAGTATGAATGTTCTAGGCTATTACCTGCCTAATCTCTCTTCACATACCTTTCACATCCTGATTTTCCTTGTACTGCCTTTCCACCATCTCAATAGAGTGGCATCCATCAACTCCATAGCTCCAGCTAGATATTGGAGCCTAACCAATCACAGCATCTCATCCCTGCTGCTGCTGGTGCTAAGTCGCTTAGTCGTGTCCGACTCTGTGTGACCCTATAGACAGCAGCCCATCAGGCTCCCCCATCCCTGGGATTCTCCAGGCAAGAACACTGGGGTGGGTTGCCATTTCCTTCTCCAATGCATGAAAGTGAAAAGTGAAATTGAAGTCATTCAGTTGTATCGGACTCTTCGTGACCCCATGGACTGCAGCCTACCAGGCTCCTCCATCCATGGGATTTTCCAGGCAAGAGTACTGGAGTGGGGTGCCATCGCCTTTTCCGTCTCATCCCTGGGACCATAGAAATTAGTTCAGGGATGAACAAAGGAACTCAATCTGGGCTGGTTAAGGCCAATGAGTTTCAATGTCAGGAGCCTACTTTGGAAAAAAATACTTACTGTTTCCATGGGAGTTACTTGATTAATACATACCTTTCCAAACAAGCTTTCCTTACAATGCTTTTGGCCAATTTCTCAATTTACTAGGAACATTTGGCAAATGAAATCAACCTCAAACTTGGATATTTCACTCCTTTTTGTTGTTTTCCTTTGTTTAGATCATTTCTACCCCCCTTCAGTTCTCTGATTTCTTAAAAAAATTGTACTGTGACCAACTCCTTTGTTTCTTATTCTTTTAGAACCTCAGTATCCAGGAACCATCCAGAGAATGGAAAAAAAAATTTTTGCTTCAGAAGGATCAGGATCTAGGCACCATGTGGAATTCAGTTGGAGTGTTTCTTAACATGTTCTTTACAAAAACAATAAAAAGAAAAAAATAAATAAAGCAACTGCAATAAGAAAGCTGCCGACCTAGCACTTCTTTTCTTTTTTCTCAAAGCTTGGCTGGGCATCCTGCAAAACAAAGCAATTTACTGGCAATTGAAGTTCATGTGTCCATTACAACTGTCTTTTGCATGGAGCTGAAAACTCAACTTGAATGGAATTAAGTTAAAAGAGAGAAGCTATTTGCCTCTTTTTCAGAAATGTCCGTAACAGAGGGTGGCTTTGGCTCAATGAGATTCCAGATCCAAATGATATTATCTTGACATATTTCATTCCTGTCACCACTCTGCCTTCCACTGTGTTGACTTTATGGTCAGACCCCTAATGGTCATAATGAAAAATCACAGGTCAAGTACCCCTTAGAGCTGATGATAGAGCACATGCAATTCATTCATTTGTTTGTTCACTCATTCATCTGGTTTCTTTGTTTTGCTGTTCTCTGCTTTCAGACACATGTGCTTTCTCCACATGGCATCCCTTGTGGCATCAAATCATAAGTCTATATGACTTTCATCTCTCCAAAGGTGACTAATTCAATCACTATGCCCAAATTCAAGCACCCTGGAGAGGGGCTTTCAAAGGGGCCATCTGTGTATACACCTTGTCAAATCAGTGAAACTATGAAAGCTCCTCTCGCTGTAAAAGTCCCTAAAAGAGCTGAAAGGCAAAAAAGGAAATGACAGATTGTGTTCAAGCAGAACACAGCCTCTCCCCGCTTCCCTCACCCCAGGAATACACACACACACATTTCAAAGTCACTTCTGCTCTCCTTATGAAGCAAACCTACTCTCTCGTGTGGTATAGGACTGGAGATGCAACTGGAAAACTCTCTCCATTCAGGCTCAGCGGAATTCCCATTTCCAGCCTCTGTGTGCTCCCAAAGTGCAAACTTCTTCACACACCACTGAAGTTGGATGAGCAAATCTTTCAGAATATTCCAAACACAGATTAGTCCAGTAAAACCCTTGGCCAGCTCCAGCTTAATTTGTAACTGATACCAGATGCACCAGACACAATGAGTTCAAATTTTGGCTCCATCGGTGATTAGCCCTGGGGCCTTATCTTTGCTACATTTTCAATATAAAACATAAACCGCATGATCTCTGTGTTGCCTTCATTCTGTGTGTCACCATTTTCTACAGTGGTCCTGTGTAGTGTTATTCTTTTAGACTTACATCCCTTTTAATGTTCTAAGTTAATCACCCAAAGGATGATATGTCAAAAGAGCTTCAGGATAGAAATACAAATGAGCTCTTGGCTAAGCCCTGACCTTAGTCATTGTGTTGCTTAAAAGGCACTAAACTTGGGCACCCTAATTGTCACCTACCAAATGAGGGAATTGGAGTAATTGTCTCCATGTTTCCTTCCACCTTTATTCTAATAATACCTCTTAAGTGTAACAACTATTTTAAGACTGGACTTGAGGTAACTTAAATGCTACCGTCATGGAAAAATTAAGATGCCTTTGTTCAATAAAGGAAGTACCAAGACACTGTCAAATATGGAATTCTCTTGTAGACATGAGACAGGAGAAAAAAAAAAAATCTAAGAAAGCAACCTCTTAGCAAGACTTCTGAGAGACTCTCTGAGGTAATATCCTGACAGAACACAGCTTCTCATTAAGATGCTTGGGTCCAAACACGGCAGAACAAAAGAGAACACGCAGAACACTTTCCCTTGTAATCTGTTGCTGGTCTTTTGTGGGACTGTTCCCCAGCCCGCCATCTTGATTCCATTTATTACTTAACTACTCATAGTTTTCTTGGTCGGGTAGTAAGCCCCTTTGTGATTTATAAGATGGATTCCAAAGCAATCTTTGTTTTGTTGCAGGCAGAGAAATTGGCTTGCTGGACCTCTAGGCTTTTGGGTTCTGAAGGAGGCTTAACCTGAGCAGAATATTACGTCTGAGGAGCCAAGCAGTCCCTAGGCTGCAACAGTCATATATCCATAGCATGCCAGGAAATATGCTTTTGTTCAAGAATCATTTTCAAGTCACTTCCCAGGCATCTCCACAGAAGCAAATGCCATTCTGTCATTATTTTCTCTCTGACCTGAGCACAAATACATTTCCCCCCAGCACCAAACACTGTTCTGCCGAGGCTCAATCCTCCAGCCATCCTGGAAGGAGGATGCCTAGCTTCATAGCAGCACTAATTTTGAGTCTGTGCCCTTTTGTGAACCTAATCACATCTTTCATATGAAAAGCCAAATAAGAATTAGAGAGGTAAAATTCATAGATGGGATGTATGGGTATCATGTCTGAAACTCTTGAGAAATGAGAAGGGTAGAAAAATCATTTGTTGAGCACTTGTTCGCAGGTCAAGCTTTAAATGCATTAAATAAATAATGCATCAAATAAATCCAAACAATAACATGGGTGGGTGATTGATGCTCTTCTATTTCCTTTTCACAGTGTTAGGAAGCAACTTGTCCTAGTCACTTGGCTAGTAAGCAGTTGAGCTAGGACCTGAACCCAGGTCTCTTCAACTTCAAAGCCTGTGTTTTTTCCTTATCTCCAAAATGTCCATATTTCATTTGGTATAGTTGCAAAGAGCATGTGCCTCATTTCCTAATTCAGACTCAACCTTGAACCATATCATGTGAAGTTTCCTATACAATGATGAAGACTTCTTTCTATGACATTTTTGTAATGTCTCAGAAAGTACAATTTTTCTCCGGAAGAAACTCGAGAGAGAATTTGACTATCTTTTGAAAAGGCAAAATTACACTCCACATTCAAAACAAAACAGCTCCCCCTACAGTTTTGCTCCTTGCAGGTCCTCAGCTTTAGGGAAGGAGGCTGAGAACATTCAGGTTTGATGCAGGAAGGCGGAGCTGGGCATTTGCCCTGTAAGGCTGAGAATAATTTTTAATCAACCATCTTAGAGAGGATTAGTGGGTGCTACTCCTCACTTTCAACTAAATCAATCTATAACCATGAAGAGTCTTGTTCTGATTTTGACTGGCTCCAGGCTGGAGTGAGAGTGTGCTTTGTGGAGGTCCAATTCCCTTCTGATTTGCAGTGTATAGCTGGCAAAGGCAGGCTCTGTCACCCTTCCAAGTGCTAAGAGTCCTCTGTGACATCATGAGTCCCAGCTCGGCTGGGTGCCCACTACCACCCCAGAACTGTTTAGAACATTGTGGGGCCATGCGTCAGCATCACCTCAGGGTGTGCCACCAACGTCATCCCCCATGGGTCGATGGGAAGGCAGGTCACTGATGATGCAAAGGCTGATCAGAACTTCTCTACAGTGTTATAGGTGCCCGGGGCATGGGAATGTCTCGAGTCTTAATGTCATTTGCTCTCATCATTATCCCTTCTAACAAGCTGTCTCCCCCCTCTCGCTTGATTCTCTCTCTTAGAGAATTTCCCAGGGGATATGGGAAAAGGAGGGCAGGGAAGATCATTCACATATCCATGCAAAACTTAAGTGGATAAATGGTGTAAGATGCATAATAATCAGGCATCCCCACCACCACCACCTTATCAGTAATGTTAAGGATGATTAAATGAGAAAATGCAGCTGAAAAGTGCCCTGTAAAATTGAAAACACGTTGAAATAGTAATAGCTACCATGTCAGACATGACTGAGTGATTTGGGATTAGCAGATTAAATTAGCAGATGCAAGTTATTATATATAGGATGGATAAACAACAAGGTCCCACCATACAGCATAGGGACTTACATTCAATATTCTCTGATAAACCATAATGGAAAACAATAAGAAAAAGAATGTATACATATGTATAACTGAATCACTTTGCTGGTACTATAGAAATTAATACAGCATTATAAATCAACGAAATAATTTTTTAAATGAATAAAAAGTAGCAGTCTCCTGATTCTCAGTTCACAGGTTTTTCTACTTGTCTGAGATGCCTGTCTTTGGAACAGATAGTAATTTCAATCCTTCCACCTCTCACTAACAGCAAACCTTGTCCTTCAGATCCACATTCCTCCTTCACCCAAACACCTCTACCCAGAAACATGATTTAGTCACTTATTTATACTTCTCCTCCTTCACTACCCAGATTTGATGAGTCACTTCTTCACAAAATCCCCCAAGTTTCCTTGTCCAACTGAAAGTAGTGACCAAATTACAAAGCAAGAGGAATGTATGAATGTGACAGACTAAACGTCTGGGGTGATATTGCCTAAGTTGAATTTATTTTAATCAAGTAGCTTAATTCAAGCCATGATTAGCTCTCCCATGCCAATGGTATCAATGGAACAACCTCCTAAAAGTCCCTGCTGACCCCATCTGGACACTTGGATCCATTCTGTAGTGAAGCAAGTGTAAATCTTATAAAAATGCAAGTCCCACTCTGGCATTAAGCCTCTCCAGTCCTTTGTAAGCTTTTAGGATGAAGATATCAAACGCTTATAAATAACACATGACCCTGGTTCATCTGTCCAGATTCTGAGGTCACTGCCCCACAAGCTGTCTTTCTCCTCTGAGTTTTCACCCTGTCCTCTTTATACAGTGGATGGAATGCCTCTCTACCAGAGCCCTGACCATAAATCTCAGCCTAGGATTGGGCATCTCTAGGAATAGCTACAACAAGACAGCCATTCCCTTGCTAGACATCAAATTACCATTCACTAGGAGAAGGTAATGGCACCCCACTCCAGTACTCTTGCCTGGAAAATCCCATGGACGGAGGAGCCTGGTAGGCTGCAGTCCATGGGGTCGCTAAGAGTCGGACATGACTGAGTGACTTCCCTTTCACTTTTCACTTTCATGCATTGGAGAAGGAAATGGCAACCCACTCCAGTGTTCTTGCCTGGAGAATCCCAGGGACGGGGGAGCCTGGTGGGCTGCCGTCTATGGGGTCACACAGAGTCGGACACAACTGAAGTGACTTAGCAGCAGCAGCAGTTGACTCACAATTAGCTCTTTTATAACTTAGCCTCTGGAGTCACAGAGATCTGGGTCCACTACACACTAGCTACATGAGCTCTGTCTCAGATCTTCGTTTCTTCATGTGAGAGATGGACAACCTCATAAGGTGATTGTAGCAATTAAATGAAAACATGCACAGAGCGTGTCCAGTAGTACCTTACACAGTGTAGGTGTCTAATAAACACTAGTCTCCAGCATTAGCATCATCCATTTCCCCATATCCCTTCCACTCACTTGGCTACACACCCCAAGTGTCTTTAATCAATGCATAATTGTATTAACTAGCTAAAAACAGTCAGCTAACATTTATTGCAGAGAAGGCAATGGCACTCCACTCCAGTAGTCTTGCCTGGAAAATCCCATGGGCAGAGGAGCCTGCTAGGCTGCAATCCATGGGGTCGCTCAGAGTCGGACACGACTGAGCGACTTCACTTTTACTTCTCACTTTCATGCATTGGAGAAGGAAATGGCAACCACTCCAGGGTTCTTGCCTGGAGAATCCCAGGGATGGGGGAGCCTGGTGGGCTACCGTCTATGGGGTCGCACAGAGTCGGACATGACTGAAGCGACTTAGCAGCAGCAGCAACATTTATTGAGCCATCATAGGACATAGAGCCCAAGACCTTTTTATCTGAGGAGAGAAGGTCTTACATTAGGTTTAGAGGTTCCCTAGCCCTGCTGCCAAGTTTACAAGGGGTATGCTGACCAGGACCACAGGCCTATTGCCCACCTCCTCCCACTAAGCCAAGCCCACACCTCATGCGCATGCACACAGACCAAGGGGTAAATTAATTTTCCAGTTTAGTTGCCTTTGGAAATGGATTTCTGATTCAACTTGAGTTTATACTAGGTATCAATCCTAGGTACACAGGCAATAGAAGAGAAGAAAAGTGACATGCTAAGATCAGGGGCAGCATCATAAGAACTTTATTTTTTAATAGACGGATAGAAGAATAAAATAAAGTAAATTCCAAGGGGGGTGGGGAAAAAAAACCCTGATGTGGTGCTCTCATTTATGTTTCGGGTTCACAGTGAAAAATCAATATGGTCTCTGTGTTTTCTTTCAAGAACTCAAATGCTTCCCACTTCAAAGCATATCATCTGCTTAGTTACTGCCTTTCACAAAGACACAAAGTGAGATGTGAATTTGTGTGGGAAGAACTGAATTTTCTAAAGAAATACACAGGGAATGGATACGAGAAGGATCTGTGGGTGCCACCTGGCATTGATGATGTGAATAAACCCTGCCCAGCCAGATGTGGGTAGATTTTACCACAGTTTCATCCTGCTCACATCCACAGCCTGAATACTGCACCAGATGAATCTGGAGAAGCATTATATTTTCTTTGTACCTACAGCCTCTTCAAACCATAAAGATGTGTTTAAAACAAGCAAATGATAAAAAGTGTGGGTCTGTATTATGCTATGATAATATACCATGTATTTTGTTATGGTAATACACCCTAAAAGTATTTTATATACCGTGACTGTAGTGATAACAGATCAGAGAAAAGAAAGATCAATCTTTAGATTGTAAACTTAGGTAATTCAAAATCAAATCACCATCCAAGGCACCCAGCTCATCTTGCCTTATCACTTCAGTTAGGCAGCAAATTCAAGGAGCAGATGAAATTAGTTTCTCAGTTTTTGCTCACTTCACGATTGCCACTCCCTCCTCAAACCCTCAGTCTCCTAACAGCCTCTGCTCTGAGCAAACAGAACTCATGAGAAAGTTGACAGCAATCTCTTCTCTCTCCGTCTTCAAGGCTCTTCTACTTCATCATTGTCATGTATATCTTTCTGTCCTCATAACACTCAGAACATGTCTGGATAATTCCCCAGGGTGCCTTTGGTTACCAGGGACAGAAACTAAAATTAATTAAACTAGACTGGAATGACTGGCCCAGATAACAAGAGAGTCCAGAGGTAAGCTGGTCACAGGGAACCCAGTAACTTAGACAATGCGATTATGTTTTACAATCTTCTTCTGTTTCCCAACTCAGATTCTGCTGGTGCCTTCCTTCATTTCTATAGACTGGCTTTTTCCTGGTGGCCAGCATGAGGGACGGAGTGGTAACAGAAATGTGGATGCAGACAATGCCAGGTTTCCATCACCCCTGCTTAATCCCATCACCATTTCTTTAGTTCACCATCTCTCTATATAAAATCGCAGGGAAAGATTCTGATTGGCCTGGGTTGAGTCACATGCTCATACCTGCAGCTACAGGAATGGGTGATCGTGATTGGCCAGGACTCTTTCACGTGTCCATTCCTGTGGCCACAAGGCTATGACCTGGGATCAGCAGCTCCTGAACCACATGGAGTAGAAGAGGAACAGTTCCTAGAAAATGGGGCATATTTGCTGTTCTGAGAACATGGGTGGGAAAATAAAAATAAGAGATATTCATCAATTCATTCCATTAAGCCTTTATTTCCAGGCTATCCATATACTGTGACCCTCTTTTACCTAAACCCACAAGCTCTGATTCCAATTAAATACTCCCTGTAATAACATTTTATGGTTATAAAAGCTTTTTGGATCCATCTTAAAAGCTTCATTTCAACTCATTTTTATATTTAAAGAAATTTATCCTAGTAACCAGTAAATAAAAAGCAATTTAAATGCTTATACAGTTTGATAAGGAAAAAAATCAACTTAAGAATTACTTTTGTAGACTTCCCTGGCAGCTCAGTAGTAAAGAATCTGCCTACCAATGCAGGAGACCCAGGTCTGATCCCTGGTCCCAGAAGATCCCACATGCCTCAGAGCAACTAAGCCCACATCCCACAGCTACTGAGCCTGTGCTCTAGAACTGGGGAAGGCAACTACTGAGCCCACATGCCTAGAGTCTGTGTGCCTAGAGCCCATGCTTCACAACAAGAGGAGCCAACACAATGAGAAGCCCAAGCACCACAACTAGAGAGTAGCCCCCACCTGCTGCAACTAGAGAAAAGCCCACACAGAAACAAAGACCTGGCACTGCCAAAAATAAACAGATAGATAAAACTCTTAAAAAAAATTAATCTTATAACATCCAGGAAAAGTCTCTTGCCAAATATTCCCTCTTTCTCAAACTCTAAGATGCATGAAAGCTAACACTAACAACTGCTCTTCAAACTGGTCCTGCTTTTCATTTTCCCCTCACTATTATTTCTCTCCTACTATTTGCTCTTTGACCTTTTCAGAGTAATTAACTAGTATCTCCAGACCTCACCATGCCCAGTGATGTCCTCACCATGTCCAGTGATGTTTTATAAAGATCAAGAAGCTAGTGATCAAGACAGAAACCTATTTGGTAGAGTAGAAGTGATGGAACCATGTTGGCAGAGCCAGATGTTTGTTTAGCAAGTGAAGAAGAGAGGGACATGTGAATATTCACATGCTGATGAATTTTCCCTGCTGTACCCTCAACAGCCTCTCATTTCACAAACTCATTCATAAGCAGGGCTCTACAAAGCATGTAGCCTAGACCATGTTCTCATGAGATGCTACAGGACAAAACAGTTTAGTAATCAAATAATTTGGAAATGTTTCATATTATTATATCCCTCCATTTGAGATCTATGATGTATCTGAATGGCTCTGACAAGTTGTGCAGTAAGCAAAAGTGTTTAATTTGCTTTACCTGGCATTTCAAAAACAAATCTGTGGCTTAAACTCTTTAAGGTAATACCTATTAACAGTCTTGGAATAGACTTGAAGAATTTTAACACCATGAGATTTGTGGATAATAACATCTCTCTGGAGAATTTTTTTTTTTTGAAGGCTCATCCAAACAACACATCTCTAATGAAGGAGATGGAGGGCACATGGCTGGTCAGTGGAAGCTGTTTGGTACCTTCTAATGGCTATACTTCTACTCCTGTATTCAACTTGAATTGTTCTCCATATACCAGTCCTGAGTAATTGGATACCATGAGTAATAGAAAAATAAATTTGGCCCCACTGGGAGGTCTCCCTCTCAACAAATCTGTTTAGTACATTTACAGCTCCCTCTGTACATTGGACATTAACAGATTCATACAAAGAGGATTAAATGCTGTTTAACAGTATTATAGGAAAAGTTCTCCAGGTTCCTCACATTTTTGGTCTTAAATATGGTGGCTCAGAAGTAAAGAATCTGCCTGCAAAGCAGGAGACCCGAGTTCAGTCCCTGGGTTGGGAAGATCCCATGGAGAGGGAAATGGCAACCCACTCCAGTATTCTTGCCTGGAGAATTCCATGCACTCTAGGCACACAGACTCTAGGCATGTGAGCTCAGTAGTTGCTTTCCCAAGTTCTAGAGCACAGGCTCAGTAGTTGTGGGACATGGGCTTAGCTGCTCTGAGGCATGTGGGATCTTCTGGGATCAGGGATCAGACCTGGGTCTGCTGCATTGGCAGGCTGGTAGGCTACAGTCCACGGGGCTGCAAAGAGTCAGACACAACTGAGCAACTAACAAACACACACATGCTTCTTCCAGGCTTCCCAGGAGGCGCTAGTGGTAAAGAACCCACCTGCCAGTGCAGGAGACAAAAGAGATGCAGGTCCTGTCCTTGGGTCGAGAAGATTCCCTAGAGGAGGCATGGCATCATCAGCATTCTTGCCTGGAGAAACCCATGGACAGAGGAGCCTGGTGGGCTGCAGTCCATAGGGTCACAAAGAGTTGGACACGAATGAAGTGACTTAGCATGCCTGCATGCTTCCTCCATTTTTCCATTTCTGGCTGAGAACCCACATTAAGCTTCAGAGGGAGTTCCCATCTCTGTCTCTCTCTGGCCTCTCGGATTTGATGTTTTATTCCTGAGGTCTAGTTCTAAGTCCAATCCACTCTCATACCCCAAACTGTAGGTCAACCTCACCCTATTAAACTCAGATTACAGAATCCCAGCCCAGGAATGAGCTTCTCATCTACCACTGATCTGCAAAAGAAAAATAAGAGTTCCCCTCCTTTAAAACATTTCATAAATTTTATCTCTTTCTTTTGTCAAATTTAATGCTTCCTACTTGCACTATAGCTATACACATTCATGGCCTAAATATCTACTCCACCTCCTCTAAGATCTCAAGCTTCTGGAGGAAAAAAAAAAATCTGTATCTAGTATTTTTTTTTCTTTATTCTTTACAATGCCTAGTTAAAGTTGATTGCATGCTATAGGTACTCAATGGATGTGTCTAATGGACATTTATTGGCTCAATGAATAAAAGAATGAATTGTCTTATATATAGCATATAGGATTTTGCTTTCGAGAGAAAAGACAACCTGTTCATAAGTGCAACAGGTGAAAGTAAAATAACAGTACCCCTTGTTAGTTTTGAATGTTAATTGCAAAATTGTGTTAATTTCCATAATGTGATGGTTTTGCCTTTCTCCTTCCACCCCCAGGTACACCTGGCAATGTCTGGAAATATATTCCATTGTCACAACTTGAGCAGGAGGAGCAAAGCTATTGGCATCCAGTGGGTAGAAGCCAGGAATGCTGCTCAACATCTTACAATGCACAGGACAGCCCTGCCACCTCCTACAACAAAGAATTACATGACTCAAAATGTCAATAAAGCCACTACTATGAAACCCTGCCACAGAGGTCAAGCAAAAGCTCTCTTTTCACTGCCCAATAACAAAGACTTGCTAAAGAAATTAATAGCTTAAAAAGACTGCAAATAGAATTCAAGCCTTTTCAAGTGCTTTAAGTCACCTGATTTGCTCTCATCAAAGAGTAGTCATCATTATTGCTATTATTATTCCACTCTGTAATCACCCAGAATGCTTTGCTTATGCTATGTATTTGACCAATTGGTGAATTGCTTAAATGCTTTCACTTCTTAGTGATGCTTTTGTCTATATTACAGGGTAGAAACCAAATGTAATTCCCTAGTCATAGTACAAATATTTACCACAAACAATAGCATTCCAGCAGTTTGAATCCCTCACTGTCAGAAGGCTTTCTAGAAAGAAATGGTAAGCACAAATGCTCAGTATTTAAAGACTCAATTGCTCATAAGACATACAGCACAGGCACAAATTACTTCTTTTTTCACTTGACAACTGCTGTTTTTATGTTGACACATCCATTTAAAAATTATTTCTGATGAAATATTAACAGCTTTAAATCAGTGTAATTAAAGGTAATATGCTTTTGCTAGAAAAGTGTTTGATATTTTATAGTATCACACAGTTCACTTTTCAAATAAGATTACTTAGTACACTAATAAATGTCCAAAACACCTCCACTGACATATGACCTTCTATCAAAGGAAAATGTTTCTAATGTTCTTCTGAAAGTTCCTAATTACAAAGTTATAAGTAGTCAAAAATGTTTGGAGATTCTCTTCCTAGTGTATCAGCACCATGTCCTCCAATATTACTCTATCTAGATGTGGTAGGCAGCTTTTGCCAGGGTTCCCAATGATCCTTGCCTCCTTGGACCCACACTTTTCTGTGATCCCCGCTTTCCATGAGTACATGCAGAACCTAGGGACTCACTCATAACAAGCAGAATATAACAAAGGTGATTGGATGTCACTTCCATGATCAAGTTACAAAGAAGTATGACTCGCATCCTTATCACTTTTTCTCTCTTCTGCTGGCACTCTCTCTGAGCTTCTCAATACCCTGTTAGCATTCTCTCTGTTGCCCTGTGGAGAGGGCTAGCTGGAAATGAACTGATGGTGGTCAAGAGCTCACAAGGAACTAAAACTTAGCCCAACAACCCACATGGAAATGAATCTTGCCAACAGACATGTGAGTGATCTTGGAAGCAAATCCTTCCCAGTTAAGCTTTGAGATAACGGTCGCCCCATGAGAAACCCAGTTAGGTTGGATTCCTGATCCACAGGATCTGTAAAATAAGAAAAATCTTGTCTTTTACCAGCTGGTAAGTCTTGGGGTAACCTGTTATGCAGCAATAGATAACTGACATATGGTATGACCCCCAGATTTTTATCCCTCTTTTTATCCCCATGTACATAAAAGGCCCATATCTTTATTCTTTGATGGAATAAAATGGTTCCAACTGCATCTCCTAAACCCTGCATCTTCTTATCCACATAAATGCTTTTTCTTTTTTTCAAAAGCATGCTTCTTTACCCTCTTCTTTCCTCTTTCCCAAAGCCCAGATGAATGGAATGAGAAATGTAATCCCAGCCATTTGGATTCAGAGCACTGGTGTCATCGTTAACTTCCCCATCCTGTGCACTGACAAGTCTACACACAGTCTCAATGCCTCAAGCTGGATCTCTTTCCCTCACAAAGGTCCTTCCATCCATTCTTCCCTCCATGATTATGGCTTCCTTATGTCAGAACTTCTGTAATTGTCCAGAAAAGATTTCTCCTCAATTCATTTTGTACGTCAAAGCCAGATGACACCTCCTACAACACCACTTTTTTCATTTTACATGAAGCTTTTGCCTAAAAATCTAAAGGACTCTCATCTGTTCTTGGGAAATTACTTTTCACCATGACATTCAATCTGACAGTGCAGCTGGTATGTCAAGTTATGTCCCTTTTATGACCAGGACCTTACAAAAACTTGACTTCTAAGGTTCAGCATTTTCAAGTCTTAGAGGAAAAATAAAATAAAAAAACCCAGCACTGACAACATGACATAACATAACACATTCATCACAGCTGCTGTTGAGGGTCAGGTTTCAGAAAGTGAACTGTGAAATGGAATTAACACCATTAGAGAAGATTATTAAGGAGTCCTTCAAAATTGGTAGTGGGATTGGGAGGAAAGAGAGCTGGACTGGGCAGAGGGAGAAGTTGGGCAACAATGCAATCACTACCAGTGCAATCACTACAAAGGTATCATCTTTAATCAAAATAACACCTCTATTCATCTAAGCCTAAAAGTGGAAACAATCCAGAATGTTCATCAACAAAATCAACTGCAGTGTATTCAGACAAGGAATACTATGCAGCCAATTTTTTCTAAAGAACAAACTACTGTTCATGCAACAACATGGATGACTTTTATAGACATGATATTAAGCAAAAGAAATCAGATGCCAAAGGAATGACTGGATGATTCCATTTATATAAAGTTCAAGAAGTGACAAAACTAATTTAAGATGATAAGGATCAGAATAGTCTTCTTAGGAAAGAGGGGTTATTGACTGGGATGGGCCATAAGGGGATCTTCTTAGGTGAGGGTTGCTGAAGACATTCTGTCTTAATCTTGGGGGGTTATTACACAGGTATATACATATGCAAGACAAATTATGCACTCAGTATTTGTACATGTGATAACTTCTTTAAAGGGAAAAAATTAGCATTAGCTTAAACAAAACAATTATCTCAAACAAATATGTCTACCTCCTCTGATTAGCAGGCAAATTTTAAAGGCAATTTTCATTGCTATACAGCCATAAGCATACCTCTACCTGTAATGTATAGGACACAGGCACCGATACAAAGGGAAGACACTTGCATAATGACAACAGTAATAATGTCTGGGTGCCTTAATTGCACATAATTTTCATTTTCTCTTTATCACCCCTTTGATTTTGTAAAATGAACACTGATTTTTGTTGTTGTTTTAAGGGAAAAAATGAATATCCTTTAAAGATGCATTATAATTCATTGATAATTCATTGAAGAATGGGATAGAAGAGAAAGGCAACACTGAAAGTGAGGTTATAAACACTGTAACACTAGAGTGTGTGCTAACAGCAAGGTGAAAGGGACTGTCTTTTTCAAGACAGGAGAGTGGGAGTCAGTATAGAATGCCAATGGGAAAAAGGTGCCATGTTTAAAACCAGTTGAAAAATGACCCAAACTGAAGTGATGATGCGTTCAAATGGGAGTGTCCAATCTGAAGGGCCAGACCATAACTGTTGACAACCAGTTAAGGATTTCTGACAAGCAGCTGGCAGAGACAGAGGGGCTGTGACCGAAACATGGCTCTGATCTCCCAGCTGGCTAAGAGAGAGCCCAGCCTCTGACAATGGCAGGCTCTTCCAGAGGCAGCCTCAGATGCTGTACAGCAGACAGGCTAGACACAGATGCAAAAGCAAGAAAACCACACCCTTCTTTATTTACTTGTCACTGTGCTTTACTCTGGGTGTTCCTGAGCAAAAGGGTTGACAGCTCTGTTACTCAGTCATATTCAGACACCAGAGTAACAGGGCTGTCAGCCCTTTTGCCCAGGAACACACAGAGTAAGGCACAGTGACAGGTAAATAAAGAAGGGTGTAAATTTGTCAAATTCCAAAGGCTTCCAGCCATCCTGACTCAGTGCCTACTGAAATCATTTCATGATGATCGGCCTATTCCCAGAGCCCCGTACAGTGAACCATCACGTTCTCTGCCAGCGCAACTCAGGATCATGAATCCCCAGGGGCAGCTGAAGGAACACAGACATTTCAGCAAAGAGTTTTAATAATAGGAGGGAAAAGATCTCTCATAAAGAACATTGAAAGCCCACAAAAAGAAAAACTTCATTTCTTTATCACTTAGTAGAAGTAAAACATTAATGAAAATAGTAATTTAAGGATTTCTATTTGAAGAAGGAACAGAAAGATAGTGTGTTGGCTGTGAAAGATGCCAGTTGCTTTTGCGAAAGCAAAAGTAGACTTGTGATGAAAAGCACTAGGGCTGGCTGCATGGCCTTGGGCAATTTACCTCTTTCTGCGTGAGCGGGGAGAAAGATGACACCCATCTCACAGACTGTTTTGAGTAGGGGGAATTACTGTATTATATGCACTTAGCAATCACTTATCAATAAAATCTATTTTATGAAACAGACTCACAAAGAAAATAAACTTAGGGTTATTAGAGGGGAAAGGCACAGGTAATAAATTAGGAGTATGGAGTTAACAGATAAACACCACTATATATAAAATAGATAAACAACAAGGAACTACTAGATAGCATAGGGAACTATATTCAATATCTTGTAATAAGCTATAATGGAAAAGAATCTGAAAAAGAATATTTATCAATATCTACCTATATATATTAATATATATAACTGAATCACTTTGCTATAAACTTGAAACTAATATAATATTATAAATCAGCATACTTCAATTAATAATAATAATTATATCTGTTATGTGATCCATGCTAGTGTCGTGGTTACGGGCAGTTCTCATCACAGTCTCATTTGACATCTCGTTCCAGTTTCATTCCTAGTGTAAAGTTTACATTTTCAGGTTTCTTATTGTGTGCTCTTTTTGCTTATAGAAGGTGAATGACAAGGGCCAGTCCAAGCCATCTGACACAAGGCCACAATAAGTGGAAGTGGGACAGTACATTGCAAATCCAGTGAACTTAGAGTCTAAAGACATTATGCAAAATAAGCTTACCTGGTTTTTCTCATTGGAGAGACATCAGCATCTTGACTCACGAAGCCTCTTGTCCTAGTTCAGTTCAGTCGCTCAGTCATGTCCGACTCTTTGTTGACCCCATGAATCGCAGCACGTCAGGCCTCCCTGTCCATCACCAACTCCCAGAATTTACCCAAACTCATGTCCATTGAGTCGGTGATGCCATCCAACCATCTCATCCTCTGTCATCCCCTTCTCCTGCCCCCAATCCCTCCTAGCACCAGGGTCTTTTCCAATGAATCATCTCTTCGCATGAGGTGGCCAAAGTATTGGAATTTCAGCTTCAGCATCAGTCCTTCCAATGAACACCCAGCACTGATCTCCCTTAGGATGAACTGACTGGATCTCCTTGCAGTCCAAGGGACTCTCAAGAGTCTTCTCCACATCACACTTCAAAAGCATCAATTCTTTGGCGCTCAGCCTTCTTCACAGTCCAACTCTCACATCCATACGTGACCACTGGAAAAACCATAGCCTTGACTAGATGGACCTTTGTTGGCAAAGTAATGTCTCTGCTTTTTAATATGCTACTTAGGTTGGTCATAACTTTCCTTCCAAGGAGTAAGCATCTTTTAATTTCATGGCTGCAATTACCATCTGCAGTGATTTTGGAGCCCCAGAAAATAAAGTCTGACACTGTTTCCACTGTTTCCCCATCTATTTCCCATGAAGTGATGGGACCAGAGGCCATGATCTTTGTTTTCTGAATGTTGAACTTTAAGCCAACTTTTTCACTCTCCACTTTCACTTTCATCAAGAAGCTTTTTAGTTCCTCTTCACTTTCTGCCATAAGGGTGGTGTCATCTGCATATCTGAGGTGATTGATATTTCTCCCAGCAATCTTGATTCCAGNCATGATCTTTGTTTTCTGAATGTTGAACTTTAAGCCAACTTTTTCACTCTCCACTTTCACTTTTCATCAAGAGGCTTTTTAGTTCCTCTTCACTTTCTGCCATAAGGGTGGTGTCATCTGCATATCTGAGGTTATTGATATTTCTCCCAGCAATCTTGATTCCAGCTTGTGTTTCTTCCAGTCCAGCGTTTCTCAGGATGTACTCTGCATATAAGTTAAATAAGCAGGGTGACAATATACAGCCTTGACGCACTCCTTTTCCTATTTGGAACCAGCCTGTTGTTTCATGTCCAGTTCTAACTGTTGCTTCCTGACCTGCATATAGGTTTCTCAAGAGGCAGGTCAGGTGGCCTCTTGTCTAAGTACCTATAAATGAGATGTGTTTAATTAAAAAATCTGAGAGGCTCATAGAAAATGATAGAATTCGTATTCCATAAGAAAATCCACAATCTATAAAATTGGTATTAGATGACATGTAATCTTGAGCCACTCCTCACTGAGGAGCTGTTGACAAACTCTCAACAGTGAAGTTGAAGAAACAGTTCTCATTCTGTGTCTGGTAACAGACAAACTTTTTACTTTCTGTTTAGGTATTTGCAAGGAACATAGTATCCAAATGCCTGGGATTCTAAATCCAGCATCAATGTTTGCTAGATGTGTGATTTGAGTGTATTACTAACATCTCTGTGCTTCAATTTTGTCAACACTAAATGGGATTATCTGTTTCAAAAAATGATTGTAAGCATTAAATCAACTTACTTATGATAAAATAAAGCAAAGCATGGTAAGCAGTAGGTAAATCTTCAGCTATTTTTATTAATTAATTTTTGATTAATAAATTTCTACTAATGTTTACTTATATTTGCATTAGAAATTTCAAAAAATAAATTAAAAGGAGAAAAATGAAAAGAAGATTTAAAATTTTCTGTTATCCAGTCTCTCAGAAATAACCACTGTTAACATTTGGGACAAGTTTCCTTCCTGAGTTTTTAATATACTGTCTCAGAACTAGGAATAAAGTACAGATGTTATTTTTTTACCTAATTTATTGCATGTAACTATCACTAATTGGAAAATGTCATAATTTTCACTTAACCATACTTTATGGAAAAAATTCTTAGCATTGCATTGCTTAGAGTATTTATTTAGCCATTGTCCCATTACTACATATTTAGAAGGTTTCCAAATTTTTATTAGTTTTACAAAACTGTTGAAAATACTTGTTGGTAAATGTTTACGCAGATTTAGGATCTCTTCCTTAAGATAAATTCCTAGAAGTAAAGTTTCCAATGTCTAAAATGAATAAACATTATGAAACCTTTTGGTATAACCATTGTCCCATTACTACATATTTAGAAGGTTTCCAAATTTTTATTAGTTTTACAAAACTGTTGAAAATACTTGTTGGTAAATGTTTACGCAGATTTAGGATCTCTTCCTTAAGATAAATTCCTAGAAGTAAAGTTTCCAATGTCTAAAATGAATAAACATTATGAAACCTTTTGGTATATTCAATGGATTTCTATTTGAATACATTATTCCTTTCAAAATATTCTTTACAGTTCTGGCTAAGAATGTGATGCTACACTTCTTTGTCTCACTAACCAATCACATCTTATTTTCAGTTTCATTTCAAGACACACACACTCTTCTGTGTGACAGTAAGAAAGGCTTTTAAAGTTTTCTGAGAGAAAATAATTCTTTCCTCTGTCATTTAAGCTGGAATTTGACTATGCAAAATAAGAAGTCCACAATACATATTGTGCAACCTCTGGTAACAACATCTCTAAATATTGTCCTTTATCACATGAAGTTCAGTATTTTGTAAGTTCCATTCTTTTCCAGTTTGACCCTTAGCTATGTGAGTACCACTTTCTCCTGATCATCTCTTCACTTCTCTTTTACACTTTTTGGACTGGAATGTTACTTTTTTGTAGACCATAGAGGAGAAGCAAAAAGCAAAGGAGAAAAGGAAAGATATAAGCATCTGAATGCAGAGTTCCAAAGACTAGCAAGAAGAGATGAGAAAGCCTTCTTCAGCAATCAATGCAAAGAAATAGAGGAAAAGAACAGAATGGGAAAGACTAGAGATCTCTTCAAGAAAATCAGAGATACCAAGGGAACATTTCATGCAAAGATGGGCTTGATAAAGGACAGAAATGGTATGGATCTAACAGAAGCAGAAGATATTAAGAAGAGGTGGCAAAATACACAGAAGAACTGTACAAAAAAGATCTTCATGACCTGGATAATCATGACGGTGTGATCACTCATCTAGAGCCAGACATCCTGGAATGTGAAGTCAAGTGGGCCTTAGAAAGCATCACTACGAACAAAGCTAGTGGAGGTGATGGAATTCCAGTTGAGCTA
>SJXQ01002401.1:73897-92095 GCA_006408695.1 Aepyceros melampus | reverse complement strand
TAGCTGGATGGTGTCACTCCATGGGCATGGGTCTGGGTGAACTCCAGGAGTTGGTGATGGACAGGGAGGCCTAACGTGCTGTGATTCATGGGGTCACAAAGAGTCGGACATGACTGAGCGACTGAACTGAACTGATAGAAGGTTTTAAACATGAAATCCCAAATTTCAACAAATTTGGAAACTGGTACACATACACATACCTTTCCTTTAGTGGCTTCTCATGAAATTAGAACAAAACTCCTTCCACGGAAATGTGAAACAGAAGATCCAGCCCCTGGCTAGTTCTCCAACTGCATTGCTGCCTCTCTCACTCCTTTGCCCACCGAACTTTCATCACAGGAAACATTCTTTGGTCCAAGCACCTTCTGACCCTAGGGCCTATGCATGAACTTTTCCCTCTGTCTGGAGGATATTCTGCTCCTTTCTCTCATTCAGATCACACTTCAAGTCATACCTCCTCACAGATATTCCCTGGCCATTTAATCTTAAAATGTCATTATTCCTTCTCCTATTACTCAGTATAAGTCTCTGCAGTACAGCTGTCATTTTCTGATCTTAAATAATCTCAAAGAAGATATCTGCTGTTCTCTGCTGTATTTCTAGGAACTGATGCCTGGTACATAGGAGGTGTTTAATAAGCATTTATTGAATTGATTATTTTCAGAATTGCTTATTATATACTGTTTGAAACTGCCAGCCTATACATGTAGTTTGCAGGCTTCTCTGTCCATGGAATTTTTCAGGCAAGAATACTGGAGTGGGTTGCCATATCCTTCTCCAGGGGATCTTCCCTACCCAAGGATTGAACCTGCGTCTCCTGCACTGGCAGGCAGATTCCTTACCACTAAGCCATCAGGGAAGCCCAAGCAAATCTACAGATATCAAATGGGAGAAGATAGATTTGGGGGCTTTAAAATATCAGAGAAACTTCCTTCTGATTACCAAAAAGGACTGTAAGGAGAGAGAGAAAACACAAGCTGGAGGAGATGAAAGGAAGGAAAGGAAGGAGATAAGAGAGAGAGAAGCAAGAGAGGAAGAGAAAAAGTGAATTCAAAATGGATCTTGAAATGCTATGTGGTTAAGATCTTACAGAGGCATAAGCCACATGAAATGAACCCACAGAAAATAAGAACAATATATTACTGGGAAATCAAGATGAGTTTCAAGGAGGAATTTGAATTAAACTTGTAGATTTAGTAACACTTTTTTTTTTCCTAACAGAAAGAGAAAGAAAAGAAAGACATAGCAGAGTCTAAAGAAAGGTAAGGAGACACAAAAGTGCAGGGCTGGGGCAGAGAAATGACGATCATTTTGCAGGGCTGGAGTATGAATACGGAGGGCAATCAGAAGTCATTCTGACAGCTAGTATGAATGTATCTGGCACATTCATTCCCCAAATATGCCAGTTGTGAACCATAGTAAGAAGGCCAGCCACAAAGCCCATGTTCTTACTAGATTCCTCTCTTGGTTTTTTCTTTTTATTTATTTATTTAAAAAAATTTTTTTAAGTTATGTTTTTTCTATTTTTCTTTTCTTTGACATCTTTACAAATATATAATACACATATTATCCAATTCACCTGTGTAAGTGTACAAGTCAGTAGATTTAGTGTAGTCACTGAGTTGTACAATGATCACCACTATCTAATTCCAGAACATTTTTATCACACCCAAGGGCCTCATACCCACTAAATCAGCCCTCATCCCTACATTCCACTCATAGTCAAACATTAATCTACTTCAGTCGCTACGTATTTGCCAGTTCTGGACGTTTCACATAAAAGGAATCCTATAATATCTAGTCTTCTCTGACTTATCTTACTTAGCACAAGGTTTTCTTGAGTCAGCCTTGTGGTAGCATGTATCAGTACTTCACTCCTTTTCATGGCTCGATAATATTGCACTGTATGGATACAGCACATTATATACCCATTCATCAATTCATCAGCTATGGACCTTTGAATTATTTCCACCTTTTGGCTATTATGAATGATGCTGCCCTCAATATGCATATACAAGTACTTCCATGAGTATATATTTTTATTGTCCTGGGTATATACCTAGGAATATTCACTGGAAGGACTGATGCTGAAGCTGAAGCTCCAATACTTTGGCCACCTGATGCGAAAAACCAATTCATTGGAAAAGCCCCTGATGCTTGGAAAGACTGAAGACAGGAAGAGAAGGGGACAACAGAAGATGAGATGGTTGGATGGCATCACCAACTCAATGGACATGAGTATGAGCAAACTCCGGGAGATGGTGAAAGGACAGGGAAGCCTGGTGTGCTGCAGTCCTTGGGGTCGCAAAGAATCAGACATGACCGAATGACTGAACAGCAACAACAATATTCACAGGAGTGGAATTGTTGGGTCATATGGTTCACTCTGTCTTTAATTTTTTGAGAAATGGTCTATTTTCCAAAGTGGCTATACTATTTTACATTATTACCAACAATATCTGAGGCCAGTTCCTCTACATCCTTGCCAACTCTTACTATATCTGTCATTTTAATTATAGTCTTCATAGTGGATGTGAAGTGATATCTCATTATAGTATCTCATCATAGTTTGATCTGCCTTACCCTAACGACTAGTTATGTTGAGCATCTATTATTGTGCATATTGGCTATTCTATTTCTGCTCAATCCACTCTTCACATAGAAGCAAAATTATAGTCTGTAACCTACACCAGGTCTCAATACTTCTTTGCCTAAAATTTTACAAGGTTACCCCATTACACTTAGACTAAAATCCAAATCCCTCCCACAACATACTGGGCCCTGCATAGTACTATAACTTGAAATTACTAATTTGAAACTATTTTACTGACTTTAATTTACTTAAGTAATTAACAATACATTATCATTATCCAACATTTATCATATATTTATTTTGTATTGTTCATTATAATATATTCAATATTATTCATTGTTTAATACTTCATTTCAGGGTATGTGTCAGACTTTCCCATTCAGAAGAGCAGGAATAATGTCTGCCTGTCCTCTGTGAATCCCCATGCCTAAAACAATGCCTAGCATATGATAAAACACACGCTCACCAAATGCTGAATAATTTAAAGGTTAAAAAATGATCCTTCCCAAATATAGCTAGATAATACATAGTACTACATGAGTGAACGGAGAAGGCTATGGCACCCCACTCCAGTACTCTTGCCTGGAAAATCCCATGGACAGAGAAGCCTGGTAGGCTGCAGTCCGTGGGGTCACTAAGAGTCGGACACGACTGAGCGACTTCACTTTCACTTTTCACTTTCGTGCATTGGAGAAAGAAATGGCAACCCACTCCAATGTTCTTGCCTGGAGAATCCCAGGGACGGGGGAGCCTGGTGGGCTTCCGTCTATGGGGTCACACAGAGTCGGACATGACTGAAGTGACTTAGCAGTAGCAGTAGCAGCACATGAGTGAAAAATGATGCAAATTCATGTCCTTCATTTATTTAGATAGAATAATAATGGTGTATTCCCATAAAACACACGTACTGGTCAAACTAGAAATGGAGAATGTATTGAACATAGGCATACTGATACTTATCATAGTTAATCCAACCACAGTCTCTAAAGAGTGTTGTCTGCTACTGTGGTATTTTCAACCAACAAAACTTATATCCACGTGCTGTACATTTGTCACTCAGTGATGCTAAAAAAAGAGAATAAACGAGTCAGGCAACAAGCTGATTACGCTGATTTGTAATGCAGGCTTTACTGCATAGACTCGCACGGATGTGTGGATCCTGATTCTGTGAACAATGACTGCAGACCAGCCAAATGAAAGTGTCGGCGGCTCTGTCGTGACTCTGTGTCTTAACACATTCCACAGATACTGTGATTCTCCCCCAAGCCAGCCTTGTTCAAGAACTCATAAAAGTCATTCTGAACCATGCTACAAAGTTTGTTTCTTTGGGGTTTTGAGGTTGCTATTGCCACACCCTGAGAAATTGAAGTAATCGGAAGTTGATAAAGACAGAAATCATTCACACCATATGCACTTAAAATGACATACCATCAGTCTGATGGCTTGTGATCTTTTACATGGAAAGCAACTTTTCCCCCCCCTTTTCCTTTCTGAAATATGACTTTGAGAATTAAAAGAAAAACAAAACAGAGAATATCCCCACCTATTCCTCATGGACCTCTTCCTTCTTGGGACACTCTTTTCTACACATTGGTTCCCAAGTACTCATCTTGTTCTTCAGTTATCTAAGGTTAAGCTTCATTTCCTGCAGAAAGATTCTAATCAGTGCACTCTGTCATAATGAATCACCACATCTTTCCACTTCTTCAGCCGCCGCCAGGTCGGGGCCATTCCTTCCTGGATGACTGAGGTCACCCTACTGTTCTCCCACCTCTACTCATGCCCCCCTCCAACCCTCCCTTCACCCAGCAAGTCTCATCTCATCACAGCCCATCATTTTTGAATGAATGAACAAATGAATGAATGCTTAAGCACAGGAGAGGAAGCATCAATTCTAATAATAATGTTCTTATATGTATAAAACCTTTGTTCATGTCCTCAAATCAGCATTTTGGTGAGGAGAGGTGGAAATTATTATTATTGTTTCCATTTTTGGATTTTAAAAACTGTGGTCAGGGGAGTGGAATGATGCACCTGGGGTTGTACAATTTAGTCTGGGGACAGACAGAACCAATGTTCTGATTTGGAATTCCAAATGCCTTGTCTTATGTTCTTTGCATTGCACTGTGTTTTCTCTTCTCACCACCACACAGACACACACACTCATATCCATGCAGGCACTCGCACACAAACACCAATTCAAGTGAAATCTAGGATGTCTAATCTGTTTCAAAACAAATCTTAAAGCTATTTATATTACTCTGTCTTGAGTCAGAGAGAAACTATTGCTTGAAAAATCCATGATAACAGAAATGTACAAGAGATTATTTCATTCCCAAGATAGAACCAATCATGCTGTCCCCAGCACTGCCTAAGAAGAAACTCCCAATCTCAGAACATGCACACAAGTCAGATTATCAGGAAAAGCCATGGAGATAAGAAAGCCATGATCTCCTTTCAAAGAAAGTGCCTCAAATTAATGTTCAGCTGAGTGTATCTAGAAAATGGGAAAGATTAAATGTTCCATGATGCTTTTCCTTTTTTTTAAATTTTTATTTTTACTTTATTTTACTTTACATTACTGTATTGGTTTTGCCATACATTCACGTGAATCTGTCTCGGGTATACATGAGTTCTCAATCCTGAACCTCCCCCCCTCCACCTCCCACCCCATATCATCTCTCTGGATCATCCCCGTGCACCAGTCCCAGTAAGAAACGAACCTCCAGTCTATGTTTAATACAGGATACAGGATGCTTTTCCTTTTTTCAAGCAAGTTATTAAATGAGACAGATCTCCTCGTGAGGCCTATATTTCTGGTAGCTCACAGAAGGAACTACAACATGATAAAAGACAGGGTGAAGTAGACTAAAACTGAGAAAGGAGGCTAGAGAAAATTTCAGAAAAAATAAGGAGAGAATCATAAAGTATCTTCACACCCAAATGACTTCCCAGGTGGTGCTAGTGGTAAAGAACCCGCCTGCCCAGACAGGAGATGTTAAGAGAGGCAGGTTCAATCCCTGGGTCAGGAAGATCCCCTGGAGGAGGGCATGACAGTCCACTCTAGTATTCTTACCTGGAGAATCCTATGGAGAGAGGAGCTTAGCCAGCTACTGTCCATGGGGGCACAAAGAGTCGGACACGACTGAGCTGAATTAGCATGCAAGCACACATGTATACCAAAATACACACTTAGAACAGAAAGCAGACAGGGGACACTGTTCTACAAGACTATCTCACTGGGCATCTTATTTCTTTATGAATCTTCTAAATCTCCTCTCTCATCCAGAATAAAAGCAGCACCCACATTCTCTGGAGAGGCTATTGGGTAAGTACCAAAGGGAAAACACCTCTGTGAGTGACTTGAAGACACTGGTTACCAGATAGTACATATTCCACAATGATGGTCAAGAGGTAAGCTCAGGAACTAATGGGATCTAAAAGGTAATAAAATAAAATCATCCCAGACCAAGAAGTGCAAAAAAAAAAAAAAAAAAAGGAAGGGGGATAAATTTAAGCTTGAGTCTGAAACACATAAAATTCAAAATTCTTCCTCTAGCCAAATCTCTTTGCCTATCGCTATGTAGTCCCTCCCCTTCTTTCTCCAAGTTCTACTTTATAAGAACCATACACCTCCCAACTGAAAGTTTTCTTTTCTCCCTTGAGTTCTCAGGATGGGAAGTTATTTCAAAAAAAGAAAAGAAACAACAACAACAACTTTCAGATGTCTGGATCAATGAAAGCAGGGGCACACTGACTTGCGAGGATCATGCCTGCACCGCATTTCTGCCCCCATGATCGCCACAGTGCGCCCTCCACTTTCACCAGCTAGAAGGACATCCCTCTCTCTCAGTTCTCTAAACACACCATACTATAGATACCTTGGAAACTTCAAAAATGTTTATTCCCTTGTCTGGACTGGTTTCTTTTTCTTCTCAGCCTTCTTTTTTAAAAATTAATTTATTTATTTTAATTGGAAGCTAATTACCTTACAATAATGTGGTTTTGCCATAAATTGACATGAATCAGACATGGGTGCACATGTGGCCCCCCCATCCTAAACCTCCCTCCCACCTCCCTCCCCATGTCATCCCTCTGGGTTGTACCAGAGCATCAGCTCTGAGTGTTCTGCTTCATCCTTCGAACTTGCACTGGTCATCTATTTTACATATGGTAATATACATGTTTCAATGCTGTTCTCTCAAATCATCCCACCCTCACCTTCCCCCACATCATGCAAACATCTGTTCTTTCTGTCTCTTTTGCTGTCTTGCATATAGGGTTGTCGTTACCATCTTTCTGAATTCCACATATATACGTTAATATACTGTATTGGTGTTTCTCTTTCTGACTTACTTCATTCTGTATCATAGGCTCCAGTTTCATCGACCTCATGAGAACTGACTCAAATGCATTGTTTTTTATAGCTGAGTAATATTCCATTGTGTACATGTACCACAACTTCCTTATCTATTCATCTGCTAATGGGCATATAGGTTGCTTCCATGTCCTCGCTATTGTAAATGGTGATGCAATAAACACTGGGGTACATGTGTCTCTTCAATTCTGGTTTCCTCGGTGTGTATGCCCAGCAGTGGGAATCATGGGTCATGTCTTCTCATCTTTTGAGCACCTGTCTTGACCTTGTTCCCCTCCCCACCTCCAACCAGAGCTGATTAGCTCAATTTGCTTCATCATATTGATCACAAAAGCAAAAACAATTAATGAAGTAATTATATACATTTTGTCTCTCCTATTAGACTAGATATTCCAAGAGGGCAAGAACATGATTTTACTTTCCTTACTCCTAGAATCCCAGCAATTAACTCATTGCTTGGCACATAGTAAGTGCTCAATAAAAAATCTGTTGTTCCTTTTGCTATCACTTTTCAAACTCCGCCTCACCTCACTGCACCCTCTTTCCTTAGTTGTATCTCAGTGTACAATGACTTGGAAATGAAACTCAGTTGATCAGCTGAGGGAGGCTGTTACACATCAGGGACCAAGACGCAGGAACGTTGCCCCTCCTCTGTAATAGCCTGTCTCAGTGGTAAAGAACCTGCCTGCCAGTGCAGGGGATGCGGGAGACCTGGGTTCAATCCCCGGATAGGGAAGATCCCCCGGAGGAGGAAATGGCAACCCATTCCAGTATTCTCATCTGGATGTGTACAGAGGACTCTGGCAGGCTACAGTCCTTGGCAACGCAGAGTTGGACATGACTGAGAACACACACACTGACATAAAATGACATAATTCCCCCTCACTGTCACATTTAACCCATCACTTAAGACAATCGATTTTATCATCTCTGCCAACCCTTCTTCAGTTCTTTCCTAACAACAGTCTTCTTCTACCTGGTCCCACTGCTTCCCTTTCCCGCGGATCCCCTCTGTTCTCCACTTAGCAGGCAGCATATCCCTGGTGAAACAGCTGTCACACCACACCACTGTTTCAGTGACTTCCCACTGTTCTTGGGACTGGAAATGAAAGCCTTAATTGGTCTACGAGGCCCTCACAGAGATGATCACTGTGCCCCTCACTCACCTCAACTAGAGCCAGTTCCCCCACATGTTCAGCCATTCTGCCATCTTCAGACCTGTGGGCACACCAGGCCGTTGGTGTCACAGGGTCTTGAGCAAAGCCTCCCTCAGCCCACAGTGCTCCTTCCCCCATTAACCCTGCTCATTTGTCAGATTCCTGCTCAACAGTCCTGCTTCAGAGAGCCTTTCATGGGCACAGTTCCTCCGCTAGTCTAAAGCCAGATCTTTTTTTCCTCTTTACAGGATTTAGATATGTCTCTAAATGTTTCTAATTATGCATTCATCCAGTTGGACTACTTGAGCAATACTTGTCTTTTTTTTTTTACCAGACTCTAAATTCCTGAAGAGCAGAGACTTGGTATTTTCATGTTTGCCATTACATCCTCAACAGGTAACAGGACCTAGCACAGAGAGGCACTAAATAAACTTCCATGGATAGATGAATGGGTAGATGCTTGGGTGAACTGTCTTAGGTACCATTTATCTATCAACTAAGCCAAGCATTACAAAAATCCCCTGAGGAACCAAGCATACAGCATAAATGTGTGAATTGTGCTGGGAATTAGTAAACAGAGTAGCAGTGAAAGCACTGAAAGAAACTCCTACTGGAAGACTTGAAGTAGCACTTCTCAGACAGAAAGAGAGTTTTGGAGGTCACAAGCAACCATCACACTAAGACCTCTGCTTTCAGAAGGCAAGTTCTGTTCACACGGAGCAAAGGGTATCCACACTAATCCCAGCCCGGTGAAGAAGTCTATCCCATAACTTGAAAGCCAGAGACCAGAATTCTCACATCTACTTAATTCTGACTCATTTCATAAACTTTAAATGACTAAAAGAAGTTTGAAATTCAAATATGTGGTATAACCCCAGAAATTCATTTGCTCAATTAAAAAGAAAAAAAAAGTTAAACTTTGTAACAATAGTATGAGTACAAAAACATTTCTTAGGACCAAAAGGAGACTTGTGGCTTTGAAATTCTGCTTTTTATCTTCATGGGAAAAGCAAAAGTTTACAAGCTGAAAAAAATAAGTTTCCTTTTGGTAAATTCACAGGACCCTGGCTTTGCTTCCCCATGACCCCAAATGTTTTTTAATGATCTATGCCTTGATCATGTAGAAATGTTCAAATGAAAAATCAAGGTCATTTTCATTTACCTTTCTTATGCTTTTCTGTGAAGGGAGCTCAATATATAGGTTTACATGTGATTTTACTAGATTTTTGTCATTACAAATCTGTTTTTCTTTAACTGCAAACCACCTGATTCTGATTTTCCCTTGCCATAAATCAGAATTTTTACTACATTTTATCTGAGATTCACAACAGATGGGCTATGAATCAACAAAAATAAAATGGGAAGAAAGGAAAGATAAAATTACTGAGCAAAAACTACAGAGAAGATAAAACAGCTCTCAGAAAGGATAGAACAAGGATGCAAGAGGTAGTCTTAATAAAACAAAAGATTTGATAACTACCTGTAAATGAAGAAAAACATTTTTTTAAAACTTAAGAAACAGCTGCATTCACCTTAAGCATTATTGCAGCCTGTAAAGAGAAAAGATACTTTGGCATTATATCCATCATATTTTAATGTCCTGACATAAAGGATTTCTTTCCATTGCTCTCTGCATTCTTAGTGTTCATAAAACAGAGCAACCATGTTCAGTGATGTTAAATCCTCCAACTCCCATATTTCTGACTCAAAATTGCATTCTTCCTGAAACAAAACTCACCAGACATCTTTAATCAGTCTTGCAAAAAGATGTTATGGAAATCAAGGTCCACTGAAATCTAGCCCATCCAAACATTCCAGGACAGGTGAGAACAGAGTCAACTGATTGAACAAGTGTCTGCAATCTTAAAAGTTATGTTAAAATTCAAGATTAATGGCAGAAGAGCAATTTATACCATGACACAAAATGTTTAAATAGAAAATAAATCATTATATATATATATATATATATATACACACACACACACACTCTTAAACACATAGGGATTTTCCAGGCAAGAGTACTGGAGTAGGGTGCCATTGCCTTCTCCAACACTATGCCTACCTGATTCCAAACATTCCAGGACAGGTGAGAACAGAGTCAACTGATTGAACAAGTGTCTGCAATCTTAAAAGTTATGTTAAAATTCAAGATTAATGGCAGAAGAGCAATTTATACCATGACACAAAATGTTTAAATAGAAAATAAATCATTATATATATATATATATATATATACACACACACACACACTCTTAAACACATAGGGATTTTCCAGGCAAGAGTACTGGAGTAGGGTGCCATTGCCTTCTCCAACACTATGCCTACCTGATACCAAAAAACAGGTCATACATTAAAACAACTATCTTCACGTTAGGGACTTGCTATCTCATTTTTATAGGGTCCTAGTCCTGCAAAACTTTTCTGATGTATACCACTGTCTTATTCTCTCAGTAGAAATTCAAGAACTGTCTTTATCTGATAGAAGAACCACCTTTCTCATGAGTAAAGGCACTGATAAAACTTAATTTCCAACCTAAAACTTTATTTCCAAAAATCTCTAGAATATGACTTTCAGCAAACTTAAAAAAAAAAAATTCTGAATCTTTGTTGTTGCTATTGTCAATTTTTAGAAGGATGAATTCCTTTTGTGTTAAAAGCTCATTTGGTCACAAGTAACAGTAATTCTTTGAATCTTGCTTTGGGATAGGAGATGAACAGAATATACTGTAGAACTCAAGGGCAGGGAATAGTTCTTGTATGTGAACCAAGACCTAGACAGCCAGTCTCTGAATCCTGATCTACCTGCATGATATTTTGTCATTTCTGCATATCTGTAGAGTTGATGTCAGTCTTCTCTGTGTAAAATAGCTTCCTCTGTCACTGCAGGCATGCATGACAGAAACTGGCCATTCCTGCAACTCACAATTTTGCAGATCTCCAATCTGAATAATTTTATTGACTATGCCAAAGGCTTTGACTGTGTGGATCACAATAAACTGTGGAAAATTCTGAGAGAGATGGGAATACCAGGCCCCCTGACCTGCTTCCTGAGAAATCTGTATGCAGGTCAGGAAGCAACAGTTAGAACTGGACATGGAACAACAGACTGGTTCCAAATCGGGATAGGAGAATGTTAAGGCTGTATATTGTCACCCTGCTTATTTAACTTATATGCAGAGTACATCATGAGAAATGCTGGACTGGATGAAGCACAAACTGGAATCAAGACTGCTGGGAGAAATATCAATAACCTCAGATATGCAGATGACACCACCCTTATGGCAGAAAGTGAAGAGGAACTAAAGAGCCTCTTGATGAAAGTGAAAGAAGAGAGTGAAAAAGTTGGCTTAAAGCTCAGCATTCAGAAAATGAAGATCATGGCATCTGGTCCCATCACTTCATGACAAATAGATGGGGAAACAGCAGAAACAGTGACAGATTTTACTTTCTTGGTCTCCAAAATCACTGCAGATGATGAATGCATCCATGAAATTAAAAGATGCTTGCTCCTTGGAAGAAAGCTATGATCAACCTAGACAGCATTATTAAAAGGCAGAGACATTACTTAGCCAACAAAAGTCCATCTAGTCAAAGCTATGGTTTTTCCAGCAGTCATGTATGTGAAAGCTGAGCACCAAAGAATTGATGCTTTTGAACTGTGGTGTTGGAGAAGAGTCTTGAGAGTCCCTTGGTCTGCAAGGAGATCCAACCAGTCCATCCTAAAGGAAATCAATCCTGAATATTCATTGGAAGGATTGATGCTGAAGCTGAAACTCCAATACTTTGGCCACCTGATGCAAAGAACTGACTCATTAGAAAAGACCCTGATGCTGGGAGGGATTGGGGGCAGGAGGAGAAAGGGATGACAGAGGATGAGATGGTTGGATGGCATCTCTGACTCAATGGACATGAGTTTGAGTAAGCTCTGGGATGGACAGGGAGGCCTGGAGTGCTGCAGTCCATGGAGTCTCAAAGAGTTGGACATGACTGAGCAATTGAATTGAAATGAATTTGAATAATTAGACAGACTACTTTTCCTGACTCTGAATTTCCACATGAAATCCAACCTCCAATCAGATTTCAACAGAGGAGAAAGTTCTCACACAAGAACCATCTCCTAGTAGAAGAACCACTCAGGCAAATGCTGTATATGCATTTCCTGTGACCTAGAAAATCCATTCCAAGGAAAATTTCACACAGGTTCATAAAGGGACATGAATAAGGATATTCCTTGCACACTGTATTGGCAAGAAGTTGTGTGTCCATCACAGCAAGAGGAAGTGAGGTAAAGTTCAGTGGATGCGCATGGCAGAGTATTATGCAGCAATTAGAAGCAGAGGACTACACAGTGGCACATAGAAGATGTTTGCTGAGTGTGGGGCTTTGTCACACATGGTGTAAGCTACTTAGAGACAGATCAGGAATCCCAGGGAGAAGAGCTACAGCACAAAGTAGGACACATAGTTCTCCTTTACCATGGCATCCCCTGGAGAGAAGTTCTTAGGTCAGAGTGTAGCCAGATGGATTGTGGGTTGTGCACAAGGAGGGAGATCCACTCCTTTTCGTAAGGTTTGTAAGAGCTGCTTTGCATGCAGCAAAACAGGGCTGAACCAGGCTGTAGGAAAAAAAAAGTGCAAGTGTTAGTTGCCCAGTTGTATCTGACCCTTTGTGATAGCTGTAGCCCACCATTCTCCTCTCTCCATGGAATCCTTCAGGCAAGAATACTGGAGTAGATAGCCATTCCTTTCTAGGGGATCTTTCCAACCCAGGGATCAAACCGAGTCATCTCCCCATGACTGGCAGACTCTTTACAGTCTGAGCCACCAGGGAAACCAAGCTGTACCTACTCGCTATTCAGGGTAGTTGCAATGCTGAAGGCATCTGCAGAACTTTTGGGAAACTGAGACTGGCTCCAGTCGATCCCTCCTGGAGAGAGGAAAGGAGCTCCTAATACCAGCCAGCTCATTTATAGTTGATGGGAAGAGATGCTGGATCCTACCATTGACATCATATTGGTCACTGCAAATCTGAAATGCACAATGCTTAATGAAAAAAGGTAGTTAATAGAAAATGTCTATAAAATAATAAAGAGTACCATTAGCATAAATGGGAGTGGGGAATGTGCGAATGAAATGGGGTAAATGATAAATAGAACAAAAGAGGATCTTCCACAGAACAATGATGGTAATGTGGCAGCAACTGCTAAGTACAACCAACTAAAGGCTTTATCCTGGAGGTCCAAAGACAACTACAACAAATAATTGTTTATCTTTTTTTAAAGTGTAGTTCATTTATAATGTGTTAGCTTCAAGTGTACATGATAATGATTCAGTACTTTTGCAGTTTATATTCCATTTTAGGCTATTACAAGATAGTGGGTATAATCCCCCGTGCTGCACAGTAAATTCTTATTGATTACCTATTTTATGTATAGTAGTTGTATTGGTTAATCCTCTACCCCCAATTTGTCCCTTCCCCCTTCCTTCTCCCCGTTGGTAACCACAAGTCTGTCTTCTATGTCTATGACGCTGTCTCCGTTTTACATATGCATTCACTTGTATTATTTTCTAGATTCCGCTCTTTGACTTCACTAACCATAATATTCTCTAGTCCATCCATGATGCTACAAATGCCATTATTTCATTCTTTTTATGGCTGAATAGTATTCCATTGTGTATATCTAGCACATCTTCTTAAGCCAACAGTCTGTTGATGGGCACTTGGGTTGCTTTCACACCTTGACTATTATAAATAGTGCTGCTATGAATACTGGGGTGCATGTATCTTTCTGAATTAGCCTTTTTGTTTTGTTTTTTGGATATATACCCATGAGTGGAATTGCTGGGTCATATGGTAGTTTTGTTTTTAATTTCTTGAGAAACATCCACAGTTTTCTACAGTGCTGCACCAATTTACACTCCCATGAAGGGTTGTAGGAGGGTTCCTTTTTCTCCACATCCTTGCCAATATCTGTTATTTGTGTTCTTTTTGGCCACACCATTCTGACAGGTATGAAGTGATACCTCATTGTGGTTTTGATTTGCATTTCTGTGATATTAACTTTCTTGAACACCTTTTCTTGTGCCTTTTAGTCATCTGTATGTCGCCTTTTATTGGGTTGTTTGTTATTTTGATATTGAGTTATATGAGTAGTCTGTATATTTTGCACTCTGGCTCCTTGCTGGGTCACATCATTTACAAATGCTTTCTTCCCCATTCCATAGGTTGTCTATAAAATTTTAAATAAATAAATAAATCACTCTTATGACTGCAGTTTCAGAAAGACTGGGAGGTCTCAGGCTGAGAAGACAGCCTCTAAGCTGCATATGAAGACCTATAACTAATCATCTATGTGGATTCTGAACCAGAAATAAAGGTTGTTATACTGTGCAGCTGAAATGACCTGTAAATAACAGTTTATCTTTGCCACCAGGATATTTTTCACTTACCAGGAGATGCTAGGAAATAAGATTAACTCTTCTTTTCTTTGAAGGTGGTAGTGATAGAAAGAGCAAATATCCTCTTGACCTCAAAAATTACATAAATAACAGCTCAGCAATGCAATGCTTCATTGTTGTCAAGGAAAATCTTGACCACGAGCAGTTTAGCATTTGTAGAGAATGAAGAAAAAGATAGTGTCTGGCAAATGTTTTAATAAATCACCACAGCTTGGAAATGTGTCTGAAAGGTGCATGGCATAAATTGATTTTTAGATTTCTGATCTTAAAGGGTTGAACATGCTTGATATCTGCAAAAACAGATCTACTTCAATGCAAATCATTTTTCAAATCAATGTGAATTGAGTTAAAGGTGGACTAAAGTCAAACAGCATCTCTGACGAATGTAGAACAAGGCATATTTCCCAGGTCACAGGATAATTACACACCAGAGTTTTAACTATGAACTTTCTTTTTTTTTTTTTTTCACAAGATGTTGTTGTTTAATCACTCAGTCGTGTTCAACTCTTTTGTGATCCCATGGACTGTTTGCCAGGCTCCTTTGTCCACGGGATTTCCCAGCCAAGAATACCGGAATGGGTTGCCATTTACTTTTCCAAACTATGAATTTTCAATTCTACACCAACTTAAATTTCCAGTTTTTCCCTTTTATCAACAGAACAGGACTGCCAAAGGGATGGTTTCAGGGGGGGAAAGTGCTGATGAAAGCAAAGCTGGGGTTGAAGGTATAGTTGAAACCAGGACTGGCCTTTTCCCAGGAATTTCTTGGACTCACAAAGAACACGGCTGATTGAGGCTGCAGGAGAAAAGTCCTCAGCCACCAACAGGCAAGCAAGGGTCACTAATTTAATGATGTACATAATGTCACGGTGACCCCTCACTTGGGTCTCAGGCTCTACATTTTATAGTTTGATTGTTATGTGACCCGAGGGGGTTTATTGAGAACCATTAATTCTCATTAGAAGACATGTTTTTAAGTTCCAAGTTTTTAATAGTTCCCATCTCCAGAATTCTTACAAGGGGCTTCATATTCATAAAACATCTCAACACCCAAGAACATGGCTGAACCAAGGCAACCCTGGGAAGTAGGTAACATCTGTTTCTGCATCTCAACACTATCAGCCTTCTGTCCATTGCTGCTCATTATTAAATCCTTCTCTCCCTGACTAAATAGGCAGTCAGACACCCTGCATCTGTGGTCCCCCCAATATTCAACTTCTTCTCCACTCCCCTGACTTGGATTTTTGCTAGAAGATTGCTGATGATAGGATGAATTCACAATGTGAAAGAGTTAGGAGCTGCCAGTGTCCTAATACCCAGATTCTCAAAGATAGAGGGACGTCAATGCACAGACCTGGTATTAAGGAGCATCTGTGCTAACAGCTCAGGGCCTGTGGCACACTGTTAAAGACTTTAACACCACTCTGCACATGGAGCATGTTTATACACATATATATGTACATACACATATACACATACATATATATCATGTCATACATACGTATTTTTTATATATATGTATGTATGTCATGCCTTCTCTTCCCTCCAGTTTCTCTGTTCCTTACCCAAATTCAAAACTCTATTTCATGAATCAGTGACAAAGGGAGTCACTGCGATCAATGAAAATGTGTATTCATCTTTAGGTATCTTGATTCAGAAAAAAAAAAAAATCCAAGGACCAGAGCTTCAACTGTTACTGCAATGGTTTTCAAGACTGGCTGCAGGTTGCAAATTGTGTGAAAGAGCTTTTTAAAAAAAAAAAAAAAAGTACTGATGGCCAGTTCTACCCTATGTCAGTTAAGTTATTTTCTTGTAGATATTGAATAGCATCGGTAATTCTTAAAGACTCTCCAATTGATTGCAGCCGAGCTTGATAACTACTGGGTTGCTGTTTCCAGATAGAATACTCTATCTGTAATCGAGGGTCTATAAGGTTTTAACTCCAACGAAGAATTTCAAGCACTCTAGCTGAGGAGAGGAAATATTTTGGTTTTGTTTGGATATCACTTGATATAATCAGTTTCTTCCTCCATCTCAGCACAGGATGTCAGCATTGTATCTGAAATTCTCATCTTTTTTAACCAACAGAGAAATTAGACTGGCTCAAGACTCTATGAGAGGGGTTCTGATACCAACTGGGGTGTGTCTGATGAAAGTCTTCTCTTGATGGTTATATTAATGCATGGAAAAGCAAACTCCATGGCCCTGTGCAATTGAGCATTGAAATTAAAAAAAAAAAAAAAAAACTATATCCTTAAGACACTCTACCTCATGCTTGATTTACTCTACTTAAGTTTAGTCCATGCTGGCATTTCTATATTAAATTGTTTTTCCTGCCGTCTTATATTTTAAAGCCCTTTGAGAAGTCCGACATTAAATTGGCCACACAATAGAAAAACTGGGAGAAGCAGACTCCCTCCCACCCTCTTTTGTTAGCATGATTGTTTTTGATTAAGTCAGGTCCAAAATGAAAACCGCAGGGGCCTTCCATCACAGACATCCATCATAACCATGTTGAAGGCATTCTCAGAATCCTATTAGAAGCCTTCCTCATGTGAACACAGAGACACTCGCCTGGAAATTCTGGTAACTCAGAAACATTTCTGGGGAGTCACGGTTAGGGTGGGAGGTACAGGCAAGAATCATTCAGCTAAATGGCTCAAGAATAGAGAAACGTTTTCCTAAAAATAGCATTTTTTTTCCAATTAGAGTTCTTTCAGAATGATATCACCACAAAATCCAACTCATTGTTTAATTCTGTATGGGTTCAATGTTTCTTCTATCCTCAGTTACTTCTGTTTGTAGTTGTATTTTCTATTTTGATTCTGAGGCCTCCATACCAAAGATTATACGCTGTACATAAAAGCAGCGTTTTTCTGAAAAGGGGATGTGGTCAGGAAATCTTTATTTGACACAGAAACTGCTGTATATATTTTCCTAACCACAGATAATAAAAATGATAGATGCAGCAATCATTCAGTCAGCTTAGCAAAAAGACTTAGGCAGCGCTGTTACAAGTTCAGCTCATGGAGTCTTGTGTCTTCTTCACAGAACTTATGTGTCCTAAGTTTCACTAAATTCTCACCACAGATATTCCTTTCACTTTACAAATGAAGAAACTGAGCTCCGAGTAGTTAAGCACAGATTGCATGCAGCAGACCCAAAAGGGAATCTCAGTTTTTCTCACTCCAAAATCTATGAGCTCTTAATAGCAATTTTGTATTCCCTTGTGGAATATAGACTATTAAATATAATAGAGATTATTAGATAGTATTTATATTATTAAAATTTAGAGTATTAATACAAAATACTATTTAATATAGATTTTTATCCCCATGGACAGAGAAGCCTGGTGGGCTACAGTCCATGGGGTCGCAAAAAGTCAGACACAACTAAGCAAGTAATCACAGCACAGCACATAGACTTTTAAACAAAATCTGAATGCAAAAACACATACAGGCCAATCTTCTGTTCTGAATCTTCCTACAGATCACACTGAAGGACACGAGATGGGGGTAGAGGGTGGGGAGGCCGGGGATCAGATCATTCATTTAGAGCAGGATTTCTCACAGACTCACAGACACAGAGAATACCCTTGTGGTTGCCAACAGT
>SJXQ01002401.1:0-73692 GCA_006408695.1 Aepyceros melampus | reverse complement strand
GGGGGGGGGTGGGGGATGAAGTGGGAGGGAGTTTAGCAGATGCAACCCGTGCTGCGGTGCTGCAGTCTATGGGGTCGCAGAGTCAGACACAACTGGACGATGGAACTACTATACATAAAATGGATAAACAACAAGGTTCTACTGTATAGCACAGAGAACTATATTCAATATCCTGTGATAAACTATAATTTAAAAGAATGTTTTAAAAGAATATATACATATATGCATAACTAAATCACTTTGCTGTATGTCAGATATTAACACAACATTGTAAATCAGTTATACTCCAATAAAATTTTTAAAACAGAGTAAAAATAACACCAAAGGTTTTCTCCACCTCTCACTGTAGACATTTTGGCCAGATCATTCCTCGTTGAAGGGGTCTGTACACTGCTTTGCAAGATGTTTAGCGTCCCTCCTCTACACACTAGACATCAGAAGCACCCCCTTCCCAGCAGTGATGACCACAAATGACTCCAGACACTGGAAAATGTCTCTGGGGGCACAATCATCCCCAACTGAAAACCAGTGACATGAGAATGGGGAGCCCGTGAAAGGCACCAGGGCATCAGTCTTGCTCCAACCATCCATTACTAAAAGGCTTTGAATAAAAACAGGGATCTAACAAAATAAGTCAAATCAAAGAGGAATGGCTGCCACAAGAACAGAGGAGTTTGAGATGCCCCTAAAGCATTTATTTGCCCACCAGTCAGACTGCACTGGAGTCCACACCACAATGAAAGCCAGTGAACCATTCTTTATGGAGAGCCTGTTCATATTTTTTTCTAGAAGCCACCCAACTGATACCACCTTGCAGTGTCTGGTTTACATCACACCCTATCAGATCTATTGTCTGCTATATCCTAAGGTCTCCATTTCCCATCTCTCAAAAGGAGAGCAGAAACCAGAGGCAATCATGGAGATGACAAAGATAAACTCTTGAGTTCAGTGTTGATGTTAAGTCTTGCTACTAGTCTGGCTTCTTTCACAGGACAAAGATTATTCCTGGTCTACCAAATGCCTTTCTATCATATAAGACAAGGTCTTTCAACCCATTGTAACACAAATCACTGACACTTCTACCCCAAGGAAACTAAGCAAAATAGTTCTTAACCAAAAGTTCTTTCAATCTTGGAATGTTGAGGCTTATGTTAGAATAAAGAGGTTAAGAGGCTCCAGGTAAGAAATTTTAACCTGAGCATCAGGTTGTGCTAGCAAACAGTAGCCATGACTCTGCGTTAATTCACGTGTTGGTCTTGGCATGCTGATCTTTTTATCCTCCCAAATGTTGGTTCTGGTAGAATTGTGAATGCTTTCAACTTGAGTTCAAGGTGATATGTAGGACTAATGTGAGCCATGTCATCAAAAGCTGATAACAAGTAAAGAGAGGGGGAGACAGGAATGTTCTAAGAGCCCCCAAGAATGTTCTAAGATTCCAGAACTCTTCCATACAAGTGCACCTGCAAATTTTGTTTCACACTTAAGACAGCGGGCTCTGCAGAGTTACATACAACATTGAAAAGTTTTATACTTGGTCTTCTCAGGGTCTTGTTGCCTCCCGCCACCCCTGGATGTCATTGGACATGTGACACTTTCACTGCCATGGCAACAGGATGTTACTAGTTTGGCTGCCAGCCACTGGGACCTGGAAATGATATTCACACCACATGGGCACTTCTGTCTTGGCATTTGGAGGTCTCAAATTGAAACTATAGAATTGTATCCCTGATAGAAATAATTTTGGGGATTTCCCTCAAGTGAATTGGAGCCTGGACCCAAGTTTGGCCTTGATATTCTTCCTGCCTCTAAACTGAGCTGACAGAATGAGTTATTTCATGCAGGAGGGCCTCCTTTGAGTTCAAAACCTCTCTGCCCCTGCCAGATGACTCAAACAATGAGTCTGATTTTTTTCCTCCTTCCCGCTAATCTTCCTTCTGTAGTTCAGGCCATGTGCGTGTCTCACAAACACTTTTACAAGTCAGAGAGTAAAAAAGGGGGAATATAGCACCTATGTTATATTCTCCTATCCTACCTGATTCTTATGTTAAATAAGCCCCCCTAAAAATGGCTGAAAGATCCATATCTAAAAATTTTTCCCTACTTAGGATCATGCCATCCTTTGGTTTCAGCAGTAACTAAAACTGTGGGTTGGCAAGTTCTTAGCCTGGTGCTTGGCACTGAGGCTGGTATATTGGGAATACTTCATGTACAAGTAAAGGAGATAAATCTCACAGGCCAATACAGCCAGTTTTGTGAGAGTTTAGAGAATGGCAGTCAATAGAACACAGTCCAAAAACCAAAAGGGAATTCACACACATGACCTCTTTATTCAGTCATCCAAAGAAAAGCCAAACAAGGAGCCCTTACCTAGTCTCTCTGTGTTCTCCCTTAAGCTACAACAGTGTATTTTCCATAAGTAACTGGAATGACCAAGGGAAATTTGGCCATGTTACCTCTCCACTTATAACCATGAAGTCCAAAGTTATATTCCAGCCTCTGTGATCTGCTACCTGTTAGATCTCACTTCCTAGCTGTGACTTTCAGGGAAAACAATCCAGACTTATGGCTTGCTTTCTTTTCTTTGAACATATAGTGCAAGCTCCTGTCATTACTGGGCATAAATGTCCACTCTTCAGGAAGGCCTTTGCTGACTGATCAATAAAATCCCCTCCTCCCACCAGCTTATTCTCTAATGCCCTTTACCCTGGTTTCGTGTCACATTAAGCATTAATTGGCTTATCTGACATCCACCTCTATCAGAGCAGAGACACTGTCACCAGGATGATTAAGGAAGACTTTTCTGAGGAGATGAACTTTAGCAGAGACCTCAGGGATCCCTGAATGAAATAAGGGATCAAGATGGGGGAATGCAGCACGGGTCAGGAGACAAACATAACAAATCTGAGACCAGACAGAGAAACAAGGAAAACAGCTTCGCCATTATTTTATGGTAATTTCTTAATGTTGGCATCTTTTTTTTTTGGAAAAAGCAAACTTCCTTTTCAAAGTCATTTGTTATATTTGATAGAAGTAGATGAAGACTTTGTGTTCTTATATATTTACAAATTCTCTTCTCTGAGAATGACCATTTTCTGTAGTAAGATATGAGGGGATGGGAGAGTTGAGCCATAAAGAAAATTGAGTGATGAAGAACTGGTGCTTTTGAACTGTGGTATTGAAGACTCTTGAGAGTCCCTTGGACTGCAAGGAGGTCAAACCAGCCAATCCTAAAGGAAATCAATGCTGAATATTCATTGGAAGGACTGATGCTGAAGCTGAAACCCCAATACTTTGGCCACCTGATGCGAAAAGCCAACTCGTTAGGAAAGACCCTCATGCTGGGAAGATTGAAGGCAGGAGGAGAAGGGGATGACAGAGGACAAGATGGTTGGATGGCATCACAGACTCTATGGACATGAATTTGAGCAAACTCCAGGAGATGGTGAAGGACAGGGAAGCCTGGCGTGCTGCAGTCCATGGGGCTGTAAAGAGTCAGACACAACTGAGTGGCTGAACAACAACAATGAGGGACAGATTAGAGTTTTGTGCAAGATGGTGACCCTTGCGGGGACAAAGAAGTTGGACTGCTAATCTATCCCACTATGAGCCCCCATGGAGATTCTTATCTGGACTTTCTAAATGCTTTTAACCAGCTTATTTCTGACCTTTTTAGAAAATAGGGATTAAGCAAAGTGTCTTCTTTGTTGTTCAGTCACTAAGTCATCTCCAACTCTTTGCAACCCATGGACTATAAGACACCAGATTCACCTGACTTTCAGTATCTCCCAGAGTTTGTTCATGTACATTGAGTTAACTAGACTCAAGACTCTTGACAGAGATCTCATCAAGAAAATTAGAGATACCAAGGGAATATTTCATGCAATGAGGGGCTCAATAAAGGACAGAAATGGTATGGATCTAACAGATGTAGAAGATATTAAGAAGAGGTGGCAAGAATACACAGAAGAACTATACAGAAAAGATCTTTATGACCCAGATAACCATGATGATGTAATCACTCACCTCGAGCCAGACATCCTGGAATGCAAAGTCAAGTGGGCCTTAGGAAGCATCACTACAAAAAAAGCTAGGGGAGGTGATGGAATTCCAGTTGAGCCATTTTAAATCTTAAAAGATGATGTTGCAAAAGTGCTGCACTCAATATGCCAGCAAATTTGGAAAACTCAGCAGTGGCCACAGGACTGGAAAAGGTCAGTTTTCATTCCATTCCCAAAGAAAGGCAATGCCAAAAAATGTTCAAACTATTGAACAGTTGTACTTATCTCATATGCTAGCAAAGTAATGCTCAAAATTCTCCAAGCCAGGCTTCAACCGTATGCTAACCATGAACTTCCATATGTTCAACCTGGATTTAGAAAAGGCAGAGGAACCAGAGATCAAATTGCCAACATCCACTAGATCATGGAAAAAGCAAGAGAGTTCCAGAAAAACATCTATTTCTGCTTTACTGACTATACCAAAGCCTTTGACTGTGTGGACCACAACAAGCTGTGGAAAATTCTTCAAGAGATGGGAATATGAGGCCACCTGACCTGCCTCCTGAGAAATCTGTATGCAGGTCAAGAAGCAACAGTTAGAACTGGACATGGAACAACAGATTGGTTCCAAATTTGTAAAGGAATATGTCAAGGGTGTATATTGTCACCCTGCTTATTTAACCTATATGCAGAGTACATCAGGCAAAATGCCAGGCTGGATGAATCACAAACTAGAATCAAGATTGCTGGGAGAAATATCAATAACCTCAGATACGCAGATGACACCATCCTTATAGCAAAAAGCAAAAAAGAACTAAAGAACCTCTTGATGAAAGTGAAAGAGGAGAGTGAAAACCTGCTTAAAACTCAATCTTCAGAAAACTAAGATCATGGCATCTGGTCCCATCACTTTATGGCAAATAGACAAGGAAATAACAGAAACAGTGAGAGACTTTATATTCCTGGGCTCCAAAATCCCTGCAGCCATGAAATTAAAAGATGCTTGCTCCTTGGAAGAAAAGCTATGACCAACCTAGAGACCATATTCTAAAGCAGAGACATTACTTTGCCAACAAAGTTCCATCTAGTCAAAGCTATAGTTTTTCTAGTAGTCATGTATGCTGTGAGAGTTGGACTATAAAGAAAGCTGAGTGCAGAAGAATTGATGCTTTTGAACTGTGGTGTTGGAGAAGACTCTTGAGAGTCCCTTGGACTGCAAGGAGATAAAACCAGTCAAACCTAAAAGAAATCAGTCCTGAATACTCATTGGCAAGACTGATGTTGAAACTGAAACTCCAATACTTTGGCCATACTATCTTTTGTGAAGAATGGACTCATTGAAAAAAGACCCTGATGCTGGGAAAGATTGAAGGCAGGAAGAGAAGGGGACAAGAGAGGATAAGATGGTTGGATGGCATCACTGACTCAATGGACATGAGTTTGAGCAAACTCCAGGAACTGGTGATGGACAGGGAAGCCAAGCATGCTGCAGTCCATGGGGTTGTAAAGAGTCAGACACAACTGAGTGACTGAACTGAACTAATTGAGTTGGTGATGCTGTCTAACCATTTCATCTTCTGCCACCCCTTTCTCATCCTACCCTCAATCTTTCCTAATATCAGGGTCTTTTCCAATGAGTTGGCTCTTCAAATCGGATGGCCAAAGTATTAGAGCTTCTTGACCAATACTGAAAAAGACTGGTTTATAGAGCAAACAGGCAAAAGCCTAATTTTCTAAAAGAATTTAAAAAGACAGGGCAGTGGCCTTTCTTCCCAAAGGCTAAGGGCTAATTCATGGTTATAATGGACATATTTTCTTTTTTTAGAAAGGAATAGTATTTCAGATGCTGTGAATCATTAAAATGTATATAAGATATACATCCAAAGCTTAGTTTAGAGCAAAGAATTACCTGCCAGATAATATCTTTGGAGTAGGTTGAAGAATTTAGGGCAAACATTTATCATTTCATTATGCCAAAAGATCTGAGTTCTGAGTTGGTCATTTTTTAAGATACTTTGACCTCTTTGAAAGTGAAAGTCGCCCAGTTGTGTCTGACTCTTTGCGACTATATAGCCCATGGAATTCTCTAGGCCAGAATACTGGAGTGGGTAGCCTTTCCCATCTCCAGGGGATCTTCTGAACCCAGGGATCAAACCCAGGTCTCCCACATTGCAGGTGGATTCTTTGCAAGCTGAGCCACCAGGGAAGCCCAAGAATACTGGAGTGGGTAGCCTATGCCTTCTCCAGCAGATCTTCCTGACTCAGGAATTGAACCAGAGTCTCCTGCAGTTGCAGGCAAATTCTTTACCAACTGAGATATTAGGGAGCCCTTGACCTCTTTATGTGCCTCTGAATTTGAGCCACAGGGGATATCAGGCCCATCTATCCATCTCTCAGTAAACAGAAAAAGATCTTATAATCTACCTCATCCCAAGGTGAAGGTGTCATAATCTGGTACCTCCCCCAGACATTTGCATTGCAATTTCATTTTGCTGAAAAACTTATTAACCATCTGCTATAAATGAGGCTTTCTGTTCCCTGACTAAACTTGTCTTATTTCAGTGGCTTTTAACATGATGAGGCTATAAGAATTAGATTAGAGAGAGGGGGAGGGAAGAGCATATAAGTGGTTTGAAAAAAAAATGTGTGTAATAACTCATTATTTTCATGATATAAACAATATAAATTAAAGTTGAACTAAAGACTACTTAGCTAGTGGCCTTACAGCATCTGACCCTAGACCTTAAACTTCAATAATCCTACATTTCCTCTTTGTCCCTGGCCCATTGGCATGCTACATGCTTACTTTAGTGGCTGACTGTTTATCAATTCCCACTGGCCCCTCAGCCCATCTCTGATGATCCATGTAACTGATTCTCTGCATTATATCCCCTTGATTTTAACACAGGCTTCCCAGGTGGCACTAATGGTAAAGTGCCACAGGCAGTAAAAAAAAAATCCGCCTGTCAATGCAGGATTTTAAATAAATAGAGTGTTGTCTTTTTCTGGTTGGATCCTAACTGAACCAGAGACCATACCTTACATGTCCAAGGTCACAGTTAAAAAAAGGTGAGCTGGGGCTGAAATTCAAGTCTGTATGCATCCAACAGCCGTAGTTTTCCCACTACTTCATGCTGCTCAGATAAATCCATTCATTCACTTAGTATTCAATGAGTTCCCATTGCCTGCTAGGCACTGTACTAGGGAGAGGATGAATAAGATTCTAAAAGCTGGAAAAGGCCTCAAATGCGACCATACCTTGGACCTTGTGTTTATGGATAAAAGTGTTAAGAGGATTTCCTTCCCAAGAGTCAGCCTGCCTCAGGATTCTCCCTATGCTATGGCCACAAACCCCAAAGGTCAACTCAGGAACTGACGGAATGCTTCACAGATTTCACTATCCAAGAAATGAATCACAAGAATCTCTTAATCCAAGAAAATTACATTCTTTTACTAAAATGTCAGGAGAGGCAACTGTGCTCAGAGATTCTCAGAGGGGTCTCTGACCTCCAAGACTCCCACCACCACAATTCACTGATACATTCTGCCTGAGCTCACTTGTACATCTCCTTTTTGGTTGAGTTCCCGCCAACTATCCCCACCTCTCCCTGGAGATACACTAACAGGGAGTCTGGACTGAGCACCACAAGCTTGTCAAAAATGCATATTTTATTGTCTCCTGCTCCCACAGCGAGTGACCCCCAAATCCCAAATAATCTCATGAAACCCATCTTGCTTTTTCTCCTCGTCCTGAGCCATGCCAGTAGAAGAATAAAGAAATCATAAAATCTATTTTGTGCATCCCATCTCTTCTTGTATCTTATCCTCAAGAGAAGGGTAGAAGCTTGTGGCAGTGACACAGAGGCACTGAAGAATTACTGAGAGGAAGAACTTGTCCATTTTGTGGTTTATGGGGTTCAAGCAATCTAGAAGGAATCTGTTAAGATACATATACAGGAGGGCTTTTGTTTTATGTATGTGAGGCCCAGAACCCCAGGCTTAAATGTGTAGGAATTTTGGATATGAGCTTCTGAATACATTACACTCCATGCCCAATGCAGCCTAACAAAGAAACTGAGGCACAGAAAGATGAAACAACTTGCCTAGAGATACAATTCAAGTTTGTGGCAAAAAGAGTTTGTAAGGCCAGGCATTCAAGTTTTTCTCAAAAGGATGGCTACTTCACTTTGCTTTTACTAATAAAACATTTTAAACCATTTATTCACACACACACACACAAACACAACTGTACATTTAGAAATCCTTGGGAAATACACAACAAATAATGGCATGAAAGGAGATTAGCCAACTTTTAGAGATCAAAATGGCAACCCACTCCAGTGTTCTTGCCTGGAGAATCCCAGGGATGGGGGAGCCTAGTGGGCTGCCATCTATGGGGTTGCACAGAGTCGGACATGACTGAAGCGACTTAGCAGCAGCAGCAGCAGAGAGCTAAAAGCAATTCTACCACTCAGAATTTCTTTCTTCAATAAAAAATGATGCTGTGTACAAGAAAGCAAACCCTGAGGATAATAAGGACCCTCTGCATGCACAGGAAATACAATGGATTATAGCTGAGCAGGTACACACCCTTCCTTCACTAGGAGGATTGCTCAAGTCAATAAATAAAAATGCAAAAACATATTGGTGTGTGTATAAATTCTTAGTATTAAATCTCACATTTCTTTCGGATTTGGAGTTCTGATTAAGAAAATATATGTAATTTTTTTCTAGTCTAGAAATTAAAAACTTCAGTCCTTGGATTCAGTGATGTTATCCTCAGTCAAATACACATAGGATTCAGTCAAATCTTGGTCTCATCTGGGAATAATTCACAAGGAAGTGCTGATTCAGAAAGGAAAAAACACTTTTTTTAATCCACCAGTGATACTTAAAATATATTCTTTGATGCTCTTCTCATCAAGAGTGAACTCATTCCATTTCCCAGAATAGAGCTCCCTTTTGAGGAAGAGAAAGCAATGGATTTCTGTGTGGCTTCTGGGGCTAGACCCATAAAAGACACCTGGCTCTCTTGCCTCTTGGGACATAGACCTCTGGAACCCTGAGCCACCATACTGGCAAAACAACAAAGAGAGAGAGATGAGCCAGGAATTCCAGCTGTTCAAATCTTCCCAGCCCAGGTGCCAAATGTATGAGTGATGATGCCCTTGACGTGACTCTAGGTTTGCCACCATCTGACTGCAACTGCCTTAATGACCCCAAGTAGAAATCTTATAGCTTGCTAGCCAACAGGACTGTGAAAGATAATAATGAATGATTATTATTTCATGCCACCAAGTTGCAATGATCACTCATTTTTTACCTGCTCAGGTTTTTTTTTTTTTTTCCTTTTAGCAACCAAAGAACAACAAAAGCAAGTACTAGGTCCAGCCGACTCTTACACAAGAACACAAAGATTGAAAGGCAGGGTCAATGGGCAACATTTTAGATACTAAATATTTCTCCAAGGACATTCTTCCTTCACTGAAGTCTTCTATATCTTCTAAGGCCAAACTTAAAGTCACAAGTGTATTATGATGGGGTTCTTGGTACAGAAATTAGTGATGACCAATAAATAAATAAATAAATAAAATCCTTTTAGGAAATTGTAGGTTGGGGTTCCCTAAAACCAAGGCTATTTCAGAATTACTATTACTATATATTAGGGGACTATGGTCAACTGTCTTGTTAGAAGATAGAAACTAGATTTTTCTTATTTTCTTTTAGCTTCTCAGTGAGTGGTTGAGGAGTGCGACTAACAAATGGAGAATATAGTACTAGACCTTCTCCAAATCTCAGGTGTGCCATCATCATATATTTAAAAATCATTAACACAAAAGTCACAGCTTTCTTGGTCTAAAGGAAGACTGGCCTTGGACCAAGGCTTTCCCATCCAAGCCACTGAAGTCATTCTCAGCTGCTTAGGGACACAGGTGTACCTGAGTCTGTAGGAATGTAGCTAGAGTTCGAGTAAATTACTTTGGTGGAATAGGAAGTACATCACAAGCTATCTGTTATCAATAGCATTTGGGCATCCTCCATTAAAAAAAAAAAAAAAAAGTCGTTCCTCCTTTCTAACCACTAATTACTCCATAAAATCCTATTTGCTTTTGTAAACATGTTCCTCTAGCAAAATGAATCCGTAAAACCAAACTGACACTATTAAACAGCTCTCTGTTAAGCTTTAAAAAAGAACTATCATTATTCAGATTTGGCACAAAAAAAAGGATTAAATAATTGGCAAAAGTTATTGAATATACATTTTTTAAAAAGTTTTAGACTCTAGAGAGTTTTATTCTAAAAACTATTTCACTGCTTTCTAGAGAAGCATGTATAGAAGGAATTATTTACAGTTTTTGCTTACTTTTTTCTCCACATAGACTGGCACTTCTAGATTTTGCATGTTTGCAAAATGACACTTATTCTTGAATAAGTGTCATTTTCCCAGCTATGTAGAAGACAGTGTTAAATTGCCCCCAGAGAATCACAGGCACTAACCAGCAGCCTGAAGATCTTTCTTGTGCTCCCATATGGGAAGACTAAGGGTGAGACTGAGAGTAAAGCCGCAGCAGAAAATTTGTTCATCTTGATTCAAGTTTTGCATGGGTCAATTTCATTCAAGGAAACGAAAAATAACATGCCATCTAGTTTTTAAACCAAGATACGTGATCTACAGAGAAATGTTGCTCATCAGTAGAGAGCTCTGCTACAAAGCTACTTCCCATCACCAAATTATCATTATAATAATTGACACTTTATAGCTGGTTCTGACTTTCAAAATTGTCATCAACCCTTCTTAACATTTATTCCCAAACCAGTTATGAACAATCAGAGCACAAAGTTTAAGACTCAAAGTTTTCTGTGGGAAGTGGCTTGAATGCTCCTCTCCCTTCAACTCAAAGATTAGAAATGAGGTTGGAAAGGACAAGCATCTCCACTTTGTGGTCTCACTCAGTGTTATCCATGAAAGGCATCTTCACATGGCTGAGTAGAAGTCTCAGGACTTGTGGCTGGAGGAGAGACATCATAGGTATACACTTCTAGGAACTCCAAGGTGGAAATGGTCCTTGAAGCTATTTTGAAGTGGTTTCTCGACATACATAACTTCATTGGATGCAAATGTAACAATGGACATGATAACCAAAAACTTGGTTTATTGGTCTTCATTCTCAGATCCTCCATCTTGGATGGGAGAGTCCTGTCCTTTCCATCTGCCCATGGGAAAAACACATTTGTATTTTCTGTAATCTTAACCCCCTTCTTTGATAGATGATACTTAGTTATGAACTACTGATAACTTCCTATCTGAATGTAAGTTATATTTAGCAAGTTTATCTAAAATCCCAGAATAGACATTGTAGTTACCTCCAAATATTCATTCTATGCATTCCCCACTGGAAAAAAGAGACACATAGTTGGGGAAAGGGGACCTCACATCCAGGACCCACACTCTTGGTGAGTTGTGCTGAGGTTTCCCGGTCTTTCACTTTTCCTCGTGGCTAAGCACATAGGTTCAGGTGTTGGAGAGTCTGAGTTCTAATCCTAGTTCTGCCACTTACTCTCTCTGGGCTTTTTTTTTTTTTTAATATACATCCTATCTCACTGGGTATAATAGTAGCATCCACTTTACAGGCATGTTGTGAGGATTAAATGAGAAAATCTACAAATAGTGGATGCTCAAACAATGGCAGGGCATTGGAATACAGCAGGACTCAACTGAAGGCAGCAAGTGCCAACACTGTACTGGTGGCACAAAGGTTATGAAAAGAATGAGTCCTTGCATTCTAAAACCAGAAAACCTCAGAGAGTAACACCAATCCCCTGGTTTTCAATTTGAGAGGGAAAGAGAGAGTGTGAACAAGCCAATAGCTGGGCAATTGGCTTGTTTGTGCTGTGGCTGGAATGAGAGTGGGACACGGAGAACACAAGCTTATGCACATTGCTAATTACTCTCCCAACCTCTAATCATCTGATGAGGCCATAACGAAGTCTTAAGTCAAAAATCATAGAAATTGGAAGTATCAAGTACAACCCTCTAATTTCACAGATGAAAATACATGGAGGTCCAGCAAGGTAAAATGACTTGCCCCAAATCATGCAATTTGTTTGTGGTAGAAGCAGTGATGCATTAAGATCTCATGACAGCCAACACCAGTATTTTTTACCCATCAACCAGAGGAATCTAATTAGCTCTATTTTATTTCTTCTGATGTCTTTTTTTAATTGATTTTTATACCTGGCTTTTATTACGATGCTATCATGAATGTATTCAAAGTGTCATGACCTGCAGGTCAGCCTTAAACACAAACTTCTGTTTAAGTTTTTATTAGAGGTCAGTATGGCCCCACAAACTCCTTTCCAACAGGGAGAAGAACAGAAAGCAAATATCATAATGCTAAAATTATCAAACCATTGAATCATCAAATAGAATATACTTATATTAGAGCATCAATCTATGCATAAAATAGAACACAGTACAAAACACAAACTTGGTACAGACAGATCGAGGAAGATGATGATGAACAAAACTGCTTCAAGCTAAACCAGGAGAACTAAAGGTGCTCTCACCGCTCTGAATTTATCATTTTGACCCTTACAACTGTCATGAGACCTGAGACACAATGACATACATTTCGACTCTCTTCCACTTACGAGCTATGTGACTGGAGCCAGTTACTTAAACTCTCGTGGCTCCAGATTCTGCTTCTCTAAACAGGAGATAGCAACATCTGACTCACAGGGTTTTTTTCATGAAGCATTAGAGAGAAATTATTGACAATGTCCAGAACAGTGTCCAGTCCATGGCATTTGGCACTGCCTCTCCCAATCCAGGTATACCCAAAGATACTCATTTTCTGAAAAGCCAGTAATTATCTGCTATGCAGCAGGTCTTTCCTAATTGGACTCTTGTTTTGTTTTGTTTTAATGATTTTCCAAATTAAATAGCAAGAAGCTGGTTTAGATTACAGAGTCACCACAAAATAGCTGAGGCTGTAGATGTGACCTATTTTTAAGCTGCCACAGCACAAATGGGATATTTTCTTTGCCTTGGGAAGGAGCCAGAGTTGGAAGCTTCCTCTCTTCTGCTTTGTGGATCAGACCAACCAAGGCAGACTATTTGACAACTCTGAGGCCCTGACCCAAGCCTAGGAGCTTCCTCCACCTTCCTGAGCCCCTCCCCAGAAGGCTTGTTTAGCATACTGCCCAGCATCACTGAAATGTCCTCTACTTACAATTAAAGCTCCAACCAAGGTGATCATCAGTGTGTTTATAACGCCATTGCTGCAACCTCTAATGTCATCTGTTGGTGGTGGGTAGAGATATATGCTCCTGGTCTAGTATATGGGTTTCTTAAATTCTATGATTTATGACAGATCATCTCTTAAGATGGTCACTAATCCACCTTACAAGAAATACTAAAGGAAGCTCATTAGGCTGAAAGAAAGCATTCCCAGGTGGTAATTCAAATCCACACCAAAAAATAAAGCACACACCAGTTAAGGTAATTATGTAATTATAAAAGATGGCACAAATTCTTGTTTCTTTTACTTTCTTTTCTTAACTAATTTAAAAGGCAACTGTACCAAAAATCCATACATAATTGTATTGCTAGGCCTGTAACATATATAAAGAGTTAGAAAGTAAAGAAAATCAGTGAATCAAAAGACAAGTCAATAACAAAGCCTCCTTCCCTGTACACACACGCCATTTCTCCCATCAAGACACAGGGGTCTATTTCTCTTCTCTCTTAACTGGGAATGTCTTGTAACTTGCACTGACCAAACAAATGTAGCAGAAATGGTCATTAAAGAGGATATCTTGCTACACGGGTCTGGCCTAGCCTGCTGTGACAGAGGCCTCAAGGGAAGTCCTGGAGGAAGAGAAGACACAAGGAGCATAACAAGGGCTTCCCAATGTTAGCCAGCACTGAAACCTCCAACGTGTGAGACAAGATGGTGAAGTCTTACAGCCCAGCCCAGCCACCAGCTGAATGAAGCTTCATGAGGTCTCCCAGCCAACACCATGTGAAGCAAAAGAACCATGCAGCCCACTGACGAGTAGTTAAAAAAAAAAAAACCACAGGGTTACGTTAAGCCACTAAGTTTGGGGGTTTAGAAAACAGTTTGGGGGTTTAGAGCTCCTAAGTAGAGAAACAGTATATAGTACATTTTGACTGAAGCTCAATCTTATTCCTCTATAACGTTGAAGACAGAAGACACCTGATCTTCTGGTCCTGGGGTTTTCAACCTCTCATAGATGATACTAGATGAAAGCTGAGCTCCTCTGCTTGAAGTAGAGCTGAGAGTGGGAAGATACCCAGAAACCCACCTATTCAGCCTCTCAGAGATTTCTCACTGCCAAAACTTTGAGTGACCAAACAGCATTAACACCATTTGTAGATCTGTAATTTAACACTGTGATTTTATAGACAACACACAAAAGAAAGGGGGTTACTCGTGTCAAGTTACTAGCCGACTTGTAATCAGAGTCAGGTCTCCAGAGGCTTACTTTAGTATGTCATGCTCAACACCAGGGTTTTCCTGAAAACTACTTCATCTTGTGCTCACTATGGGGATGTTTCTCCCTATGACAGGCTAGATAGAGAGCAGAGTTATGATACAAACTCCGGGGCCACATTCCCTTTCTAACCTTGTGACCTTGACTTCTCCCAGCAGCAGAGACCAACAGTGAGTTCCCAATATGGCACCATTCCCTGGGTGCATGTTGATTACACTGGACCACTTCCATCACGGAAGGGGCAGCATTTTGCTCTTACTGGAACAGACGCTTAATCTAAATATGAATTCGCTTTCCCAGCAGTCAAAAATTCTGCCAAAACCACCATTGGTGGATTTACAGAATGCCTCATCCACATTCATGCCATTCCACACAGCATGCTTCTGACCAAGGAATTTGCTTCACAGCGAATGAACTGGCTATGGGTCCACACTTGTGAAATTTACTTGTCCTGCCACGTTCCCCACCATCCTGAAGTGGGTGGCTTGATAGATTGGTGGCATGATCTGATGTCTCAGTCACAGTGTCATTTAAGTGGCAATGCCTTGTAGGGCAGGGCCAGATTATCCAAGAAGATATATATGCTCTGATATATATGCCGCATAGCCAACATTTCTCCCACAGTCAAGAAATTGATGGATCCAGAAATCAAAATGGGGATTCACTAGGAAATAGCTCTAATGATCCACTAACAAATTTTGCTTCTTACTCCTGGAAACTTTTTTCTGCAAATCTACAGTTGTTAGTTCCAAAGGAATCCTTTACCAGAAGCCATCACAATAATTCCATTGAACAGAAAGTTAAGACTGCCACCCAGCCACTTTGTGCTCCTCATGATTCTGAATTAGGAGGCAAAGAAGAGAGTTATCACACTGGCTAGCATGACTGATTCTGATTATCAAGGGGAAACTGGATGACTGCTCCCACTAGAGGTAAAGAAGAGTACATCTGGAATACAGAAGGGCTCATAGGGTGTCTCTTGGTATGTACTCTTTGCTCTGTGGTTAAAATCAATAGAAAATCACAACTTAATTGAAGTGAGGCTACTTAGGGCCAAGAGTCTTCAGGAATGAAGGTTTGGGTCACATCACCAGGTAAAGGTGAGGACAGAGAAGTACCTGTTCTTTGTCCTGAGGTGAGGACAAAGAATAGGTAGTAGAGGAAAGTAGTTATAAACACCAGCAAAGATCATGAGATCAGTTTCAGAAACAGGTTGTTGTCATCAGTGTTTTCTCATTTTGTTACAAATGTGAATCTGTGTATTAAGCAAATATCTTTCTCTTCCCTCTTTTACTCCCTCAACTAATTGTTATGGAAACAGAAGTCCACGTGCCCAATGGACAGTGAGGCCAAACTATACCAAAACATCAGAGTCTGGAAGAGAGAAAGTTTTATTGAGTGCCGTGGAAGGAAATGAGTGCTTCATGCCTTTAAATCCCCAAACTCCTTGTAAGCTTTCAGCAAAGCCCTTTTCTAGGAAAGGTGAGGGAGGGGCAATAGTGAGCTGTTGCAAACTTCTTGGTGTCAGAGGTCTTGTTTTTGAGGTCAGGTCACAGTCAGGTAACAATGTTCCTATAAATCTCACCAAACAGATTGTTACTCTCTGTTCTGACAAGGAAGTGCAAGATCCCCAGGCACCATTTTCACCCTCTGAGGTCCAGGTCCTGACTGAGAGGAGGCAGGTCTCAGTTGGCAGCTCCTCAGGGTCACTTCCACCCAGCTTTCATTGCTGAAGGAGCCAGGCGTCCAAGAGACATCTGGCCCCCAGGCTCCTCAGGCCGCCCACATGGTGGGGGCAGCACCCTCAGACTGCATTATACCCAGACGGCTGCTGTCGTTAGGTCGCCAAGGTGGGGACGGGGGAGAGGTTCACTGCCACTTCAAGACCTGGAACTGGCCAGTGAGCAGCCGTGACGAGGGCTCTGGAGCCCTGCAGGTTCCAGCCTGTTCCCTGGGGCCCCCAGCTCACCTAGTGGCACAGGCCGAGTGAGCAGAAGAGCCCTGAGGAGAAAGCCAGGATCCAACTCTTACCTCGCTCTCTGTCTGAGGACGACCATTCCACTGACCGTTGGCTGAGTAGCCAATAAGGGTCGCCCTTTAACAGCTGGTCACTTGGGGGAGGGGCCCACTGCAGCGCCAATAGCTGAGCAGGTTCACTAACGGCCCTCCTTTGACAGTCATCCTTTTCTCTCCCACTCCTTCTCCCTCTCCCTCTTCCCAATACGAAAACACATTTATTGATTATTTGTCTAACTCCTAAGGGTTCTGTGTCACTGGAGAACTCTGATAGAAACACTACACGAGCATACTCTATTACTATATTATTACAATGTACTTCATTTGTTCAGTTTGGTTCAGTTGCTCAGTCATTTCTGACCCTGTGAACCCATGGACTGCAGCACGCCAGCCTTCCCTGTCCATCACCCACTCCCGGAGTTCACCCAGACTCATGTACATCAAGTTGGTGATGCCATCCAGCCATCTCATCCTCTGTCATCCCCTTCTCCTCTTGCCCCCAATCCCTCCCAGCATCAGGGTCTTTTCCAATGAGTCAACTCTTCGCACGAGGTGGCAAAAGTATTGGAGTTTCAGCTTCAGCATCAGCCTTCCAATGAACACCCAGGACTGATCTCCTTAGGATGGACTGGTTGGATCTCCTTGCAGTCCAAGGGACTCTCAAGAGTCTTCTCCAGCACCACAGTTCAAAAGCATCAATTCTTCAGCGCTCAGCTTTCTTCACAGTCCAACTCTCATATCCCTACATGACCACTGGAAAAACCTTAGCCTTGACTAAACGGCCCTTTGTTGGCAAAGTAATGTCTCTGCTTTTTAATATTATAGGGGCCTGGAATGCAAAAGTAGGAAGTCAAGAAACACCTGGAGTAACAGGCAAACTTGGCCTTGAAATACAGAATGAAGCAAGGCAAAGGCTAACAGAGTTTTGCCAAGAGAACGCACTGGTCATGGCAAACACCTTCTTCCGACAACACAAAAGAAGACTCTACACATGGACATCACCAGATAGTCAACACCAAAATCAGATTGATTATATTCTTTACAGCCAAAGATGGAGAAGCTCTATACAGTCAGCAAAAACAAGACCAGGAGCTGACTGTGGCTCAGATCATGAACTCCTTATTGCCAAATTCAGAATTAAATTGAAGAAAGTAGAGAAAACCACTAGACCATTCAGGTATGACCTAAATCAAATACCTTATGATTACACAGTGGAAATGAGAAATAGATTTAAGGGACTAGATTTGATAGACAGAGTGCCTGATGAACTGTGGACGGAGGTTCGTGACATTACAGAGGAGAAAGGGATCAAGAACATCCCCATGGAAAAGAAATGCAAAAAAGCAAAATGGCTGTCTGGGGAGGACTTACAAATAGCTGTGAAGAGAAGAGAAACAAAAAAAACAAAGGAGAAAAGGAAAGATATAAGCATCTAAATGCAGAGTTCCAAAGAAGAGCAAGAAGAGATAAGAAAGCCTTCCTCAGTGATCAATGCAAAGAAATAGAGGAAAACAACAGAATGGGAAAGACCAGAGATCTCTTCAAGAAAATTAGTGATATCAAAGGAATATTTCATGCAAAGATGGGCACAATAAAGGACAGAAATGGTATGGACCTAACAGTAGCAGAAGATATTAAAAAGAGGTGGCAAGAATACAGAGAAGAATTATAAGAAAAGATCTTCATGACCCAGATAACCACAATGGATTGATTGCTCATCTAAAGCCAGACATCTTGGAATGCAAAGTGAAGTGGGCCTTAGGAAGCACCCCTATGAACACAGCTAGTGGAGGTGATGGAATTCCTGTTGAGCTATTTCAAATCCGGTCTTAAAGTGCTGCACTCAATATGTGAGCAAATTTGGAAAACTCAGCAGTGGCCACAGGACTGGAAAAGATCAGTTTTCATTCCAATCCCAAAGAAAAGCAATGTCAAATATGTTCAAACTGCCACAAAATTGCATTCATCTCACACGCTAGTAAGTTCAGTTCAGTTCAGTCGCTCAGTCATGTGCGACTCTTTTTTTTAATTAATTTTTATTTTTTAGTTTGTTTTGCTTTACAATACTGTATTCATTTTGCTACACATTGACGTGAATCAGCCACGAGTGTACATGAACTCCCAATCCTGACCCCCACCTCCCTCAAAGCCAAGGAATGCTCAAACTACCACACAATTGCACTCATCTCACATGCTAGTAAAGTAATGCTCAAAATTCTCCAAGCCAGGCCTCAGCAATACGTGAACCGTGAACTTCCTGATGTTCAAGCTGGTTTTAGAAAAGGCAGAGGAACCAGAGATCAAATTGCCAACATCCACTGGATCATGGAAAAAACAAGAGAGTTCCAGAAAAACATCTATTTCTGCTTTACTAACTATGCCAAAGCCTTTGACTGTGTGGATCACAATAAACTGTGGAAAATTCTGAAAGAGATGGGAATACCAGACCACCTGACCTGCCTCTTGAGAAAGCTATATGCATGTCAGGAAGCAACAGTTAGAATTGGACATGGAACAACAGACTGGTTCCAAATAGGAAAAGGAGTACGTCAAGGCTGTATATTGTCACCCTGCTTACTTAACTTATGTGCAGAGTACATCATGAGAAACGCTGGACTGGAAGAAGCACAAGCTGGAATCAAGATTCCTGGGAGAAATATCAATAACCTCAGATATGCAGATGACAGATACCACCTTATGGCAGAAAGTGAAGAGGAACTAAAAAGCCTCTTGATGAAAGTGAAAGAGGAGAGTGAAAAAGTAGACTTAAAGCTCAACATTCAGCAAACTAAGATCATGGCCTCTGTCCCATCACTTCATGGGAAATAGATGGGGAAACAGTGGAAACACTGACAGACTTTATTTTTTGGGTGATTCTCCAAAATCACTGCAGATGGTGATTGCAGCTATGAAATTAAAAGACGCTTACTCCTTGGATGGAAAGTTATGACCAACCTAGATAGCATATTTAAAAAAAGAGATTAGAAGCAACTATGTCAGGGATGAGTCACTTATAGAATCAGTAACAGTTTTGTCATTCTTTAGCTAACATTGGTTAGCTCAAATTTCCCCAAAGTTCTTATCATAATACAGAAAGAATTTATTCCAGTTACTACAGCCTCAGCTCTCCTCAGGCTGAAGTTGCTTAAGAACTAGGAGGGCAAGAAATACGAACAGCTCTTAAGACTTCATGAGTTCTCAAAACCAAAGGGCCAGAAAGAAGCCAGAGCCCAATAAACCTCGGTCCATCATTCTTTTTTAACTTGACACTGTAGAAATCACATGGTGAGCACTTAACTGGGTTAACTATTCTTAGTAGCAAGTTCTATCTTCCATATTTAGCATATTTGTTAAATCAGTACAGACCAGAAGACAAGCAGTATATCCAGAATAATCAAGATATAGTTCCATGGGCTAATGAGAACAATTGCTGGAATTTCAACAGAAATAGTCTTTTAATTATCATTATAATTAAAAATAATAATATAGGTAATTTTCTAACCAGCTAGGATGAAATCACTCAACACTGAAATTGACACATAATCTCAGTTAGAATTATAGGATCAACTTCTTAGCTGCTTGGGAATCTAACAGTTTTCTTACCACTTTCAGGAAATGAGCTTGAGGATTTAGAAAATTTGGCTCATAATGAGTCATAGAATTCCAGAGTCTCAAAAGGTCAAAACCAAGAAAAGCATCTATATTCAATTTCTTTATAAGACATTGATATGTATAAGCATGAAAATGTTGAAAATATGTCAATGAAAATAATAAACTGCAGAACAATATATAAATATCAACTTTTATAAATTTGCTGATGTTGTTTAGTGCTAAGTCATGTCTGACTCTTTTGTGACCCCATGGACTATAGCCCAAGAGGCTCCTCTGACCAAGATTTCCCAGGCAAGAACACTGGAGTGGGTTGCTATTTCCTTTTCCAGGGCATCTTCCCAACCCAGGGATCGAACCCATATCTCCTGCATTGGCAGGCAGATTCTTTACCACTGAACCACCAGAGAAGCCCTTATAAATATAATGAGCATAAAAAAATATATACCTTTTCTGGAAAAAAAAGTTTTAAAAAATAAAAATAGAGAAATATTCTGGATAAATTCAGATGAATTTTAAAATACAAATAGTGATTATTTTTGAGGGAATAAAGTTATACCGTGATTACAATAAGAGCTCACATTATTTCCCCTTTCTGTATATAGGCTGCTTAAAATGTGACTTTGCAACCAAAATATGGAGTCAGTTTCTCCTGTCCTTGAATCTTGGCTGACCATGAGTCTGCTTTGGCCAATAGAAGAAGCAGGAAAAAAGGAATGCCAGTTACAAATCCAGGCCTCAGAAAGCTTCCACTTGCTCTTGTAGGGCCCTGCTCAGCCACCATGAGAACCAGTCTGCTGATGATAAAAAAAAAGACACAGCCCAGACACCTGCATTACCCCAGTTGACAGATAGCTCCACCAGATTTACAAATGAGGCTATCCTAAACCAGTTACTCTAGCCCATATACTTGCTAACCACAGACAGATAAGCAAGTTCAGGTATGATCTACTCAGCTTGGACCAGATCACCAGAACCACCCAACAAATATTTAAAGCCACGAGCAATATAAACACTTACTATTCCAAGCCACTGGATTCAGGTGAGATTTGTTATATAGTAATAGTTAGCTGATATCCTGGTTGTTCAGATGGTAAAGAATCTGCCTGCAATGCAGGAGACTTGAGGTCAGTCCCTGGGTGGGGAAGATCCCCTGGAGATGGGAATGGTTACCTACTCCAGTATTCTTGCCTTTGGAAGAAGGAGCCTGGCAGACTACAGTCCATGCGATCCTGAAGAGTGGACATAACTGAGTGACTAACACATAATGGTTAAGTGAACACAATCTTATAATCTTTTCCTACAATGTTATAGTTTTACAATGAGAAAAATGTATTGCTTTCTAAAACAAAATAAAATTTTTTTAAGTATCTCACCTTCTAAAGAGAAGAAAACTAAAGCCCTCAAGGGGTATTGCCCAACTGGCAAGAACTCTGGCTGCAAGTGGCAAAAATCTGACTCAAAATTTCAGCAAATCAGCTAACTTACTGTTTCATAGGATTCTGAGGCCTTCGGTTTCAGTAACAGCTGAATTTAGGTGATCAAAATATTTCTCTAAAAATATTTTCCTCCTTTTTATTTCTTCATTTCTTCTACTACTAGTAGAAGTAGTAGAAATTATCTTTCATTCTCAGGCAGGTAATTCTAACAGTGAGAAGATGGGGGAGAGGAGGGTTAGCAACCTCCCAAGTAAAAGAGAATTCTCCTTTCCAAGAAATTCTGGCAAATTTCAGGATTCACTTTAACTGGCCCAGTTTGGGTCACATGCCTGTCTCTCGAGCAATCATTGCCGTCCTCATCAGCCAGGCTTGTTCACATCACATACCTCATTCACAGGTTGGCACTGAATGGAGAAAGGATAGTTATTCAAAGGAAAATTGAGGCACCACTGCTCTGAAAAGGGTAAAGTGGGAGTTTGGCAAGGGAAATTAAAAAAAAAAAAACCACACAGGCTTATAATATCTAAGAACATATAACTAGTAAATGGCCACAGTGAAAAACTGAAGTGAAAGTGTTAGTCACTCAGTCATGTCAGACTCTGCAACCCCATGGATTGTAGCCCACTAGGCTTCTCTGTCCATGGAATTCTCCAAGGAAGAATGCTGGAGTGGATAGCCATTCTCTTCTCCAGGGGATCTTCCCAACCCAGGGATGGAACCCAGGTCTCTCATACTGTAGGCGGATTCTTTACCATTTGACCCACCAGGGAAAACCAGTAAGGGACCAAGTTGGGACTAATGCCCAGGTCTTCTGACCCCCAGCAAGCACTGGAAAACACCATTCCACACACTGGAATATGGTCTATTCATCTCTGCCTTTGCACTCTTCCTCTATCTGCTAAGAAGTGTAAAAAAAAAAAAAAAAAATGAAGCACGCTGCTGTGTGAAAACTCATGACAAAATGCTGTTTTCACAAGTTAAAATGAAGCAGCCATCATCCATTTTAGGGAAGCAACAAAATTGCATTCCTTCTTTCCATAACTACCTTGTAGCCACCAACCCCTATGTGCCTTAATCTGTTCTATGACTCTATCAGTAATTAAATGAAAAGCAATACATACATTCTAAAAGGAGGTTAAGTTTAATTATCACAATCAATCAGTTTTTCAAACCCTCCTGAGTAAAGTGTAAAAGATACCTTATCTTAACAGTCAAAACATAGGGAGGCCATTGCTTGATACATAGGATAAAATGGGTCTGTGAAAATAAAATCGTGAAAGGAACTTTTACTATACTTAAGTAACTTCATGCTTTTCTGCTACAGTCAAAATACTGATATATTATCACATTTGCCACAACCTCTGATGGCAAAGCCTCCTAGCTCACTGTAAAAAAAAAAAGAAAGTGAAGACCCATAGGATGAAATCAGCATGTTCAGTTTCATTGTTTGACTAGATATGTCTCAACTCTGATCACCCAGGAGTGGAAAGGATTCTGACCTGCAAAGTGGAAGGCAGAGACATTTTCTTCCACATACTTTGATGGCACAAGGACAAAGCCCGAACATACTGGAGAACATCTGATATTCTCACCATCCTCAAATAAAACATCCTCCTTGTCTGATTCATTTGGTAATTAATCATGGACTGCCTTGTGATGCTTCTTTCTCGGTTATTTTGAACTAGGAATTAAATCTTTATACTTAACATGTCTTATGTTTGTTTTGTCTCCCAGTTAGATACCATGACTTGAGGACAGGGACTCTTTAATAAGCCAGTGAAGACCAGCTCCCTTTGTGCCATTTGCAATCAAGTACTACTAACTGGTAGGTTGTTGGGAAGTTTAAGTCAGGGCTCTATGGGAAAGAGGGCCGAAGTCATTGGTCATGCCTGCCGTGGGTCTCACAGGGCAGGAGTGGGTGACCTCAAGTTAATCTGCCTTGTCCCCTCATCAACCCAGTCCCCAGCTCCCCTCTCATTTGACACAAGAGCTGCATGTTTTTCATGAAATACCAATCTATTTTCTTTATCCAGGATTCTAATCTTTGTATGGGTATCAGTTTGGTTCAGTTCAGTCGCTCAGTCATGTCCAACTCTTTGCGACCCCATGAATCACAGCACCCCAGGCCTCCCTGTCCATCACCAACTCCCGGAGTTCACTCAGACTCATGTCCATCGAGTCAGTGATGCCATCCAGCCATCTCATCCTCTGTCATCCCCTTTTCCTCATGCCCCCAATCCCTCCCAGCATCAGAGTCTTTTCCAATGAGTCAACACTTCTCATGAGGCGGCCAAAGTATGGGAGTTTCAGCTTTAGTATCAGTCCTTCCAAAGAACACCCAGGACTGATCTCCTTTAGGATGGACTGGTTGGATCTCCTTGCAGTCCAAGGGAATCTCAAGAGTCTTCTCCAACACCACAGTTCAAAAGCATCCATTTTTCAGCGCTCAGCTTTCTTCACAGTCCAACTCTCACATCCATACATGACCACTGGAAAAACCATAGCCTTGACTAGATGGCCCTTTGTTGGCAAAGTAATGTCTCTGCTTTTCAATATGCTGTCTAGGTTGGTCATAACTTTCCTTCCAAGGAGTAAGCGTCTTTTAATTTCATGGCTGCAATCACCATCTGCAGTGATTTTGGAGCCCCCAAAGATAAAGTCTGACACTGTTTCCACTGTTTTCCCATCTATTTGCCATGAAGTGATAGGACTAGATGCCATGATTATATTGGGTAGTGATCTAACTTTTATTGTATGGATATAGATCAATAAAAGTTAGATCACTACCTAATATATATGCCGGCAATTTCTTTAAAATAAATTTATTTGTTTTCCTATCAGAATGTTACCATGTACTTTGTGTAGCAATATATAAAATGAAGAGGAAATGACAATAATTATAATAAGATAAAGAAAAATGACTTTAATTATGTTAACCAAAGATAACCACTGATGGTATTTTTGGGGTGTCCCTTACTAACCAATTTATTTTTCTACTTGGATTCCCCAAAGTTGGTCTATGCCAGTATATATTTTTTCAGTTGTTTGTATCACTTAACACTGTATCCTAACCATTTTAAAAATCATCATTCTGGGAGGGAGGAGCAAGAGGGAGGGGACATATGTGTACCTATAGTGGATTCATGTTGATGTGTGGCAAAAAAAAAATACAATATTTTAAAGTAATTATCTTTCACTTAAAAGTAAATAATTTTTTAAAAGTCATTATTCTTTCCCCAAAATGTGTTTACTCTCAATAATATTTTTTACATGGATTGATTTTCAATTTAATTGAGCATTTATTTCTATTAAATGATACTGGTTTTGATAATTTAGATAGAATTTTCTTAACAACAGTGGAGCTTCTTACTGCATCATTACAGTAAATAAAGTATTCTCAGGGGTCCTGCTTCCAAAGTGGAAAAATATTCTGGATTCAAACCCAGCCAAGCTATGAATCCACCTTGTTTATTCAGTGTTAGAAACATTAACGATCTTATAAGGAGAGGAGAATAATAGTTAAGTTATGTGTATCTATTGGAATATTATCTGGAAGCACACTCTTTTTTGTTTTCTTACTGAATTAAGAATTTACACTAATTCCATCTGGTTATATTTTTTTTCTCCTTAATTATTTATAGAGTCTTCACATCCTTTAAGCCAGAGGGGAAAGAATCATCTTATCAGCAGAGAATCTCATTAACCTCACGGCAAGTAACACAGTCTGCATTTCATTCAGGCAACATTCTACAGAAGCTGTCCTAGGGATTACAGCAGGCAGAAAGAAGAGTCAGCAAGAGCTAGAACATTCCAGCAATCATCCTAGGTAGGTCATTCATAGGCACCCTTATTGTTGCATACATTTATGCAAAGTTTGTTGAAACTTTACGCTATTTAGCTTTTGTAAGTTATTTAATGTTAATCTACACTAGACGTTCTTAAACTTAAATGTGCATGGTAACCATCTAGAGGTTTGTTAAAAATTCACATTCCCGTGATTCAGCCCAAACCCGCTAAATTAGAATCCTGGAATTCAGAATAGGGAAACGGGAGAATCCATAGTGTCGCAAGTTCTCTCCAGGATGCTGATGCAACCAGTGAGGACTCACAGCCACAAAACAAGCAAAATGTCAGTCAAGAACTTGTTATTTTGTCTGCCTGATTCAGCGTCAAATAAATTGAATAAATTGAGTACTTATCTTGATGAAATAAATGTTCCCTCAATCAAACCAACCAATATATATTAAGCATAAATCTTGTGCTCATCTGTGTCCTCAACCAATGGTTTGCCATTCTTTCATAATCAAACTATAGGACTCTGATAACTAGTCTCCCATATACACCCCCAAAATTTCTATAACATCCTCGAGAGCCAATGTGCACATCAAGCAAACAAAAAAATGACTAGGGTTATTGTCCTGTTTATATAATTCCAGCAAAGAGCAAGGACAACTGACATTTTAGTGGCCTAAAGGGCTTTCGGATGGGGAAATATACCTTGTCTGGTTGGCATTTTGAAATACTAGAAACACCCAAGACTTCTCATCCACTACTCCCTACTCATTCATCCCTAGCTGGGCTTCAGTTTGCGAGGAAAGCATATATCTTAGGATACTCATACAGTGATAAGGAGAACAAAATTTATTTCAAATAACAAGGGAAGAATAAAAGACACTGTGTAATCAAGAGCTACATTGTGAAGAAAAGATTCTGAGTGCCAAAGAAATTTAGTGAAGAAAAAAACTATACAAGATTTGGTCTCTATAATTACATTAGCCTTGCAGATGGCAACTTGCCTACAACTGAGTAGTTTCTCATGATCTTTATTTTAAATGTCTCATTATATTACCATCCCTGGAGCCTGGATGGGTTAACTGTTTTTGTCAGCTGATATATCTGGGGAGCTTTCTTGAAGCCTGGTTTTTACTGTAAAGCAATCAGGTAATCCCCCCAACATAAAGTAAATTTAAAGAAGCAATTATAATTCACCCTTTCCTTCTGTCTGTGGTAAAAAATTTTCATCCCAGCAATTGGGATTGTAAATTGCCAAAAACCCATCACTTTCAGAAAGTTTGTCATATATAATAAAAAGGAAACTTTGATCACTTTGATCACTTCATTTTACTACACTACTGTAAAAGAATTTTTGTCATAATATAAAGGAAATGTTAGCATTTAGAAAACAAACTCTACTGAACATAGCTTTGGATATAAATATACTTTAAGATTAAATATAACTTCAGTATCTTCATTACAAGAAAAATAACTTTTATGCTTGTAATTCTACCAACCAGAGAGAAACACTGTTAACATTTGGGTATATAACATTCCAAACCTTTTCCTAAATGTATCTCTGTCTCTGTCTCCATCTCTATCTCTGTCACACACACACACATACACAGAGATTTGTATTATACATATGAAAAATATTTTAGAGAAATATTATAAAATTACATATAAGATAATTTTATAAATAAGGCAATATGCCATACCTCCGTTTTGTAAGCTGTTCTTCTTACTCTACCTGTGAACATATTTTCCTGTATCAAAAATATTCATCTACAATGTTATTTTTCATCAATAACTTGAATTCTATTATACAGAAAATAGTCAATCAATTACACATTGGCAGACATTTCAACTTTTTCAAATTGTTTGCTGTTAAACAACTACAATCATGAACAACAATAAAATATTTTCACCAGTGATTAAATTTTCAGGATGAATTTCTAGATGTGGAATTTAGTGATCAAGAATATTCTAGTGATACGCATAATATCAAGTTTTCCTGGCCCCAGCCCAGTCCACAACCATTTGCCCCAGGGGTCAGCATGAGAGAAGAGTAACTCTAAGGCAAGCCAACCTTTCTAAATAGCACGATCTCCTGTCCTAGCCTACACTGCTGTGCTCAACATATCACTGAGCTGAAGTGTCCCTCCCCATCCCCTGTCAAGTAGGGGAAGACCAATAAGGCAAAGGGGATAGAACCCCTACAAGGCACATTCCACTCCCTCATTCCAGAAGCATGTACTAAGCACTGACTTTATGCCAGGTACTGTGAATGGTGCTAGCGATTCAAAGTTTACCAACCAGCATTTTGAACAGAGATAATGACAGATTCATAGATAATCCTGGAAGGATGTGATAACGTGCCGTGTGTCATGAGCCAGGTGCCCTGAAAACACAAAGGACAAGGTCACAGGGTCTACCTGAGAGGTCAGAATCACACATCATAGAGAAGGTCAACAATCCTGAGCCTAAAGAAAGCCACAATTTTTTCAGGTAAACAAGCAGACAGGAGAAGGACATCACAGTCAGAGGGAACAGACACCAAAGGCTCAGAGGCCAATGTGAACGGAAAGTTCTGGGAAATAGCAAGAAAATTATGGATACAGTGAGAAGGCACAAACCAAGATGTGAGGATGGGAACGTGGCCTAGGTTAGCCCTCAAAGGCCTCTAAATGCCATGCAAAGGATTCAGGACACCAAAAGATATTGAAGAAGTCTTCTTTTAAAAAAACAAGTTTGAGAAGGAGATTTTTCATCTTTAAAAACATGAACTCATTTGACCAGACAGTAGTTAAACCTAAGGGTTTGGAGTCACCTGGAACTGAAGATAATATCTATCTCACATTTACTAGGCATCAGGTACCACACTCTCACACATCATACCCTATAATAAAACCCCACATTAAGTACTGTTCTACAGACAAACAAACTGAGGATCAGAGAAGTTCAAAAACTTGCCCACAGCTACAAAATAGTAACTAGTATATTTGAACATGAGCCACATCATTCATCATTCCTAAGCCAGCAGTTTTATCTTCTGTAAACATTTTGTCCAAACAATCCAGACAGCCCGCCTCTCTAACAACAAAAAATTCTACATCTTGACAGAAGCTATCATCAGCTTTGACACAGGCTTTTTCCAGAGCTGATGTTTCTGTATTTGGTCCAGGGATCACTGGCTTCTGAGGCCACAGAGGCATGTTGCCATTCTGGGTCTTGCAGAAGGGAAATCTCCTATTTGAAAGGTTGCATTGGGAAAAGGCTCTTTTGTAATGCCCTGATAGGAACCACTGCAACTGAGTGCCACTGCCTGGCAGTGTGTCTGAGGCTAGTGATGGATAGAAGGGAAGAGTGACATTTATTAAATCAGGATGTATCCTCCATGCGGAGGAATGAGGAGCAGGAGTAAGTAAGCGGGAGTGATTCACTGAACCTGCTTGGGCAATCTGCAAAGACTTTATTCCAGGCTCACAGCAGGGAAAAACAGACATAAATCTTGCCCATAAAGCTCTCCGGGAATGAAATCTATCATATCACTGGAAGAGGAGAGAGAGAAATCAGCTCTGCAGTTGTGGGCTGCGTCCAGCGACCAGCCACAGCTGTCAATATTCAAATTTCCCCTGGACGCTTAATAAGATGCAACCAGCAATATCTACACATGCGCACAGCACTGACCAATGGGGACGTGCGGCTCCACAGGACAGTCACTTTGATAGAAGAGGAAACAGGCTCAGTGCAGGGAAGATGAGAGGTGGGCTTGGTTCGAAGGCTATAAACTGTCAGGAGGAATAAAAGCAGGATTCTAAGAGGGAGAACACACCGCATCCATCTTCCCCCATGGTCAGCCACTATCTCCCTAAACCGAATGCGAGCTTACTGAAGTCCCAGCCCCCTGTGCAGGGGGAGATGATTCAATGCACAGAGGTATCAGAGGAAGAGGGAGGCCGGAAAGGTTTAGCAACTAGTAACCATTCCACCCTCCTGCACTCAACTATGGGTCCTAATTGTTACTGAGCCTTTGCTATGTGCCAAGCACTATGCCAAGTTCTTTATGTCTATATTCACTTTATAAAACAACCCTCTGAAGTGGAAACTACTGTTATCCCTGATATACAGATGAGGGTTTTCAGTAACTTCCATGGAGTCACCCATGTCATGAGTAGCTCTACCAGGTTTTATGTAGAGCCTTTACCCTAACTGCTAGGCTAGATCACCTCAAGTATTTACACTTGGGCCTACTCTCCAGGGCCACTGCTAAATTATTATTTCTCCAGAAGGGATGACACCACACCATTACTGATTTCCTGGTTCATTTCATAATATCTATCACAATATGGACATATTTATTTCCTCTTGGCTTATTTATTATCATTCTGTTCTCCCCAACAGACTATAAGCTCCAAGAGAAAAAGGATCCTATGTGCCACATTTGCTAGTGATTCATCATCTAAAACCATGCTCAACACATGCAAAGCTTTCATTACATATTTGCTGAATGAACAGTTTACCATTCATACTCTTGGTTTAAGTATGAATATAGGTCATGAGCTTCTCAGAGGCAGGGCATGTGTTTCATTTGTTTCCATGGCCCACTGTCTAATTCAGGGCCTTGACCCAAATTGAATATGCAATTAATGTTCAGTGCCATGTAGTGTAAAATAGGTATCTGGAAACAGGTAGGAACTTCCCTGGTGGTCCAGTGGTTAAGAATCCACCTTGCAGGGTATGTGATTTTGATCCCTTGTCAGGGAACTAAGCTATTTCAAAACAGCCCACCAGGCAACTAAGCCTGTGCACCACAACTGAATCTGTGCTACAATGAAAGGACCCACATGCCACGACTAAGACCCAAGGCAGCCAAATTTAAAGAAGAAGAAGAACAGGCATATGCCCTTAGGAGCAGACAGACCTGAGCCTAATCACATGATAATTGTGTAAGCTTCAGAAAGTTACTTAAACAATTTGTGTCACCACAGTTGCAACATCTATAACATGATAGAATTGTGCAGAGGATTAAATGATAAAAATCTTGGCACCTAGTCATTTCCTAACATGACTTGCCATGTTCTTGATCTTCTATGTCTAGGGTAATGTCAAGCATATAAGCAGAGGCTCAAAAATGTTTGTTGAATTACTGAAAGGGAAATCAGTGTTCTGGGAGATGGAGCTCCTGACAGCTTCCAGGCCATGTAGCCAGGAGCATGGAGTACAGATTGTGGGTAGGCTGAGTCCATTAAAATTGGTCTCAGTTCTCCCAAATTCATATGCACCCAGAACCTCAGCAGGTGACCTGCCTGGAAATAGGATCTTCTGCTGATGTCACTAGTTAAGAATCTAAAATAAAGATAAAAATCATCTAGAACTTAGGGCGGCCCTTTCTCTTTTAAAGAAGAAGAGAGAACACAGAGTGACCCAGAGAGCAAGGCCCTCTGCAGATGCAGAGGCAAAATCTGGAGTTATGATGCCATAAGCCAAGGAATGCCAGGAGCCACCAGAACCTGGACGAGACCAGGATTCCCCTCTAAAGCCTTGTCAGGCAGGTAGCCCCACTGGCACTTCAATTCCAGACTTCTGATCTCCAAAACTGTGAGAGAACACATTTCTGTTGTTTTAAGCTATCCAGTTTGTAGTATTTTTTAATGGCAGCCCTAGGAATCAAATATAGTAGTGAGAAAAACTGTTAGTTGCTCAGTCATATCCAACTCCTCATGACCCCATAGATTTGTAGCCTGCCAGGCTCCTCTGTCTGGGGCATCTCCCAGGCAAGAATACTGAAGTGGGTAACCATTTCCTTCTCCAGGGGATCTTCCCAATCCAGGGATCGAATCCACATCTCCTGCACGGCAGGCAGATTCTTTACCATCAGAGCCACTAGGGAATGTAGATGCTGTTTGAGAATACAGCTTCTAGCTTACAACTACAAATGACCATATTTGAAGCATTATAGGTGTACCTCTCTGGAGACAAGCTTAATGAATAAATTTCTTCATTCATAGACAAGATGAATTAGAGAGCAAGGACCTCCTCAAAATTATTTGGCACAAGATCTCCTTAAAGAACTAGATTCAATTTAGCAAAACTTTTTTACCCACAAGTTTTCATCCCACACTTGGTGAGCAGAATAAGATACAATTATAAAAACTATTGTCCTGGAATCCACTACAGTTCTTCCCTTCACCCCATAAAAAGAGCTGAGCTGCATTATTTATTAGGCATCTCTCTTCTGATCTTGTTTAAAGTAAACCAGTTCGTTGACGTATAACCTACATGCAGAAAAGTTTCCTGTGTGTTGTGTGGCTTGGTGAATTTTTCCGAACTGTTCATACCCATGGAGTCAAGAAAGAAATAGAACTTGATCAGCATTCTAGAAGCCTCTCCCCTGCCTCTCTACCAAGCACTAATCCTCCATGAGAGGTAGGCACCATCCTCACCTACATCTTTGATCAGTTTGGCCTGTTTTGAATATTATATAATGGAATCACACAGTATTTATTCCATGTCAGCTTGTTTTGCCAACATCTGTGAGATTTATCAGATGTTGTTGCATACATGGTAGTTTGTAGTTTGGGATTTCTGTGTAAATATAATAATTTAATTATCAACTGTATTGTTGATTTAGGGTTTAATGGCCACAACATTGAAATAATATTCTATGAACATTTTCCTATCTGCTTCTCAGTGTAGGTACGAACGTTTCCTTCAGGATAGTTAACACATTAGTGTTGAATTATGAAGGCATTAGATATCCATACACACTTTCAGCTTTCTGATATACAATTTTTTGCCATTTTCATAGATTTTTAGTGGCAATTGCATGGTGGTTTTCATTTGTGTTACTGTTGTAATTACAATGTTGGGCACCTTTCAAATACTTTCATATATTGATTGTTCTCTTTGGTCAAGTGCATATATTAGTCTTCCCATTTAACAAAAAAAAATAATTGGTTGCCAACTTGAACACATTTTTAGCTTAAGATTTTCCACGTAAATATTTTACAAAGATCACGTGATAAACATTTCAGCAAGCCAAGTACTATAAACAAGAGTCTTGAGAACAGAAATTTCTGTCTTGCTATGTGGTTAGATCACCTCCCTTTTTTGTTGGACAGAGGAAAGTCTTGAAAAAAGATATGGGAGCTGAGTCTTGAGGCTCGAGGTCCATTTGGGGCCATAAAACTGGATATGTGGAGGCAAACATGCTGTGGAATTCCCCTGGAAGTCAGTTGGAGAACATTTTAAATCCTTCATTTCCATGCAGCAGTCGGACACGACTGAGTGACTGAACTGAACTGAACTGAGCCACATCTTTCCCTCTCTCTCATTTCGTAAGTAATGGGAAGGCAGCACAAATGATTCAGGGTTCCTTTTCTCAGCTCGTAGGAAACTCATCCATCAGTGATGACTTTATTTTGAAATATGGAGGTGAAGTGTTTTTTTCACGTGAATCCCTGCAGTGTTCTTCTATATCCTTCCTTGCCCTAGTAAAAAGAATTGCTCTTCTTTCTAATTTTTACTTTGCTTTCAGGGAGAATATTGTGTTCCAATAAGTATGATTGGTTGCTTTAGATCTGGTTTCTGTTCATACCGATGCTCTGTTCACTGGAATGACCAATTTGAACTATTTTGGCTTTGTTGATGGTAAAGTGATGCAATTTTCCAGAATTCAGACTGTGCAAAAAGTACCTAAAATAGTACTTTGAGTTCTCCTGAGGAGTGAAGAAAGTGTTATACTAAACAGAGAGATTACCATTCCTATTGGTATTTCAGACCTTGGGTTTAGAGTCAGCTATAGAGGAAAACCCTGGGGAAAAGATCTGCAGAATTGAAAATGCCATCCTCAGGGATTTTTATTAGGTGAGTTCCCCACCTCATTATTTTGAAATGTTACCTCTGAAACACACCAGAGCAGGTTCAATCTCAGGGGAAGCTACATGTAAATTAGGAAGGGCAAATTTTCTCCACTTAGCAAGTCTCTCTTCTTAGTGACAGACCTAAGTTTCTAGGAGCTTATACCCTGAATCTAGTGCTGGAAATCACAACCAGCACTGGTGACAAATACCTTTGTCAGTTCTTGCGAATATATCTTAATGAAATAATAAAGGATATGCACAAAGATTTGCAGACAAGGATGGTAATATCAGCATTATTTATAATGGAAAAAGTGAAAGTGTGAAAATGTTAGTTGCTCAGTTGTGTCCAGCTCTTTGCAACCTGCCAGGCTTCTCTGTCCGTGGAATTCTCCAGGCAAAAATACTGGAGTGGGTTGCCATTTCCTTCCCAGGGGATCTTCCTGACCCAGGGATTTGAACCTGAGTCTCAGGCAGATTCTCTACTGTCTGAGCCACCATGGAAGCCTCTTTATAACGGTAAGATATTGCCAATGACCTAAATATTAAAGAACAAAAGATTAGAGTTATATGTTTTTTATTTTTGCTTAAATGTGCTTTCTGGTTTTTCACAAAAAAAATCAATTTCTTATTTAAGATATTTTAAATTAAGTAATATTAAAAATCAAGTTAGATTACTAAAGAAGATAATATAGGAGGGAAATTGCAAAAAAGTATTTTGCTATCTTTGAAATAGACCTTTAGGATGGAGCTGTGTGGGATTTCCAGTTTGCAGTAATCACCTTTAGGAAAGGAGGATAATGAAATAATAGATGAGGCAGCTGGTTCCTGCACAGACTCTAGTTTGACAGAAAACAGTAACAATAGATTTGTCCTTGAGCCTAGAGGTAGTTACCATTTAAGTGCTAATAGATGTCAGGCCATGAGTCAGATATAATCCTTACGTGTATCACTTAATTTGGGCAAAAGCGTCATACAGGCACATTTCATGATCAACACTTCCAGCCTCCCGCAACTCCATCCTTCCTATCGACTCTGTCGTCGGTCGCCTACTACCAACCCTCTAAGTTAGAGGTTGACTGCCACCATGCTTCCCTCCTGCTCTGGATCTTCTTCCCTACCCCACAGTCATGTTATACAGCAGAATCACTCATGTGTTCTTCCATTCAACCGTGAGTCAAGGCACTAACCCCGGCAGGCCAACTCCAGAATTAAGCACTTCTCCTCTTTGCCCAATTAGCCTTGGCACACAAATAAGCTCTGATCTTTACAGACATGGGTTCAAATCCCCGTGCAGCCAGCTTCTAGCTGGATGGGATCTAGGGCAAATCACCAAGAACTCAAAGCCATGTTTCCTTCCATTATAAAAATGGGTTAACTAATGGTAACTGCTTCATAGGGTTAACATGAGGGTTAAATTAAATAAAACAGTTCATCAAAACCTAGTTCCATAATTATAATTGAACTGAAATAGTGGTCCATCAAACCAGACTCCTGAAAGAAAAATTTATTGTGTTAATTTGGAATTCAGACACATTTGGAAAGTGTCTGAAAATGAACCATATAAATAGAGCCATTTGCTAAGTATATAAATGCTGAGTTTCTATTGAGGTCAATTTGTCCCCAGTCATCTCATATTATCATTTTATAAAGGTCTGATGGAGAGCCTTCTGTTCTGGGAAGTAAGTACCTCCTCTAGCAAACATTTCTCTGAACTGCCTTTCTCTCAGAGGTATTATCTTCTGGTCTCTGATTCTTCCCAACAAGATTTAAAATGAGATATTATGTTACATCATATTCAAAAAATTTGGCACAGTATTTGAAAGAAGGAAGGACCCTCTGAGACGATTCCTCCTGTTGCTCCTCCATCTTTAAGGCGCACACAAATCAACCTGGGGTTTGGAATATATCAAACACAGCTTCTGATTTAGCAGATCTGGGTTTGGGCCCGAGCTGCTACATTTCTAAGATGCTCCCACATGATGTGGCCCTGCTGGTCTGGGGATCACATTGAGAGCAGCACAGCCTCAGAGTCCTCTTTCTTTAACTTCCCCATGTATCTGAGTCACTTCAAAGCTGTTAAAATACTGCTGCCGGGGTTTTCACCCATAGAGATTTTCATTTCCCAGATGTAGGATGTACCTAGGCAATGGGCATTTTTGTTGTTAGTACCTCTACATACAAGGAAATGGTAGCACATTTATATTGAAGTTGTCACAGGTCATAAATAGAGAGAATATACTATGATCTCCAGGAAAAAGAAAATATTTATGCAGACATATGGCCTAGATTGCTTTCTCTCAGGTAGAATACGATTGCTACTTACTGGGTATTTACTAAGAAGAAAGTCTTTTGTTAGAAGACACATATATTTCACTTGACTCTAAGATAACCTACTAGGGTAGATATTATCACACCCATTTCACGTGACACTCAAAAAATTAACCAATTGTCCAAAAGTCAAACAGCTTGCACTAAGACAGCTACACTTAATGGCGAATAGATGGGGAAACAATGGAAACAGTGACAGACTTTATTTTGGAGAGCTCTAAAATCACTGCAGATGGTGACTGCTGCTGTGAAATTAAAAGACACTTGCTCCCTGGAAAAAAAGCTGTGACCAACCTAGACAGCATATTAAAAAGCAGAGACATTACTTTGCCAACAAAGGTCCATCTAGTCAAAGCTATGGTTTTCCCAGTAGTGATGTATGGATGTGAGAGTTGGACTATAAAGAAAGCTGAGTGCCGAAGAATTGATGCTTTTGAACTGTGGTGGTGGAGAAGACTCTTGAGAGTCCCTTGGACTGCAAGGAGATCCAACCAGTCCATCCTAAAGGAGATCAGTCCTGAATATTCATTGGAAGGACTGATGCTGAAGCTGGAACTCCAATAATTTGGCCACTTGATGCAAAGAACTGATTCATTGGAAAATACCCTGATGCTGGGAAAGATTAAAGGCGGGAGGAGAAGGGGATGACAGAGGATGAGATAGTTGGATGGCATCACCGACTCAATGGACATGAGTTTGAGTAAGCTCCGGGAGTTGGTGATGGAGAGGGAGGCCTGGCATGATGCAGTCCATGGGGTCACCAAGAGTCAGACACCCGTGTCCAGGTCTTTATGACCCCATTGATTGCAGCCCAGGAGCATGCACAGGCTCCTCTGTGCATGAGGATTCTCCAGGCAAAAACACTGGAGTGGGTTGCCATGCCCTCCTCCAAGGGAATCTTCCCAATCCAGGGACTGAACCCAGGTCTCCCGCATTGCAGGTGGATTCTTTACCATCTGAGTCATCAGGGATGCCCTAGAGTCAAAGGTGGTATGTCTGAAGGCAAGGTTTAGCAGTGTGTGTGTTTTTATTTAACAGCTGTATTGAGGTCTAACTGACATACAATTAGCTGTGTATAAAGGAGATGATTTGATGAGTTTTAAAATATGTCTACATGTAAAATATCATCATCACAAACCCAAAAAGCGATTCCACCTCCCCTTAAAGCTTTCTCATGCTCTTGCATCATCCCTCTCTTCTGATCACTACCCTAACCCTACACAACCAGTGGTCTTTTTGTCACTATACTTTGGTTTTCAAGAGTTATATTTAAATGGAATTATAGACTATGTACCTTCTCAGCTGCCTACTCCTACTCAGCATATAAATTTTGAGATTCATCCACATTATTGGGAGTGTTAATTGTTCCCTCTTTTTTTTTTCTAAGTGATATTTCATTTTACGAATATTCCACAATTTGTTTATCCATTCACCTGTTAATGAACACTTGGATTGTTTCCAGTTTGAGACAACTACAAATACACTGCAAAGAGCAATCATGTAATATCTTTGTGAGAATATATGCTTTCATATCTCTTGGATAAATATGCAGGAGTGGAATGACCAGGTCATATATTAACTGCATTTAACTTTTTGAGAAATGGCCAGATTTCTTTCCAAGGTGATTGCACCACTTTATATTCTTACCAGCAGTGTCCCAGGGTTCCAGTAACTACATGTTCTCATCCACACTTAGTATAGGTTAGTCTCTTTAACAATTGTAATGGATACATGGTGATACCTTGTTGTGGGTTTTTTTTTCACGTTTTACAACTTTTTATTTGCATATTTAAAACCTGTACATTCTAATAATTAAAATCATCTGAACAACAAAAAAATGGCACTCTGATTAAACTGCATTTTAAAGCCCATAAGTCAGCTTGGACCAGCTTGCTTTTTACTCCAGATTTCACTCTGGTTCCATCCAGCTTTCTCCTTCACCAACAAGCAAGCTCTTTTCCTTCCCTGCCAGGCAGGCAGACAGGTGGGAGAGGCAGGCGAGGCCTATGTTGTCAGTAATTCTCCATTCTTTGATGTGAAAAGGGGTAGCACAGTCATTTAAACTTGATCCAACCTCTTTGCATATTACAAAGCTGAACAGCTAAAAGAAGTAAAATAAGGCAATGCTTGTGGAATATATAGTGCATACTGGCGGCGTACACTTCATCACGACTCGCCTGCTTGCTTTCCTCTTCAATCATTTCTTTTGAAGGCAGTGGATTTTTCTCTTGCATTTCTGCTTTCTTCCACGTCGACTTACCAAATTTCTCAATCTCAGCCATATCGGGCTTGTAAGACATGGCTGCAGGGGGAGCCAAGCAAGCTGTGAGTGAGTCAAGTCCGGAGTGGCAGCTGCGGAGTCTTGATGTGGTTTTAACTTGAATTTTCCCAGGGAGTAATGACGTTGAACATCTTTTCATGTGCTTATTTTAAAATGCAAGCTTTTATATTCAACATCACTGTTTTCCAAACAAGACAATGTGATTCTTTTTAAATGAAAAAAATAAAATCACACCAATCCCTAAACTTTACTTAAATAATTTTTATACTGTTATGTGTGTACCTATATATGTGGTTTTTGGCCACACCATATGACCTATGGGATCTTAGTTCCCTGACCTGGGATCAAACCTGTGGACCCTGCACTGGGAGCCCAGAGTCCTAACCACTGGACTGCCAGGGAAATTCCTATTTTTATTACGATATTAATAAAGCACCAATATAAAATCAGGCAAACATTTCTTTTACTTATTAATTTTATGTGAATATAAAAATTAGACTAAATCTAAGCAAAATATGGCACAAATGAACTTACCTATGAAACAGAATATGAATAGTCAGAGAGATACTGCTGCTTGCTGACCCTAAATCACCACTTGCAAATTTACTTGAACTGTTCATACAGTGTGCCATGATATTATGTGGCCCTCCCTTAGCATGTATTAAAAATTTTTGTGGAAGTTCTGCCTTTACTATTTAGCCTGAGAAGTAGTTCTTCTTAGCTCCAAAAGAGTCATAAACACCAATACAAATGTAGGCCTTGGTACTGAGTGGCAATGCTTGGTTATAAGGAGAAACAGATGATCCAGAAGATGCATGTATCACTTTTGTTAGATTTTCATCAAAACAAACAAACAAAAAAACACAACACTGAAATACCCTTATAGACCACTACTCGTTCTCTACTGCTGCTGCTGCTACTAAGTCGCTCAGTTGTGTCCGACTCTGTGCAACCCCATAGACGACAGCCCACCAGGCTCCACCGTCCCTGGGATTCTTCAGGCAAGAACAAAGGAGTGGGTTGCCATTTCCTTCTCCAGTGCAGGAAAGTGAAAACTGAAAGTGAAGTGGCTCAGTCTTATCTGTTTCTTCACGACCCCATGGACTGCAGACTACCAGGCTCCTCCGTTCATGTGATTTTCCAGGCAAGAGGACTGGAGTGGGTTGCCGTTGCCTTCTCCACATTCTCTACTGCTGAACTATAAAAAAGAATGAAATAATGCCATCTGCAGCAACCTGGATGAAGCTAGAGATTATCATACTAAGTGAAGGAAGTCAGAAAGAGAAAGACAAATACCATATGATACCACTAACAGGTGGAATCTAAAGCATGGCACAAACGAACTTAACTCTGAAACAGAAACAGAATCATGGACATAAAGAAGAGATTTGTGATTGCCAAAGGAAAGGGGGTGGGGGTTAATGGATATAAACTTTTATATATAGAATGGATAAGCAAGGTCCTCCTGTATAGCATGAGGAATTATATTCAATATCCTATGATAAATCACAATGGAAAACAATTTAAAGAAAAAAGAACATATATATGTATAATTGACTCATTTTGCTGTATGAAGAAGGTGAAGGTGAAGTCGCTCAGTCATGTCCGACTCTTTGTGACCCCATAGCCTACCAGGCTCCTCTGTCCATCGGATTTTCCAGGCAGTGGTACTGGATTGGATTGCCACTTCCTTCTCCAGGGGATCTTCCTAAACCAGGAATTGAACCCGGGTCTCCTGCATTGTAGACAGACACTTTACCATCTGAGCCACCAGGGAAGTCAATTATATATATATAATTGAATCACTTGGCTGTATAGCAGTAATTAACACAACATTAACACCAGGGCTTCCCTGGTGGCTCAGAGGTTAAAGCGTCTGCCCGCAGTGCAGAAGACCCGGGTTCGATCCCTGGGTCGGGAAGGTCCCCTGGAGAAGGAAATGGCAACCCATCCAGTACTCTTGCCTGGAGAATCCCATGGAGGGAGGAGCCTCGTAGGCTACAGTCCATGGGGTCGCAAAGAGTCGGACACGACTGAGCGACAAAGTACTAGTACTAAGTACTAACACAACATTATAAATCAACTGCACTTCAATTTAAAAAACACTTTTTTAATGATTTAAAAAACACTTTTTTAATAATTAAAAAAAGAAGAAAACAAGTCCTTCCCTAAAAACAGGGCTATGGATTCCAGGCTTGGGCAGTCACCCTAGTTATAAAAGTTCCACATTGTGATAGGGAATCCTAAGCTGCATTGACTTAACCAGACACGTCTCTTAAACCCTCAGTCCAACACTTACACCGCCCTACAGTGCTAATGACTCGCAGTTTGTAGTGTTACGTGATTTTCCCCCTCATAACCTTGCAAGGAAGACAGAGTATCACTCTGACTTGCAGATGGGGAAATAGAGGCTGACAAGTCGAGGTGAGCCTGGCCAGGTTCCCATAATAGAACCTGACGGCTTAAGACTAAAACTAATTCTTTTGAGTCCAACCTACAACTTCTTCCCTACATTACATGACTCCCTTGGCATTATTACTAGAAGCAGCATTCTGGAGAACATACAAACCTGGGACTTCTTAAATAGCTCTTCTTATGATCAAACAACCAAATGTTTTCCACCCATTTCATTGCCACTAATGCAAAACAGACTCAGTGCCCTTTCCCCTATAATTCATGTCTATTTTTCCTTAGTTGTCTCTTTATCCTCTTCAATAGGAAACACAAAGTCCTGGGCACACAACTGGCTATGACACAATGCAGCTGCCACCCACCATGAGGCTACTGCCCATCACGCAAAAACAGAGACCTCCCTTCCTCCACCATTTCCACAGAACTAACGCTGGTGTCTTTATAGTCACACCATCTTTCTGTATCCTTAGCACATTCACAAATGTCATTAAGGATGTCACATTTCTTTTCCAGGTGGAACTTTTCAAACAAAGCTCTAAAAACAATAAAATGATGACATCGCCATTCATTGAACTTTTGTTTCATGCTAGGCCTTATACTGAAAATGTGCCTCTTTTCCAGGTCATGTCCTGAGGAGGCACAAACTATCATACTCCCATTTTGGAGATAGTGAGTTTAGACAGTGCCAGTGTTACACAGCTGATAACTAGTGCAGCCAAGAATCAAACTCTAGGCTTTTAAGTGCCAATAATGTGCACATTTGTACATCTGAAGTCATTGCTAATTTCCCCTGGCTGTAGGGAATAGTTCCTCTGAAAAGTGACACCCTTCAGCTCTCTCTCTCACCCTACTTAGCACTTCTGACCTTGCACTATCCTGAGTGAGCTGTGCTGAACAATCCCTCAGGGTCTCATACAGGCATTAGGACACTTAAAATTTCTTGCTGTTGTTCAGTCATGAAGTCACATCCAACTCTGCAACCTCTTGGACTGCAGGATCCAGGCTCCTTGCCCTTCACTATTTCCCGGAGTTTGCTCAAATTCATGTCCACTGAGTCAGTGATGCCATCCAACCATCTCATCCTCTGTTCTTATCTCCTCCTGCCCTCAATCTCTCCCAGGATCAGAGTCTTTTACAATGAGTCAGCTCTTCACATCAGGTGGCCAAAGTATTGGAGCTTTAGAACCAGTCTGTCCAATGACTATGCAGGATTGATTTCCTTTAGAATTGACTGGTTTGATCTCCTTGCAGTCCAAAGGATTCTAAGAGTCTTCTCAAGCACCACAATTTAAAAGCATCAATTCTTCAGTGCTCACCCTTCTTTATGGTCCAACTCCTACATCTGTGCATTGCTACTGGAAAAACCATAGCTTTGACTATTCAGACCTTTGTCAGCAAAGTGATGTCTCTGCTTTTTAATACATTGTCTAGGATTGTCATAGCTTTCCTTCCAAGGAGCAAGCATCTTTTAAATTCACAGCTGTAGTCATCATCCTCAGTGATTTTGGAGCCCCGTTTCCAAACTAAAATCTGTCACTGCTTCCATTTTTTCCCCCATCTATTTGCCATGAAGTGATGGGACGGATGCCATGATCTTTGTTTTTTCATGTTCAGTTTCAAGCCAGTTTTTTTCCTCTCCTCTTTCACCCTCATCAAGAGGCACTTTAGTTCCTCTTCACCTTCTGCCATTAGAGTGGTATCATCGGCATATCTGAGGTTGTTGACATTTCTCTGGGCAATCTTGATTCTGACTTGTGATTCATCCAGCCCAGCATTCATTCATCTACCTTTTTTTTTTTTTTTTGACTATGTAGGTGGATGGAGAGGACCCAGGTGCTTTCCTTTGCTTAATGTCCTCAGTTCTGGAATTGACATCCACAACCATGACCACTTATTCTGTGAGTGGACAACCATGGTGTCCACTACCTTCCCTTTTCATATGCAAGAAAGTATTTCCAAATTTCCCTGCAATATCAGTTGATCCAGAAAGGGCAGCTGATCCAAGCCAACTTCTTCCCATAGACATTTTCATGATACAAAGTTCGTAGAAAAAAAAAAAAAGCATGGAGTGCTATTCATCAAGTATTTTTAGCTTTCTGACTTCAGGGAATTGGGTAAGTTTATACCTCCCATCCTCTTTGAATTTAGATGTGGACAAATGACTTGCTTTGGCCTAGAGATGTAAGCTAGTGTTGCTTCTGGAAGAACCTGTGGAGGCCTATTTATGATTCTGCTTGTTCCCACCTGACTATGCAGTGATCAAGGAAGCATATGTTAAGATGAAACTTCCCTCAACTTGAGTCTCTGAGAGACTGTTTGAGAACAAGCCCCAAAGGACAGTGGCCATGCAGGTAAGGATTTAGTAGGACTGAGGAGCTGTTTGTTACAGCAGCTAGCTCATCCTGAGGGGGGAGAGAATGTATGTTGTGCAGGAAAATCAACACTTCATCCTCTAAGTAACAGGAAGTTTTAACCATAAAATTTTAACTCCTCAGTTCAGTTCAGTCACTCAGTCATGTATGACTCTTTGTGACCCCATGAATCGCAGCACGCCAGGCCTCCCTAACCATCACCAACTCCTGGAGTTCATTCAGACTCATGTTCTCGACTCGGTGATGCCATCCAGCCATCTCATCCTCTGTCGTCCCCTTGTCCTCCCACCCCCAACCCCTCCCAGCAATAGAGTCTTTTCCAATGAGTCAACTCTTCTCATGAGGTGGCCTAAATCTCTCCTAAATAGGAGGTTTCAAAAGCACACACTCAGAGCAGGCTAAAAATACTGATATTGTTTCAAAGGATCAATTCTGTTGTGGCCCAATACCAAATACATTGTGCTCATTCTTTTAAAATATCTGTGCTGTTATAATATTGAAGAAACCATTCCAACTCCTGTATTTCCTTCTTTGCTATCTGCCAAAAATATATTGCAGAATGGTGTTGAAGGAGCTGGCAAGAACCTTTGCAAAAAGCTAGAATCTGCCCTATTAGCTGGCTGCTTGTGACTCAGCAGGGGGATGTGAGCAACTAGCACTTTGGAAGGCAGATCGCTGCCTATTAAATCTAACAGTGAGATGAAGAAATGGGGCAAATGTACCTGGCCTTGAGGAAGTTTCCATGGAGAGGTTGTCACAGGCAACTGGAATTCACCAGCAGTACCAACTAGAGAAGTAAACTACTTCTCTCCACCACTTAGAGGAAATCTTTTTTAACCACTCAAAACCCATCGCACCAACTCCACAAGCATTACTTGTTGTGGCAAGTGGTACTTGAAAGGTCAGTATTGGATTTTTTTTTTTAAGTAGCTCAAGTGACCTCTCCAAGGAGAAATCATTTAAAAGTGGAGAAGTCACCTGGAATCCAAATTCACTGGAACAAAGATTCTCTGAGAAGAGAGGAAGATGAGGTAAGCGGCATGATGGATAGGTCTGTATTAGAAGGAAAGGATCACAGAGTTTCTGGTTAATGATGGCCCCTGTCATGCACAACACAGCAATGGCTCTCAGCCACCTTTGAGAGTCCACACCTCATGTTATTCCTCAGCAATTCTTTCAGCAACTGTGTCTGAAACCTTTGCTTTGTCTAAGTTGACTTAGAGGTCATATGATCTCTGGGTAGTTACCTAACATCCTGAGCCTCAATTTTTCCATCTATAAATTAGGACTAAGACTGTTGTAAAGATTAAATGAAATCAAAATATAAAGAGCTTAGCAAGGCCTGGCACAGAGTCAGAGCTCAATAAATGTTCCTGTATTCCTTGGTAGGAACTTGCGCATCTACCTGTGTTGTGTAGCCCTTTCCTTTTTAACTTTTTAAGAGGTTGAGGCCTTTGTTTTATTTCCCTCTTTAATTCAAGGGCATCGCATTATGTGCCAGGCACTGTCCTTACAGATTGTTGACAATGATGAATGAGACAGATTTCCTTGTTCCAAAAGGACAATGCAATCAGAATGCAATGCAGAAAAAGGGCTGTGGCACCAGGAAAGAGGGTTCCAGTGGTCTTACCCCAAACAGGGGATATTTGAAGGTTACCCTCTTCCCAGGCCCAGCTACATCCCAAACAGGACCTGCAAACATCACTCAACAGGTCTTAAGAAACTAAAGGAAAACTCCCCACCCAGATTGCAGTGCTGTGAAAACTGGCCTGAATGAAAGAGCTCCAGAAGACATGAGTAAATGCTAAGGTATCAGAAATGAGGGCTTGAGATGGGCATGGTTTTCTTGCTTGTGTACTGGAGACAGTCATAACAAAAAGCAAAAAAATAGAGCTTCTATTCTAATATAATTGGGGAAATGATTCAATTGTTTTATTTTCCTCTTCACAACTTCTGCAATCATTTCTCACTGCATGCTCATGTCATAAAGCTTCACTTGACAGTCTCCTTGCATTTCAAATCTGAATTTATTGCTTCAACAAAGCATGTACATTTTATTAGCATGACCATACATCCTGATTTGGTTATGATAGTCCAGCTTTATTCCTGTTGTCCTGATGTAATTATTAATAGCATTACCTTTCACTTGCAAAGGTATCTGAGCTTGAATGCTAAATGCATTTATACAGTCAATCTAATTTGTTTTTAAATTTTTATTGGAGTATAGTTGATTTCCTGGCATGCTGCAGTCTATGCAGTTATAAAGAGTTGGACACACTGAGCGACTGAACTGATTCCTGATAGTTGATTTACAACGTTGTGTTAGTTTCAGGTGTAGAGTCAACCTAATTTTAGTAAATCTCTCTAAAATTTGAAAAAAATAAAAGCCTAGGGTATTTTGATGTTGAAGATACCTTAACATTCTGAGAAGCTGGACTCATTTTCAATATCATTCATGTCATAGATTGATAGAATCATAGTGACAAACATTTATTTACCATTTATTAAAAAGCAAGTTCACTAGTCATTATGGTAATTTGTTGATTTTATTTCACATATATGTTTTACGGTTTTATTTTTAACCAGTTTCTATACACGTGGAAATGAGGCACAAGACACAGAGCAATGGCTTGTGGAGTAATCAATCAGGAGTGGGAGGAACACTGCTGTGGAAGGAAGACACAGTCATGATATCCAGAGGAGATGAAGAAGTAAAAGAAAAAGAGGCTGGCAACTGAACACAAAGCAAAGACAAGGAAGTGTGCTTCGCTGAAGAACAATCATATCCCTTGGCTACCACCTTATAGAAGTTGAGACACGAAGACTTCTTGCCTTTTGAGTCAAATATTTAAATCAAATGTTCAGCAGCCCACAAGGTTACAAGAAGTCCTGAAGTCCACTGACTCCAGAATACTGGGATACAAGCCTTTGCAATAATAAAGTTTCTTGTCGTGTCAATCGTCCCCACCCCCAGCTTTTTCTTGGCCGTACGCTGTCTCTCTAGAGCTCTCTAAGGCAATATCAAATTAAAAAGATGAGCATGACTTTTAAAAACCCAAGGGTAATTAAAAATAGATTCAAGAGTTATTGTGAAAAAAAAAAAAAGAGTTATTGTGGCCTGCAAAGTCCCTGCTACGGCTAAGTTGCAAAGGACCAGTTTCCCATCTCCTCTCAGATTAATCTACTAGCTGATACCATGGAGCGTGGCCAGTGGATCTGAGCACTGGGAGACGGATTCCTATCTCTCCTCTTGCATTATTCAAGTTCTCACTGCCATTAGCACCAAAGTCTCATTTCCGCATCATGATTCATCTAATACCGCCATGTTTCCACAACTAATCACATCTTCATGAAGTTTAATTTAATGTAATTTAACGTAACACTGCCCTCTTGTGACTCACCATGCGAGGGCCCTTTTTGGGCAAAGATTATCTTTAATTAAATATATATATAATAAAATTTATAATTTCAGTACCTTATTGAACTTTATGCTGGAGAGGGGAAGATGTATTTCTTATCTCCCTTCATCATTTATCCCAGTCTTCTCTTATACTGGTTTCCATCAGTGATAACTGCTGGCCAAGGAAATCAATTCTAAAGGCAGAGTTTAACATAAATCCACATGTGATTATTTTAAAGTAGCATATGGACGGAAATAGCAAACAATGAATCCAGGCTGCCCAGGAATGAGGAGTGCAGGAGAAACTGAGTAAGAAATCAGGAAATGAAAAGAAAGTTATTAAATAGACTCACCACAGCTGGCTTAGTGATTTCAATAGACTTGGTTAATGGGAAAAACAATCAGAGAGAGTCCTTTAATTGCTTTTCTGCTGAGTTCCTTTCCACATCTCCATGTTTGCAGAGATTAATTAACAGTTTCAATCACAACCTAAAACTAAACTCAGTAAGACAGATCAGAAAATTTTTTTAAATGGTGGCATGCTCAAAAGACTTCTGAGCGGTGTATCTCCTAAAATTGGTGGTCAGTGGTTCCAGTTTGCAAAAAGTTATTTGTAAGGAATATGTAATGTAAGGGCAGAACCTAACATTAAATAACACACAAACTGCCGCTTTTTGAGTCATATTCCTAGCACAAAAATTGAGTTTTAGTATTTTTCTCTTGATCAGTCAGCAATCTGAGCAAATGATGATGGGTAGGAAAATGATCCAGAAAGCCATGGATATTCTCTACAAGTCACAGAAACAAAAAGGATGCAACTAAGCTGCCCTCTAAGAAAAGGTGAAGCAGAAAGGGGCTGCAGAGACACCTCTGGAGGTGTGATCTTCACTCTTCCAGGGACAGAGCTTCTAAGAATTGGTTATTTCCATTTGGTTTTCTAACTCCAGCATCCATCTTTGAGTGAAGTAGATGAACACTTTGGCCAGGACAGATGTTTGAGGATTGCATCACAGCAGGGATGCCTAAAAAATCCAGTCTTTGTTGTTTCTCTTCCACTGCCTTACTTACCCTGTGCTTTCTGATGAACTCTTTTTATCTAGTCCAGAATTTTCAGTTTTGCCCAAGGGTTGGTACATTCCTGATGTCCTGAATGACCAAGACGCCCCCTTTCCCTTCATCTTGTATTACCACTTCTTTGTTTTTAAGTATTGCGCCCCCTGCTGGTCTCCTTCACACAGAACCACCATCAGTGTTTCATGACAGAGAAGCAAAAGTATTCTTAATACTTTTGTATTCTTAATACAGTCAGGGGGCTGCCGTCTATGGGGTCACACAGAGTCAGACACGACTGAAGCGACTTAGCAGCAGCAGCAGCAGCAGCAGGTGGGAACAATCTTCCCTGAGGGCTTTTACTCTCCCTGAGAAAAGATACCCTGATTGGGTAAGGAAAAGGAATAGAAAAGAAGGATCATTTCCAAAGAGAGGTACAGCAAAGGTTAAAATCATAATAAATAGGGAAGCTTGATGTCTTGAGAGAATTTTAAAACAGAGTTAACATCATCAAATAAGCAGAAGACAAACAATGTCACAAATTGAGACATGGGAAGGTTCTTTTTGCTCCATTTTTCAGGAAAGAATAAGAATTCATCATCACTATACCATCACACTCCTCTTTCTTGATCTTAAGTACCTCTGTTTTTCAGAGCACACAGAGTTCTGTACCCAGTAATTCCCTCTACCTATCAAAACTGCATCTCAATCACACAACTGATGAAACTCGGTCGCATGGAGAAGTGACTAGCAAGTCGAAGTCGCATAGACTACAACACCCATGGCGTCTGTAGACGGCCCGAGTTCAAGTCCAGTATTTCACTCTGGCTTTCAGTTTCCTCCTCTGTAAAGTGCAAGTATTAATGGTACCTTTCCGGCAAGGCTTTTGTGAGATTTCCAAGATGTTACGCTGCTTAGCAGAGTACCTAACACGTCACAAGAAAATCATCGTAGCCATTATTTGCATTTCAGTTCTGCACAGAACTTTAGGCAAAAGGGCTTCCCTGGTGGCTCAGATGGTAAAGTGTCTGCCTGCGGTGCGGGAGACCTGGGTTCGATCCCTGGGTCAGGAAGATCCCCTGGAGAAGGAAATGGCAATCCACTCCAGCACTCTTGCCTGGAAAATCCCATGGACAGAGGAGCCTGATAGGCTATAGTCCATGGGGTCGCAAAGAGTCAGACACGACTGAGTGACTTCACTTCACTTAGGCAGAAAGAACAAATGTGGTGGCATTTGAGGTACAAGTGGGCTGGAAAGGGGATATGCCTTTTGTTCACCTCAGAGCCATGCACAGAGCTCCCACTTAGCACACTGCAGCAAAGCAAGATACGCTTCACAAACCTGTATCAGTCAAGGTTGAGTTTGCAGCCACCTTGCCTGGGGACCAACCCCGTCCACCAATGTCCCCACAGCAATTGTGGCTAAACCACACTGGAGAGGCAAACACAAGGGACACCCCTGGAGCACCTGGCTCTGGTGACCAAGAGGTATTATGCCAGTGGGCCCCACAGGACACATTCTATTTAAAGCCACTCTTTCGACTAGGAAATTGTAGGTAATATACCACATACATAGAAACACAGAGAGTTAGGCGAAGTGAGAAGACAAAGGAAAACCTTGCAAATGAAAGGATAAGACAAAGACCTCAGAAAAAGAACTAAATAAAATGGAGATAACCAATTTATGAAACAAAGAATTCAAATACTCACAAAGATGTTCACTGAACTCAGTGAGAACATCCACAAGGAGATTAAAAAATATTTTTTAATCTGATCTAAAGAATGCAATAAGTGAAATGAAAGATACTCTATAAGGAACTCACAGTATATTAGAGGATGCAGAAAAACATATGAGCAATGTGGAAGATGGGGTAGTTAAAATCACCCAATTGTAGTAGCAGAAAAGAAAAAAAGATGTTAAAAAATGAAGATACTAGAAATCAATTCAGTTCAGTTCAGCTCAGTTGTTCAGTCGTGTCCAACTCTTTGCAACCCCATAGACTGCAACATGCCAGGCCTCCCTGTCTATCACCAACTCCCAAAGTTTACTCAAACTCATGTTTAAAATGTCTATACTACACATAGCAATCTACAGATCCAAGGCAATCCCGATCAAAATACCAATTGTATTTTTTAATACAACTGGAACTAATAATTCTAAAATCTGTACAGAACCATAAAATACCCTTGATAATCAAAGAAATCTTAAGAAGAACAAAGCTAGAAGTATGCTGCCTGGTTTCAAGCTATATGACAAAGATATAATAATCAAAACTGTGTAGTATTGGCACCAAAACAGACACAGATCATTGGAACAGAATAGAAAGCCCAGAAATAAACCCACATTTATATGGTCAATTAATTTATGAGAAGGTGCTAAAACTCTACAGTGAAGGAGAAGTCTCTTTAATATATGGTGTAGAGAAAGCTGGACAGATGCAAAAGACTGAAACTAGACCACTTTCTGGCATTACATATAAAAAATAAACTCAAAATGGATCAAAGACTTAAATGTAAAATGAAACATTCACACTCCTAGAAGAAAATACAGGCAACATGTTCTTTGACACAGATCTCAGCAATATTTTTGATATGCCTTCTCAGGCAAGGACAACAAAAACAAAACAAGTAGGAGCAAATGAAACTGAAAAAATTCTGCACAGTGAAAGAGGCTATCAACAAAACAAAAAGGCAACCTACTGAATGGAAGATATTTGTAAATGATATATTCAAGAAGCAGTTATTGAAAATACACAAATAACTCATATAAATCAATATCAAAAAATTCTATCAAAAAGGAGGCAGAGGATCTGAGTAGACATTTTTCAAAGGAAAACACAAAGATGATCAAGAGAGACCTGAAAGGATTATCAGCATCACTAATCATCAGGAAAATGCAAATCAAAACCAGAATGAGACAGCATCTCACATCTGTCGAATGGCTATCAGTAAAATGACAACATATTTTTTAAAAAGACAACATATAAGTGTTAGCAAGTATATGTAACACAGGGCATCTTTGTGCACTTTTGCTAAGAATGTAAATATATGTAGCCACTAGAGAGAACAGTGTGGAGATTTCTTGAAAAATTAAAAAGAGAACTTTACCATATTATATAGCAATTTCATTTCTGGCTATTTATCTGAAGAAAACAGACACATTAATTGGAAGAGATACAGGCACCCCTATGCTCACTGCAGCCTTGTTTACAACTGCCAAGAAATGCAAGCACTCTAAACATCCATTGTAAGTGAATGGATAAGAAAGATGTAGTATATATACAGTGGAATATTCTTCAGTCGTTTCGAAGAATGAAATTTTGCCATTTTTGACAACATGAATGGGCCTAGAGTAAAGCTTCATATTTAAAGCAAATGGGTCACAAGCATGTGATGTGCAGCATAGGAAATAAAGTCAATAACACTTTAATCACTTTATGTGGTGACAAACGGTTACTAGACTTATTGTGGTGATCCATTTGTAACATATCAGTTGACTTCAGTCTCTTAATCGTGTCCGACTCTTTGCAACCCCATGGACTGCAGCATGCCAGGCTTCCCTGTCCACCGCCAACTCCCGGAGCTTGCTCAAACTCATGTCCATCGAGTCAATGAGGCCATCCAACAATCTCATCCTCTGTCATCTCCTTCTCTTCCTGCCTTCAATCTTTACCAGCATCAGGGTCTTTTCCAATGAGTCGGTTCTTTGCATCAGGTGGCCAAAGTATTGGAGTTTCAGCCTCAGCATCAGTCCTTCCAATGAATATTGAGGAATGATTTTCTTTAGGATGGAATGGTTGGATCTCCTTGCAGTCCAAGGGACTCTCAAGAATCTTCTCCAACACCACAGTTCAAAAGCAACAATTCTTCAGGGCTTAGTCCAACTCACATTCATACATGACTACTGGAAAAACCATGGCTTTGACTAGACGGACCTTTGTCAGCAAAGTAATGTCTTTTGTGCAGCATAGGAAATAAAGTCAATAACACTTTAATCACTTTATGTGGTGACAAACGGTTACTAGACTTATTGTGGTGATCCATTTGTAACATATCAGTTGACTTCAGTCTCTTAATCGTGTCCGACTCTTTGCAACCCCATGGACTGCAGCATGCCAGGCTTCCCTGTCCACCGCCAACTCCCGGAGCTTGCTCAAACTCATGTCCATCGAGTCAATGAGGCCATCCAACAATCTCATCCTCTGTCATCTCCTTCTCTTCCTGCCTTCAATCTTTACCAGCATCAGGGTCTTTTCCAATGAGTCGGTTCTTTGCATCAGGTGGCCAAAGTATTGGAGTTTCAGCCTCAGCATCAGTCCTTCCAATGAATATTGAGGAATGATTTTCTTTAGGATGGAATGGTTGGATCTCCTTCAGTCCAAGGGACTCTCAAGAATCTTCTCCAACACCACAGTTCAAAAGCAACAATTCTTCAGGGCTTAGTCCAACTCACATTCATACATGACTACTGGAAAAACCATGGCTTTGACTAGACGGACCTTTGTCAGCAAAGTAATGTCTTTGCTTTTTAATATGCTGTCTAGGTTGGTCATAGCTTTTCTTCCAAGGAGTAAACATCTTTTAATTTCATGGCTGCAGTCACCATCTGCAGTGATTTTGGAGCCAAAAAAAAATAAAGTCTCTCACTGTTTCCATTGTTTCCCCATCTATTTGCCAAGAAGTGATGGGACCAGATGCCATGATCTTAGTTTTTTGAATGTTGAGTTTTAAGCTACCTTTTTCACTCTCCTCTTTCACTTTCATTAAGAGGCTCTTTAGTTCCTCTTCACTTTCTGCCATAAGGGTGGTGTCATCTGCATATCTGAGGTTATTTGTGTTTCTCCCAGCAATCTTGATTTCAGCTTGTGTTTCATCCAACCCAGAATTTCGCATGATGTACTCTGTATATAAGTTAAATAAGCAGGGTGACAATATACAGCCTTGATGTACTCCTTTCCCAATTTGGAACCAGTCTGCTGTTCCATGTCCAGTTCTGACTTTGTTGTATACTTGAAACTAATGTATGTCAACCATACTTCAACTAAAAAAGAAATATATTAAATACTAACATATAAATACTGAAAATAAAACAAAGAATAGATGTGACCACACCACCTCCCTAATGAACATCTTTTCATGGCATGCCATACCCTATTAGATTAAGGATCTGACCATTACTGACAAGACCACTTACAGGGTTGCCCCCGATCAATGTACTATAGGGCTCCCCAGGTGGCACTACTGGTTAAAAAAAAATGTACCTGCCAATGCAGGGGATGGAAGAGATGGGATTCAATCTCTGGGTTGGAAAGATCCCCCAGAGGAAGAAAATGGCAACCCACTCCAGTATTCTTGCCTGAAAAATTCCACAGCCAAGAGGACACTGGCAGGCTACATCCATGGGGTCACAAAAAGGTGGATATGACTGAACATGCATGCAACCTGATGAATAACTCATAGACATCCTTTACAAACTTTAATGGGCATCACATTGCTTGAAGGTCTTGTCAAAATGCAGATTCTGATTCAGAAGATCAGGAGTGGAGTCTAAGATGTTGCATTTCTTTCAAGCTCCCAGGTGATGATGAGGCGCTAATTTCAAGGAGCACACTCTGAAGAGCAATGAACTACAGCTTTCTCTCAGGAGCATGCCAAGCCTCTTGGCCCACTGCAAATCTGGAATGAACACACCCTCCTGTGCTGCTTTCAAGCACTCCATCAATACTTTAACCCTAATGTTCAGTATCCTTGCATTTCTCCCTCATAGTTTGCAAGGAGTTTGAGGTCAGGAAATTCTTTCTCGTTTATAAACCACGGACATTACTCAGTGCCAGGGATAGATAAAAGAATGGATGAATTTATGGATGGACAGAGATAGATAGGTAGACAGAGAATGAATGAATGAGGGGCAGATCAACCTTTTCATCTAGACACATATAGAAGTTTTACTTGAATAAATTCTTAGGAATTGTTTAAAATACATTTAGCTAAATGCATAGTGACAAAAATCACCATGTGGGCTCATTAAAATCCCACACCAAAAAATGTCAAGTATCTCTAAAAGCAGAGCTCCTCTTCCCAAGAAGGGCACTATGTCCTCTATTTTGGCTTCCAACCATGCTAGAGAGCTGACAATATAGTCTTCTTAAAAAGTCATTTGAGGGTGTCTTCTTCCACTGTGCTGTATGTGCGATTTTATTCACCCTTATGTAATCCACAAAATGTATCTCTGTTTCTACCACTGTAGCTACTGTATTATAAACTAAATTATAGTAACAAGATCAGCTGGAATTTGTTAAGTACCTTTTACCATCCAGGAACCCTGTCTAGTGCTTTTACTTTAAATACCTCTTAGAAACTGTATAATGACCCTAATAGAGGATACATGATGAGATTAAAGAGGTTGTGTTAGCCACACCAAGGTCAAAGAGCTGGAAGTAGACTGGAACTTGGAACCCAGGACTCTCTGACCTCAGAAACCATTCTTTTAATCTCTACATCACAGAGCCTCCCAAGGAACATGCTTTGGTCATTCACAGGCACATCAAAGCCCTTGGACATTTGTCTGGAGAGAACTCTGGCTTTGTCACCATTCCACTGGATGACCATTAGAAATGTTCATCACTGAAATTTCCTTGACAGAAGAACATCATTGCATTACTTCCTAGGGGGTAAATTACACTCACCTTAGCCCCAGCTCCCATCCAGACCTTTGGAAATTCACCCTCCTGGCCAATCTTAAATTTCTTCACTTCTGTGTCTTATTTTATTAAAGTAGTAGTGGAAAATCAACATATATCTGGTGGTTAGTAAATGGCACATTAAACTACCCAAAGATTTCCACAAATCCTAAGTCTCCTCCTTGAAAACACTAAGATGTTTTCTTTAGTGTTACTTATAATTTCTGGAACTTCCTCAATGATCCAGGGAAGTGGATCAAGTCAAGTGGCTAAGACTCCAAGATCCCAACGCATGTTCAATCCCTGGTCACGGAACTAGATCTTACCTGATGCAATTAAGAGTTTGCATGACCCAGTGAAGACTGAAGATTCCACATGCCACAACTAAAGATCTCATATGCCAAACAAAGATTGAAGATCCCATGTGCCACAACTAAGACCAGTCACAGCCAAAAAGGAAAAGTCCTAAAGTCCACAGCTGTCCTCTTGTACCTGCATGGCTGCTGCTGAGACTTGTCTTCACCTGAGATTTAGACGACCTCAGTTTTAACTCACAATTACATTGCCCTCCCAATGTCTTCTGCCACTTTCCCATCTCTCCTATAGCCCCAGCTTCCATGTGTGTTAACCTTTGTCAATGCAGATGAGAAATTCAGTCCTTTGCCAGTTTCTGCAAAATGCTGGAAGCAAGGAAAAATTTATTAGAGGGCAGGGGACAAGGAGAACAGTCCCATCAGAACTTCATATCACTGACCTTTCTCTTACTGCCCTTCTCAGTCATTTTCCAGAGAAACCTATCTAGTCCCTCTCGAACATGCAGAATAAATACACCAGACACTGATGTTCATGTAATCAGCAACATTTTCCTCTTTTGCATTCTAATAGAACCCTGAAATATTTAGCAATCCAACTGTACAAGCAACTCCATGCTTCAGAGGACACATCCCTTCTCACCAGCTCCAACAACAGACTTGATTTGTCCAAGAGGACTCTCATTCGCCTTCCAGTGATATATGCTGCTGCTGCTGCTGCTGCTAAGTAGCTTCAGTCTTGTCCAACTCTGTGCAACCCCAGAGACGGCAGCCCACCAGGCTCCCCCATCCCTGGGATTCTCCAGGCAAGAACACTGGAGTCGGTTGCCATTTCCTTCTCCAGGGGATCTTCCTGACCCAGGGATTGAACCCAGGTCTCCCACATTGCAGGCAGACACTTTAACCTCTGCACCACCAGGAAAGCCCTTAAATTCAAGAATCCAAGTACTAACATCAAAGATTTCAAGGGAGGAAAGGAAGCCAGGTTGAAAGAAGAAGGGGGAGGAGGCGGGAGAGGGGGATAAAAGGGGTGGCCTTACAGACGTCTCCTACCACCTACAGATACCCAGGCGTGATGGGACTTTTCCCTGGGCCTCCAGAGAATGGAGGACTGGAACTTGGCCCTACCAGAAATCAGACCAGACCAGAACCAGAATTCGAGTTCTCTGCCAAGAGGAGGTGATCAATCTCCAATCCTCAGCTCAGGCTAAGGGCCCTTTGACCAGATTCCTGCATCCAGGACCGGGGGACTAGAAAAACAAGAAAGGATAGAAGGGTTAAGGAGAGGAAAGAGAGAGGGAAGGGGAGAGAGGTCAATAAAGTCTCTTGTTCCTTACCGGTCAGAGCACTCTGGCCAGTTGTCCAAGTCAGGAGACCAGGGACCAAAGGGTCTCAGTTGCAGCCACTGGGTCTGGTCCATTGGCAGGCAAGCTGACCCTTGAGTACCCCGAGTGGTCAGGATGTCAGTCTCGCGAAGAAGAGTTCCCACCAGGGTCACCATTTGTTGCAGGAACATGGACCCTCCCAGGGCCCAAAACTGGGCTCCTGTCTAACACTCGGAAATGAACTGTCCAAGGAGAGCATCTGCTGACAAAGCAAGAGATTTTATTAGGAAAGGGCATCTGGGTGGAATGCAGTAGGGTAAGGGAACCCAGGAGAACTGCTCTCATTCAAACTGAACTCATTCAAAGGAGACAGCCAAAAACAGAGACAATTTCTTTTCTTTCCTCAGCCATGGTGACAGGATGTGACACCTGGAACTACTGCAGCCATGTTGCTATCAGAGAAGGTAACAACCAGAAGGTAGCTACCAGAAGACTTTGAGAATGTCAAAGTAGAAAAATGGAAAGAACTCATGAGATCGAGATAGTAAGCTCACCAAATTCATTTGATTTTCTTCCTAGACACCAAGGAAACCATAGTTAATAGCCTCCCCTGAAGTTAGGCAGTGCCACACAATTGAGTCCTGACTAGTGGATTATGGATGGAAATGATGTTTACAGCTTCTGGAACTGGGCTGGAAAATATCCTGCTTGATCCTTCACAACTTTCTGCTTCTCCACTGTAGAACAGATTGTGCCAGGATGACTGTGAAGCCATGTTCAAGATGGCAGGATTATAGCATAAAAGGAGGCAAGGTCCATGGATGTAGTTCAGTTCAGTTCAGTCGCTCAGTCGTGTCCAACTCTTTGCAACTCCGTGAATTGCAGCACGCCAGGCCTCTCTGTCCATCACCAACTCCCGGAGTTCACTCAGACTCACGTCCATCGAGTCCGTGATGCCATCCAGCCCTCTCATCTGTTGTCCCCTTCTCCTCCTGCCCCCAATCCCTCCCAGCATCAGGGTCTTTTCCAATGAGTCAGATTTTCACATAAGGTGGCCAAAGTACTGGAGCTTCAGCTTTAGCATCATTTCTTCCAAAGAAATTCCAGGGTTGATCTCCTTCAGAATAGACTGGTTGGATCTCCTTGCAGTCCAAGGGACTCTCAAGAGTTAAAATCCTTACTTTCAACACCATCTACAGCTAAAGACAGAAAAGGAAGTTGAGGGTATAGTTTGAGATTTGAAAAGGAAGGAAGGCACTGAAATGGAGATGGAAAAGCAAATGATTCAGTTCAATTCAGTCACTCAGTCGTGTCCGACTCTTTGCGACCCCATGAATCGCAGCACGCCAGGCCTCCCTGTCCATCACCAGCTCCTGGAGTTCACTCACACTCACTTCCATCAAGTCAGTGATGCTATCCAGCCATCTCATCCTTGGTCGTCCCCTTCTCCTCCTGCCCCCAATCCCTCCCAGCATCACAGTCTTTTCCAATGAGTCAACTCTTCTCATAAGGTGGCCAAAGTACTGGAGCTTCAGCTTTAGCATCATTTCTTCCAAAGAAATCCCAGGGTTGATCTCCTTCAGAATGGACTGGTTGGATCTCCTTGCAGTCCAAGGGACTCTCAAGAGTCTTCTCCAACACCACAGTTCAAAAGCATCAATTCTTCAGTGCTCAGCCTTCTTTACAGTCCAACTCTCACATCCATACATGACCACAGTAAATGATTAGTAAACAAGTATTTGCTGGGCCAGGCAGAAACCATGGAACACAGAGTAGGCTCTGATCTCTAGGTGCTGCCTAGAGTTTCTCCCACCACACCTTGCCCACATTCTTTGCAGATACTGTTATGGACAAGCCCAAGTCGGTGCCCAAAAAGGGTCCTCCTGCCCAGTGTCACTCGGGGAGAACAAGACTGTTTGGTTCTAAAGCAAAGAAAATTTTAGTTTTGAACAAAAAATGGGACAGTGAGTTCATGCTCTAGAGTCCATCCATGCTCTCCTGGACAGGTGGTGGTCATGAAGCAAGACCTCCCCATCCCCTGCCCAGAGTAAAGCAATTGGAAATTCGTTCTCTGTGGTCCCATATCCTAAGACAAGAATAGCAGGACAATCGAGAGAGGAGGCCGAGCCCTGCTCAGAGAGAGAAAATCATGTATGTCTCATTCTCAAAGTCAAGGAAACACTCCTGTTTAGAAAGCTCCTTAGAGATAAAAAGGTAAATGATGGTAAGTCTACCTACCCACAGGCCTCTCAGGGGAATTCATCTTGGCTGAGCAATGTGCATGTACACCTGGGAGGATTCTGAGATATACCAAATATGGACTCAGAACCAGACAAATAAAAATGCTTGGCCAAAGGAAACCCAGAAGAAATACATTATAAAGCTGATACAAATTACCACGGAGGCGAGACTCTCTCTGGGTCCACCTGTGTGTATATCCACACTGTACTGCACTCTCAATAATTCCTGAAGGAAAGTTACAGGGCTCAAAATGGCCTAGAGTTAAAACTCCCCTCCAGGTCATCCCCACCATTCTATGAAAAACAAAGAACTCTCTCACCCAAATGAAAACATGGACATTAAGGTTGATAACGCCCAGCTCCCAGTTGGTCACAGCCTCTGGCTGATCTCCAGAATTCCTTGCCCCAGCCTTTAAGAGATAACTACTCCAAACAACCATGGAGAAGAACAGGCCCCCTTAAGACAGTAGATTTCCACGTATATATGCCTATATATACTTACTTTATACTAATCTGACTGATGCCCCTTCTCACCTCATTAAAGGTGATCTGTTCCTGTCTCCGTCTTTCAGGTATTCCCTGCTAGAACTGAAATGGCAGCTGAAGTGCCTAATGCATTACTACAAGAAATAATCCTTAGATTTTTTTCTCCCAGGATCCCTACAAAGTGATAATGGTTCAGAATTTGTGTCTCAAATGACAAAGGGCCTTGATCATAAAATGTACCTTGCACTCAAGGTACATCATAAAATGTACCTTGCACTTGTGATACTATATTAATAGTGCGGTCTCCATCTTCTTCCAAACCTCGCCTTCTCTAACTAACTCCCTTACCCTACACTTCCCATCTTATGTGGGAATTCTTTTCCGAAAAGGTAAAGGGCCAAAGCCTTGTCCCTGGCCGCTGGTCTAGCCGCTAGATTCGGTGCCCTCACCGCCTAGATTCTGCCTCAATTTCTGATCTGGAACTGACGCCCAGCTTCAAGCCACTACAGGGTGAGGAGATGGCTGCTTCATAGGGATCTCCTCGGTGAGTGGGGTGAGAGTGTTCTCGCGAGGTGGGAATGGCCACAGCTGCACTTCAGATCTCAGTGCTGGATGCATTGTCTCTGCACGACGGCCATGGCCATCTTCAGAGACAGTGCCGGTCCTGCATGAAGCCTGCAGAGCTGAGATGTTGGAGCAGCCCTTTCTCCCTGGCCGCCCAGGTCTGAGGAGCCAGGTGGAAGGGCTCTGCACATGGCCCCCTATGAGCACGCGGAACTACACCAAGCAGAAAAGCAAAGGGAAAGGTTAGACTTTGTTACTCAGAATTTATTTTTATTTCCTGTGCTTTGTTAGTGGGCTGTGCAGGTGAAACTGCCTTTCATCCTGCTCGTGGTGCTCGAAGGGTGCTGAGGGGCACCAGTCCAGTCTGTCTTGTGTCACTGCTCCCCGCTGCATGTGGCCATCGTTGGGACTGCGGGTGGAGGAACAGAACCTCTCCCACTGCTTCAGTTCTGTCAGCTGGGCCCCAAGTGTTCGTAGCTCTGAGAGACGCCCAATTTAAGATGCATGGCTCAAATTTCAGCAAAAGAACAATTGGCACATGGCCAAGTTTTCCTAAAAATGAAGGTCTCCAGTTCTTTTGACCAAAAGCAAAACTGTGCCTTGGTGTCGAGGCTTACCACTGTGGCCTGAATCTCCCTGTTCATGCTTTTGTGGGTTTTCTGCAGAGAAGCTTCAGGTCAGAGAGAGGGCCACATGAGTCATCGGGGGGTGTCGTTGCCCCAAGTTGGGGCTGGGGGGCCTCTTCACTCAAGTGCAAAGTCCCCACAGAGTGAGCCCTGCAACTTCAAGAGTGGTTAGGATCACCGAGTAGTGTCTATTCTTCTTAAGAGTGACTTGGTTTGCAGCTGCAGGTTTTCCCAGTGTTTAGGTTCACCCAGTCTCCTGGCTGGACAGGGTGGAGGCCCGGGTTGGTGGATGCGGTCAGCATCTGGTTACTATATTCCATGAGAGCTTTCATGGTTTCTCCCACCTGGAGGGCACACTTGGGTTGTTCCATTTCAAGCATTCCTTCCCTTGGGCTTGAGGTATGGCTCTACTATGAGTGAGTGAAAGCCGCTCAGTTGTGTGCAACTCTTTGTGACCCCAGGGACTATACAATCTATGGAATTCTCCAGGCCAGAATACTGGAGTGAGTATCCTTTCCCTTCTCCAGGGGATCTTCCAAACCCAGGGATCGGACCCAGGTCTCCCATGTGGCAGGCAAATTCTTTACCAACTGAGCCACAGAGGAAGCCCCCTATACATGAGTTCAGATACACTTAACTGTAGCTTATCCCTTGAACTAATAATGGCACTGGGAGAAGGGTCATTGGAAGCAACTTAATCCAATTTTCTTGAGTTTCCTCACATAACTTGGCTACGGCCCATTTCAAGGTCTGACTGGACCTCTCTGCTTTCCCCAGTGATTGGGGTCTTGAGGCTGAGTGCAAGGTACATTTTATGATCAAGGCCCTTTGTCATTTGAGACACAAATTCTGAACCATTATCACTTTGTAGGGATCCTGGGAGCAAAAATCTAAGGATTATTTCTTGTAGTAATGCATTAGGCACTTCAGCTGCCATTTCAGTTCTAGCAGGGAATGCTTCTATCTACCCAGAAAATGTGTCTACTAGCACCAGGAGATACCTGAAATTGCTCGGGACTCAGCATGCCAGTGAAATCAAACTTCCAGCGTTCTCCAGGATATGTCCCCCTGGTTTCCATGGACCTTATCTGGGAGCTTCTGGGGAGACAGGTGTTGGACTTGTTTGTTGTACAGATGAGGCATGTCTCAGCTCTCCAACTGAGTATATTAATAGTTTTCATGCCAGGAGTTACCATGACTTCAACTGATCAATTGTATAAGGCTTCCTTCCCATAGTGAATTCCTTGATGTGCCTTCCTGATGGCATGACACAGGCACTTTGGAAAAAGGACTATCCCATGTTTATTAACTAGCCACCCATGGGTTCCTAGATCTATAATGAAGTTCCATTTTGGGGCTTTGTCTAATTCTTCCTTTGTATAGACTGGGTAGTACCTGATGGACCTGGCCTCTTACATAAGAAGGTAATTGCCAAGGTAGTAGTCCAGGGGTGTCCTTCTTGCAGCTGCATCTGCCTTGGCCCTGTTGTTTCCTTTTATTAACTCTGCACTCCCTTTTGGTGACCCCTACAGTGAATCACTGCCACATTTTGGGGAAGCTGTACTGCTTCTAAGAGCTTCAGTATGCTTAAGCCGTGTTTCATCAGTCTGTTCTCTGCAGTAAACTTATCTCTTTCCTTCCAAATAGCCCTGTGTGTGTGAAGCATAGCATGCAAATACTTGGAATCTGCGTAAATATTTAACACTTTCCCTGTTCAAAGCTCTAAGGCTCTCTATCAGCTCCACTTTTTGGGCAGAAGTCTATAGCAGTAGGATTTTTTGCCTCTGTGACTTGGATCTGCGAGATGACTGCATATCTCACCAGCCTTTTTTCTCTCTCTCCTAAAATTCCTCCTGTCTGTGAACCACTCCTCTTTGGCATTTGGGAGAGGCTCACTTCCTAGGTTTGGGTGACTGGAATAGATCATGTCTATGATTTCTATATAGTCATGCTCCAGGGGCCCCATTTCTGTGGGTAGCAGGGTGGCAGAATGTAGTATGTGACAGGTTTTTATGGTATCCACTGGGTTGTCTAAAAGCAGAGCCTGAGCTTGAATAGACCTTCTGGGACATAGCCGTTCTATTCCCTTAGAACTTAACAAAAGCCTGTTTGGAGTCCATATAGAGATTGGCTGACCAAACTTTAACTTTTTGCTTCCTTTAGCAGGGTTGTAGCAGTTGCTAGCAGACCAGGAGGCCATCCCTTAATGGTTTGATCTAATTATTTAGACAAATAAGCAACCACCTTAGTAAGGTGTCCCAGTTTATAAACTGCTGCTGCTGCTGCTAAGTCACTTCAGTCGTGTCCGACTCTGTGCGACCCCAGAGACGGCAGCCCACCAGGCTCTGCCGTCCCTGGGATTCTCCAGGCAAGAACACTGGAGTGGCTTGCCATTTCCTTCTCCAATGCATGTAAGTGAAGGAAAGGGAAGTCGCTCAGTCGTGTCTGACTCCTAGCGACCCCATGGACTGCTGCCTACCAGGCTCCTCTCCTCATGGGATTTTCCAGGCAAGAGTACTGGAGTGGGGTGCCATTGCCTTCTCCGGTTTATAAACTAAAATACCTCAATGGCAATTCCCCTTCTCTTATAAATGTAAAGGTGAAGGGTTTAGCTAAATCTGGGTGAGCCAGGGAAGTGGCCTAAAGTAATGGCTTTTTCACTTCTTAAAAGGCCCCTCCACATTCTGAATTGCATTCTGAATCACATTCAAAAGGATCATCACTCTTTCCTTTCAATTCTTCATATTGAGGACTAGCTATTAGACCATAGTTACGAACCCAGTTGTGGGAAAACGTGGCCATCCTCGGGAGACCCCTTAGCTGTTTTCTAGCTTTAGGAGGAGTGAGGCTGCAGATGGCTTCTTTCCTTTCCTGGGGTGGGCTTCTCTGACTTGTGAGGATGAAGCTGAGTTAGTTCATCCTAGTTTGTGATATTTGATCATTTTCTTGGACAGCTGTATCCTTTATCAGCTAGGTGGTTTAGGGTGGCCACAGTGTTTTTTGTCGGAGGCCTCCTTTGTAGGGCTCAGTTCAGTCCAGTTCAGTCGCTCAGTCGTGTCTGACTCTCTGCGACCCCATGAACCACAGCACACCAGGCCTCCCTGTCCATCAAAAACTCCCAGAGTCCATGCAAACCCATGTCCATTGAGTCGGTGATGCCATCCAACCATCTTATTCACTATCGTCCCCTTCTCCGCCTGCCCTCAATCTTTCCCAGTATCAGGGGCTTTTTTCCAGTGAGTCAGCTCTTCGCATCAAGTGGCCAAAGGATTGGAGTTTCAGCTTCAACATCATTCCTTTCAATGAACATCCAGGACTGATCTCCTTTAGGATAGACTGGTTGAATCTCCTTGCAGTCCAAGGGATTCTCAAGAGTCTTCTCCAACACGACAGTTCAAAAGCATCAATTCTTTGGCACTCAGCTTTCTTTATACTCCAACTCTACATCCATACCTGACCACTGGAAAAACCATAGCCTTGACTAGATGGACCTTTATTGACAAAGTAATGTCTCTGCTTTTTAATATGCTTTCTAGGTTGGTCATAACTTTCCTTCCAAGAAGTAAGCCTCTTTTAGTTTCATGGCTGCAGTCACCATCTGCAGTGATTTTGGAGCCCCCAAAATAAAGTCAGCCACTGTTTCCCCATCAATTTATATGAAGTGATGAAACTGGATGCCCATCTTAGGGCTAGTGGTTAGAACATCCTCTACATACCAGAGGAGGTTTCTATAAGGTCTTCAGCTACACTTTCCCCCCAAATGGTGGGGCAGTATTTTTTTCTTCCCCTTTGTAACCATCCAGAAGTACTGTTTTTTTGTTTGTTTGTTAATTTTGGCTTTGCCATATGCCTTATGGGATCTTAGTTCCCCAATCAAGGATTGAACCCTGGCCCTCGGCTATGACAGCATGGAGTCCTAACCACTGGACCACCAGAGAATTCCCTTTTTGGGGATTTGTTGTTGTTGTTGTTAATTGAAATAGAGTTGATTGACAGTATTGTGTTGGTTTTCAGTTGTACAGCAAAGTGACTCAAGGCTTTCTTTGCAGATTATGTTCCATTATAGAGGATTATAAGATATTAGGTAATATTCCTTGTGTTATTAATGTATATATAACTCCCTATTGCTCATCTGTTTTATGTCTAGTAATTTGTATCTATTGATCCCATATTCCTCATTTGTTCCTCCCCTGACCCCTTTGGTAACCTGAAGTTTGGTTTCTATAAGTCGACTGCTATTTTGGAGATACATATCCATTTATATTATTTTTTTAGAGTCTACATATAAGTGATATCATATAGTATTTGTTTTTCTTTGACTTATTGCCTTGAGCAAGATATTCTCTAGATCAATTTATTTGAATGCAAATAACAATATTTTATTTTTTTATAGCTGAATTATATTCCATTGTATGTATGTGTGTCTCTGTGTGTGTGTGTGTGTGTATGTGTGTGTGTGTGTGTGTATCTTAATTCAATCATCTGTTGAGGGACACTTGGATGGTTTCCATATCTTGGCTATTGAAACGGTGCTGAACCACAAGCTGGAATCAAGATTGCTAGGAGAAATATCTCTAACCTCAGATATGCAGATGACACCACCCTTATGGCAGAAATTGAAGAGGAACTAAAAAGCCTCTTGATGAAAGTGAAAGAGGAGAGTGAAAAAGTTGGCTTAAACCTCAACATTCAGAAAATGAAGATCATAGCATCTGGTCCCATCACTTCATGGCAAATAGATGGGGAAACAGTGGAAATAGTGTCAAACTTTATTTTGGGGGGCTCCAAAATCACTGCAGAAGGTGATTGCAGCCATGAAATTAAAAGACACTTACTCCTTGGAAGAAAAGTTATGACCAACCTAGATAATATATTCAAAAGCAGAGACATTACTTTGCCAACAAAGGTCCATCTAGTCAAGGCTATGGTTTCTCCAGTGGTCATATATNAGTCCTGGGTGGTCATTGAAAGGACTGATGCTGGAGATGATACTCCAGTACTTTGGCCACCTTATGCGAAGAGTTGACTCATTGGAAAGGGCCCTGATGCTGGGAGGGATTGGGAATAGGAAGAGAAGGGGACGACCGAGGATGAGATGGCTGGATGGCATCACCAACTTGATGGACATGTGTTTGGGTGAATTCCGGGAGCTGATGATGGACAGGGAGGCCTGGTGTGCTGTGATTTATGGGGTCACAAAAAGTTGGACATGACTAAGTGACTGAACTGAACTGAACTGATATGAACATTGGGGTGCATTAATCTTTTCAAGTTAAAATATTTGTTTTTCCAAATGTATACCTGAGAATGGAATTGCTGAATTGTATGCTAGCTTTATTTTTAGGTTTTAAAGGAATCTGCATGCTGTTTTCCATAGTGGCTGCACCAATTTATATTCTCACCAACAGTGTAGCAAGTTTCCCTTTTCTCCACACCATCTCCAGCAGTTATTATTTGTAGATTTTTTTATTATAGCCATTCTGAATGGTACAAGGTGTAATCTCATTTTTTTTATTTGCATTTCTCTAATAATTAGTAATGTTGAACATCTTTTCCTGTGACTGTTGGCCATCAAATTGCTGAATTGTATGCTAGCTTTATTTTTAGGTTTTAAAGGAATCTGCATGCTGTTTTCCATAGTGGCTGCACCAATTTATATTCTCACCAACAGTGTAGCAAGTTTCCCTTTTCTCCACACCATCTCCAGCAGTTATTATTTGTAGATTTTTTTATTATAGCCATTCTGAATGGTACAAGGTGTAATCTCATTTTTTTTATTTGCATTTCTCTAATAATTAGTAATGTTGAACATCTTTTCCTGTGACTGTTGGCCATCTATATGTCTTCTTTGGAGAAATGTCTATTTAGGTCTTCTCCCATTTTTTGATTGGGTTGTTTATTGATGTTGATTTGTATGAGCTCTTTGTGTATTTTGAAAATTAAGCCTTTGTCAGTTGCTTCATTTGCAAATATTGAGTTGACCAAGAAGTTCATTTGGATTTTTCATAAAATGGGAAGGAAACCCTGAATGAACTTTTTGGACAACCCAATATTTTTCTCCCATTCCGTATGCCGTCTTTACATTTTGTTGATGGTTTCCTCTGCTGTGGAAACCTTTGATGTTTAATTAGGTCCTATTAGGTCTCTGCCGATTGTTAGCAAGCTAGCATGTGTACACTCCTTGTGAGAAGAATCTAGGCTTCTCCAGACTTTCTACCTATCCCAATAAATTTCCCAGCCATCAAAGGGGCTTGTCTCCTCTGCATAGAATGTCCAGTCTGTGGCTTGACCACTTGCCTCCCATGGGAAGGGTCCTCTTCTTTTCCTTTCAGATCCTTCCAGGGAGGGAAGGACTGACCCTATACTTTTCTTCTGTCCCACCTGGCTACGTGGAAATATTTCTTGCCTATAATGTTTGGTTGTATAGAAGTTCTTCTGCCAGTTTCTGGTTAGTTTTATGTGAGAATTGTTCCACATGTAGATGTATTTTTGATGTGTTTGTGGGGGGAGGTGAGTTCCATATTCTACTCTGCCAACTTGATCCATTCTGTCTCTAGTATGTTTCTGTTGTGCTTTTGGATCCTGCCACTCAAGAGAAGAAATTTCTTGTGACTCTAGAGCTAGTGGGATACAAAAGAAGTCATCTTTTAAATCCAGTACAGAATACCAAGTCCTGGTGGACAATAGAGTAGCCTCCTAGGTACAGGTATTAGGGACTGCTGGATGTATATCCTCAGTGGTTTCACTGACTGCCCTGAGGCCCTGTACCATCCAGTATTCCTTATTGGTTTCCTTTATAGGGAGAATGGAGGCTTCCCTGGTGGCTCAGATGGTAAAGAATCTGCCTGTGATGGAAAAGGCCTGGCTTTGATCCTTGGGTCAGGAAGATCCCCTGGAAAAGGGAATGGCAACCCACTCCAATATTCTTGCCTGGAGAATCCCATGGACAGAGGATGGGCTATAGTCCATGGGGCGACAAAGAATCAGGCACAACTGAGTGACTAACACTTGTCACTTGTAATTATAGGAAGAATGGAGGTATTATAGGCTGATTGTCATGGCCTAATATGGCCCTGGTCACTTAGGCCCTGTATAACAGGGGCTATGCCCAACAAGGCCTCCTGAAGAAGAGGATTCTGTTTTCTACTGGGACATGTATGTCCAGGTGTTAAACAGACTAGCATGGCACTGGCTCCTACAGTTTGTTCCACCCATCCCTGGGCCCATACCTCATGATCACTTTGGAAAGATCAAGTTGCTCTGTCCAAGGAGGTATATTCTCAGACATTAACACTGTGATCATATGCCCTTTTTCTACAGGGAACCCCAGACTCCAATTTCTCTCCCTTTAGGTGAATAGTAGCCCCCAGTCTATATAAGATGTCTCTTCTTCAGGGACACACAGAAAGGAATGGATAAGTGTGTGTTCACCCAATTTATACTCAAATGATTCTGTGAATATCCATTCTTGGGCCTTCCCTGATACTCTCATAATTTTACAACTCTTGTGAATTGAGTTTGCATGATCTGGTGTTCAGAACTGAGTAAGTGGCACTGGTGTTGACTAAGAATTCAACAGCCTTCCCCACTCTGTCTGAAGTCAGTCAGGGCTCCTCAGCTCAGTTGGAGTGCCAGCTTAGGCCCTGTCATCCTTTTTCTCCTTGGACAGTCTGCCTTCCAGGGTAGTGACTGGGATATGCGATTTCTATCCCCCTTCAGGCAGTCTTTCTTCCAATGTCCCTCGTGTTTAACTATGGGGCACTTATTGGGTCCCAGTTTCCTTGGCTTTCTATCTTTCCATGGGGCCTGGGGTCACTCACCAGAGAAGTCTCCATGGGCAGTTAGTCCAAATTCTCGTGCTGACTGACATCGGAGAACAATAACCAGTAGGTGGGTCTCTGGGCCTTTTTATCCTCTGACTTTTTCTTCTCTGCTGCTGCTGCTGCTAAGTCGCTTCAGTCGTGTCTGACTCTCTGCGACCCCATAGACGGCAGCCCACTAGGCTCCTCTGTTCCTGGGATTCTCCAGGCAAGAACATTGGAGTGGGTTGCCATTTCTTTCTCCATTTCCTCCTCTGTATCTGGTTTATTAAATACCTGGTAGGCAACCTTGACCAGGTGAAAAGTAGGGCTATCTGGTTCTATTTCCACTTTCTGAAATTATTATGCCTAATGTTGAAGCACTTTGGGAAATGGGAAATAGCACCTCAGGATTGCCTTTCCTTCCAAGGACTCAATCATCAATAGCATAGATTCAGAGGCATCCCCTGCGGCTCTAAGAATGCCAAAGGATTTTTGCTTGGCTCTGATCAATTTCCTTTATCTTATTCCACTTCCTGGATTCTGTTTAGGATTATAATTTCATAATGGGTCAGCCTCTATCTTCCACTCCCTTCTCCTTTGTCTCAGTGGTCCCCATTGGGTCCATTATCTGGGAGCCCTTGATCCTCCAGTCTGAAAATAGCACCATGTGGATTGTTTCTGTTCTGTTCTCTTTCTCTGCTTCATCTCAGGTTTTTGAAAAGACCATGGCTTTTTCTTCCCTGTTAGGAGTACATTGAGGAGGCTCTGGATATTAGCCTGGTGAGGTCATGGACCTGAAGGATTCCCCTAATTAGATTCAGGAACCCCTCTGGACCCTCCCAACCCCTTTACTGTGAGTTTTCCCGTTACCTTTATTTTTTGGCTTTTTAAACTTGATTTTTAATTTTTTTACTTTTATTTTTTATGACTGAGCAGTATTCCATTGTATATGTGTACCACATTTTCTTTATCTTTCGTTGGTGATGGGCATTAAAGTTGTTTCCATGTTTTAGCTATTGTGAATAGTGCTGCTACAAACATAGGGGTGTACATATCTCTTAGAATTATAGTTTTGTCCTGGTATATTCCCAGGAGTGAGACTGCTAGATTATATGGTAATTCTATTTTTAGTTTTCTGAGGAAACTCCATACTGTTTTCCATAGTGATTGTACCAACTTATATTCCTACCAACAGTGTAGGAGTGTTCCCTTTCTCCACACTCTTTCCGGCATTTGCTATTTGTAGTCATTTTAATGATGGCCACTCTGACTGGTATGAGGTGGTACTGGGATTAAAATTGTCCCTCAGTTATAGGTAGGTATCATCATTTTAATCTACATAAATTTGTGCTCTGTGTTTGGTATGGTTTGACAAAAATAAGTTATATAATATAGTACTTTTATCTTGCAAAACATAGTGTGGCATTTTATTTTAAAGATTTTGTTAAGAAATTTACTTAGTTTGCTGCAGTTTAAGAATCCTCCTCCCCTCACGACATATAATTTATGCTAGACAAACAGAAAATCAAGAAATGAGTATGTCTTCTTTGCAAAATGAATAACTCCATCTGTAAAAACTAAAGTATTTGGAGAGTTTGAAAGACTATTTAATAAGTATAGTCACATGACTGGCAAGAAAAGGAGGAAATTTTAGCTTCTGTTTTACACATTGTTTCAAAAACATTCTTTGGTTCTCTGGAAAAAATTTTATACACAGTTGGACCATATCATGAAATAGTCACATTAAGGTTTTCTTTTGTTTAAAAAGTTGCTGTAATGTACATTATCTCTATAATACTTATATGCCAAACCTCTAAATTTTCTAATATTGCCCTAAGATCAGTATTCATGGATAGCAGGTGCCTTGGACCCATGCAGTATTTTAGCATTATGGGTTAAACTTCAATTTTTACAAAATTCTTTTCATGCAGTGAAAGCAATTGTACATATTAATTCTCAGGGATCTCCTGTCAGCATTCACTGTATGCATCTTTGTAAGAATGAGTATTACTATTTTATTATCTGACCTGCATGCATGCCAAAATAGTTGATATATTTCCATTTTTTGAAATTATTCTTTTAACATATCTATTTTCTAATAATTATGCATGTGACATTGTGGATATGTTACTTTATTTACATAACCTGTCTGTGGTCACACTGTCAGTGTATCCAAAGCCTTCCAAGGAAAATTAATGATTTCACCATTCTTTAGGCTATGCAACTGTGGATCCAATATATAATATTAAGAAGGGAATTACATAATCATTAAAAAAAGAATGAATAATGCCATTTGTACCAACATGGATGGTTTGTGGATATGTTACTTTATTTACATAACCTGTCTGTGGTCACACTGTCAGTGTATCCAAAGCCTTCCAAGGAAAATTAATGATTTCACCATTCTTTAGGCTATGCAACTGTGGATCCAATATATAATATTAAGAAGGGAATTACATAATCATTAAAAAAAGAATGAATAATGCCATTTGTACCAACATGGATGGCTAGAGATTATCATGCTTAATGAAATAAGTTAGAAAGAAAGATAATTACCATATAATATCACTTATATATGGAATCGAAAATATGACACAAATGAGGTTATTTACAAAATGAAAACAAACTCACAGACGACACAGAAAACAAACTTATGGTTACCAAAAGGGATAGGGGTAGGTGAGGGATAAATTAGGATTTGAGGGTTAGCAGATACACACTACTACATATAAAATAGATAAACAACAAGGTCCTACCATTATAACACAAGGAACTATATTCAATATCCTATAATAAACCATAATGGAAAAGAATATAGGTATGTATATATATAACTGCATCATTTTGCTGTACAGCAGAAACCACAACACTGAGCAATATTGTAAATCAACTATACTTCAATTAAAAAGAAAAAGATAAAATCATTGATTAGAAAAACAAGGGGGAGCCTGAATCCTGATAAGCAAACTTCATGGAATTTTCACCTACCTCTTACCTGGCTCCTCCAATGAGTACTGGCCTTAAGGAAGGGAGCCAATTTTCCAGATATGGGTTCCTTATTTTAGAGAGGGCAAAAGGGCCTGTTCTGAGGGAATTGTGGTTGTTTGGACCTATCCAATGGCTCCCTGAAGGATGCGTTCAAAGGACTCCTTTATTTTTCTAAACTCTCCCAGGGAAGAGGCATTTTACTGCAAAATGTTTATCAGAAATATCTAGAGTTAAGTGTATAAGCCAGTGATGCCTGAAAGATAACAGTTAGAACAAATCATAGACAAACCAAAAGGCGTGGGAAGAAATGTAAAGAATGAGATGCTTTGGGGGAAAGGAGCTTTCTAAAGCTACTATATACTTCTGAGAATCTGGAGTATCATATGAATGCCCAGAACTAGGTGATGCTAAAAAAATATACCTGAAAGGCCGTAGTCTCTTACTAAGGCTCACAGTTCGGTTAGACTCTGTGCAAGCAAAACTATAAGCAAAGTTGCAAACTGCCCAACTGATTATAGAAGGCATGCTCCAACACAAACACAAAAGCCCATCTGCAAAGAATGGAGGTGATTTATATTTTTTATTTCAGGCATTAAGAAATCTCTGTCAAGTCACTAACTTATCAGTCAACTAATTGAACAGAGTCAGTGACCACTCATTACAAAGAACACATGTCTTAAAAAGTGAGTTCAGAAAATTAATGAAGCAAACAAAAAAAACCACAAGAAGAAGCAAAAATTAGCCAAGAATGGGGGAAGAATTTGATTTCAAAGTTAAAACATTATAATATTCAAAATGTATAGTTTTCAAGAAAAAATCATGAGGTATGTAATGAAAAAAAAGTAGAGAAAAAGGAGATTAATAGAAACTGTACAGAAGGAAGCCCAGATATTGGACTTACTAAACAAAGACCATAAATCAGCCATTTAATATTACCAAAGAGGTAAGGGAAACCATGTACAAAGAACTAAAGGAAACTAAGAATTGTGTTTTCCCAAATAAAGGCTATCAACTGAGATTTTAAAATTATTAAAATGAATAAATAGAAATTCTGGAGTTGAAAAGTACAGTAACAGAAATAAAAAAAAATACATGAGTGGGATTCAGTAGGGGATTTGGGCAGGCCAAAGAAAGACTCACCAGAAGACAGGTCAATTGAGATTATATAATCTGAGGAACAGAAAGTAAAATAAATAAGGAAAATGAGCAATGCCTAAGAAACTTGTGGAACATCATCAGTTATGAAATCATACATATAATAAGAGTCTCAGAGTAGAGAAAGGGGCAGAAAGAATAACTGAAATAATGAAGTTACAGTTTCCTCTCTGGCATGTGAGGAACTTAGAAGTTGTCATTCCATGCTGACAACAAATAAAAAGCTGAAAAAAATCAATAAATCTTGTTACAACAGCCAGAGAGGTAAGACCACAGATAAAACTGCTGCCCCTCTAATTGGAAGGGCTGTTAGGTCAATACAGAGAATCAGAACTTAACAAACAGAAACCTCAGTGGGAACCAGTGCCAGGGTAGGAAAATCTAAACTATAATTGAGAAATGTCTAGGCGCTCATTGTGGGAAAGTCTGAGCATTAAAAATTCTTTACATTTTGTGAATTTTACATCCAGGAGTGTTACCAGATTCTCACAGTTAAGACTAAAAAAAATCTCTTTGGGCTTCCTGCAGGGAGAGGAAAAAGTAATCAGTTGACACATGCCAGAACATTCTGTCCTTAACAAAACCTGCCCTCAGGAGAAATTATATTATCAGAGCCTAATCTATTGAAGTTTTATCAGAGCCAAACTGGTTTGGGAGAAATAAAATACCCAGCTCTAGCCTTCTCTACCCTTCTATACGGGACAAGGGAAATAATTCCAATTCCATGTAGCCATCTGTTCCAGTGTAAGAGGGGTGTAGGACTGTGAATCGTTTGTGAACTTTGTAGCCAGTAGGTCAGAAGGACAAGTAGCCACTTGGGACCTGTGACTGGCATTTGAAGTAGACTCAGTCTTGTAGGACTGAAACTTTAACCTGGGGGCTGTGATGCATTCTCCAGGTAGACAGTGTCAGAACTGAGTTATATTTGTAGGACACCCAGTCACTGTCTGCTGAGAATTAGAGAACCACTTGATGGTGTCAAAAAAACAACAAACAACAAAAAACCCACACATCAAACTGCAGAAAATCAAAAATAAAGATAAAATTTAAAAGAAGCCAGAGGAAAAACAGCCTATCTGTAGAAGAGCAAAGATGAGTTATATTTGACTATTCCTCAGAAACCATACAAACCAGAAAAAAGGGAAGTATTTTTTCCTCTCAACATTTAAGTGTGTTGAGAGGAAAAAATACAGGAATTCTCCCTCAAGAGGGAAGAACAAATAAAGACTTTCTAAGACAAACAAAAATTGAAGAGACTTGTTACTAGTAGATCGACTTGTAAGAAATAAAGGAAATTCTTCAAAAAGAAAGAACATGATATTGAATCCTTCTAAAGAGAAGAGAATTAGAGGTAGAATAAATGGAAGTGAAAGAAAACATATTTTTCTCATTCATAATTGATCTAACAGGTATCAGTTTGTTTAAAACAATATTGCAACAACGATTATGGCCTGCATGTGCGCTAAGTTGCTTCACTCATGTCCAACTCTGTTGGACCCTATAGACTGTAGCCTGCCAGGCTCCTCTGTCCATGGGATTCTCCAGTCAAGAATACTGGAGTGGATTGCTGTGCCCTTCTCCAGGGGATCTTCCCGACCCAGGGATCGAACCCGCATCTCTTACATCTAACCTGCATTGGCAGGTGGGTTCTTTTACCACTAGCCCTGCCTGGAAAGTCCAATTATGGCCTATGTATAAGTAAAATGAATAAGAGAAATAATCAAGGGACAGGAGGGAATAATTAGGACTACTCTGTGATTATCAGCTACTTGCACTATATGTAAAATAATAGAGGGTTATTGCAAAGTTAACTTGAATTAGGTGTAAACATGTATTACAAACATTAGGGCCACCACTGAAAATAATTTTTAAAAATAATTGATATGCTAAAGTATAGAAATTGGAATCACATAAAAGCTCAACTAATTTTTTCCAGTTTTATTGAGGTATTAATATGAATGACCAGTAAACATTACATATATGTACGGTGTGAAATGTGATATTCATATATATGTACATTGTGACATGATTCCGCCAATCAACCTAATTAGCCTAAAAACCACACAAAGAGTATAATACAAAAACAAGAGGGGAAAAAAAGGCCACAAATACAAAACAGTAACAAATATGGTAGATATTAATCCAATCACATCAATAATTACTTTGCATATCAACAGTCTAAAATCACTCATTAAAAGGCACAGATTATCAGTGTGGACCAAAAACCAACCCCCAACAATATGTTGTTTAAAGAAAGAAACCCACTTTAAATACAAAGACACACAGATTAAAGTAAAGGAACAGAGAAGGATATACCTTGGTAACATTAATTAAAATAAAGTGGAAGTGGCTGTACTAATTACAGACTGAGCAGAGTTCAGAGCACAGAAAGGTATCAAGTATCAGAGCACAGAAAGGTATCAGGGATTAAGAAGGGGATTACATAATGATAA
>SJXQ01002400.1:225098-301611 GCA_006408695.1 Aepyceros melampus | reverse complement strand
TAAAGCAAAACAAACTAAAAATAAAAATTAATAAAAAAATAAAGTAAAAAAAAGTATTACGGAATAAAGTTGATATTCTTTGTTAGGGTTTGAAGATATCTCTCGATTCTTAATTTTTACTAGAAATAGGTCTTAATTCTATTATACATACCCTTTCTGAGAAATTGATATGACAACTTTTAATGACTTCATCTATTATAACTTATTATGATTAAAGGTTTTCTTTTATTAAACCAGCTAACTTCTTGCTAATAACAATGAATATCTTTTCAATTTATGACTGAGCTTCATCTAAGCTGTCTCACATCAACATTAATGATTAAGATTGTCTTACAATTTTTCTTTTCTATGTGCTATGAGGAAAGAATCCTATTATGCAATGAGGCTGCTAATACATTTCAAGAAAAATTTATGCAAGGGCATTATTGCTCTTCGAAACTTTGAAAATAATTAACTGTAAACATTAGTTTTGGGTGATATTTGGGATTTGGAAATATTCTTGCATAATTTTTTCAATGCCCTCCACACTCTGAATTCTACTTATTGTTTCTCATGCTCTTTCCCCCCACTTTCTTGCAGGAAATATCCAATTATCTTATTCATCAGATTTATTCCTACATAGGAATAAAGTGACATTCCTTAATCATGCTATCATCTCTCATCTATTTAATACTAATTTCCTTCCTCATTTCTAATTTTGTTCATGTGTGTGTTCATTTTCTGAACCAATTTATATTGGCTTACCAATATTCAAAGAAAAAATGATTAATTAAATTTACAAATTGCACAGAAATTTCAATTGAAACTTTTTTAAGAAAATAATTTGATTTCTTTCTTTCCTTTTTTTTTGTTTGTTTTCTTTCACAACCTCTGTAGAATGTTTTTGAAGTACAGTTACTTAATTTTCACTTTGTTTTTCCATTTAAATATAAGTTTCTGAAGCAGTCTTTTTGTTTAAGGCCTACTCCCTGCTGTAGTCCAAAGACTTTTCTAGGTAACTTCTTCTTCATCTTCACTTACTAGAGAAGAAAAATACACTCTCTTATAGTCCTAAATTCTTCCTTGCTTCAGTTGTGTCCAACTCTCTGCAACCCTCTGGACTGTAGCCTGCCGGGCTCCTCTGTCCATGGGGTTCTCCAGGAAGAACACTGGAGTGGGGTGCCGTGCCCTTCTCCAGGGGATCTTCCCGACCCAGGGGTTGAACTCATGTCTGCTGCATCTCCTGCACTGCGGGTGGATTCTTCACCTGCTAAGCCACCTGGGAGGCACAATTATCACTAGTCAAATATTTAGAACTGTCTGACTTGCTAGTTTTTGGTTTACGTTTTGCTCCTATTTTCTGATTTAATTCCCATTTCATGCCTGTGGAGAGAAGTGTGGGGAAAGGCGCCTTCTCTTAGTGACCCCTGGGGAATGCTACACACAGGATGCTTGGAGAATGTTGTATTCGTCCAGCACTGTGAATGGTGGCTTCTGTGTACCCAGAGAGTACACTGTGTACCTGGAGAGTTCAAACATGTTTAAGCTACCAAGACTGGGGCTGATTAATTTGGTACTGCTGCTGTATTCTTTTTTTTTTCATATATGATAGGAGCTTCTTCCTTGGTTACAAAACCCAAGCCCATATACAAAATTAGGAACACTTTTAGATGCCTCTTTTGAAATACTGTTTTAGTCCCTTTTAACTGAGTTTAAAAAAAAAACAACAACAACAACAACAAAAAAACAATTTTTCAACACTATTTTGAAAACTAAGTTCAGGAATATACTTAGTTTCCTTTTATCTACAAAATGGTGCAATTCCAATTCCAACCGATAAGGTCACACAGATTGGATCAGGCCAAATGTATAGGTTCTTTTGCATTGTGCTGTGCTATGCTGTCACTCAGTCATGTCTGATTCTTTGTGACCCCAAGGACTATAGCTCGCCAGGTTCTTCTATCCATGGGGATTCTCTAGGAAAGAATCGTGGAGTGGGTTGTCATGCCTTCTTCCAGGGGATCTTCCCAACCCAGGGACTGAACCCAGGTTTCCCGCATTACAGGTGGATTCTTTACCATCTGACCACCAGGGAAGCCCATGAACACTGGAGTAGGTAGCCTATCCCTTCTCCACGGGATCTTCCCAACCCAGGATCGAACCGGGGTCTCCTGCATTGCAAGTGGATTCTTTGCCAGCTGAGCTACCAGGGAAGCCCACGTCTGCACTACTTGAAGGTAATGTTCACTTACGTTAGTTCTCACTTAAAACACTAGAGGAAATAGGAATCGGCACAGGATAGTAAAACCAAATTCTTAAACCCATGTGTCCAGTGTCAATTTTAGCTCTTAGATAAAGGCGTGGGACATAAACGAGGCAGAACAGCAGGGAAGAGTCATGCCTGCTAGGGATAAATGACAGTATGGCATTATACAAGGCTCATGGTATCTCAACCCAACAGGTACATCCCATTTTTTAAAGCCTGTCTTCAAACATGCTGACTAATCATGTGTGGGCCCAGACTTTTTCCAGAGGGTTCTGAGCTCAGTAAGGCATCTTGAGCTGTCTTGATTACTTGGTAATGATTAAATAGGCACATGGGGGCTTCCTGGACTATCTTTTCTTCATGATGTTGAGTCTAGCTCAGGAATAGCTTTGAGAATTGGTACAGAAAGATAAAGTCACAAGCAGGGCAACTGGTCATCTTGGTAAAGGCCTTTCTTTTTAAAGTGCTGAGGAATGCCTATGCTCACATCAGCACTATTCATGACAACTGAAATGGAAACAACCTAAATAATGCATCAACAGATGAATGGATAAAGCAGATATGGTACCTATATACAATGGAATACTACTCAGCCGTAAAAGAGAATGAAGTAATGCCACGTGCAGCAATGCAGATGCACCTAGAGATTAGCATACTAAGTCAAGTAAGTCAGAATGGGAAAGACAAATATATGGTATCACTTATATGTGGAACCCAAAATATGAGAAAATGAACTTAGCTACGAAACAGAAACAGACTCACAGACACAGAGAACAGACTAGGAACTGCCAAGGTGGGGGGAAGGTTAGGGGAGGGATGGACTGGGAGGCTGGGGTTAGCAATGCAAACTACATTTTATATAGGATGGATAAAACACAAGGTCCTGCTGTATACAGCAGAGAACTATAAACCACAATGGACAAAAGGAATATGAGAAAGCATGTGTGTCTATGCATATAACCGAACCACATTGCTATACAGCAGAAATTAATGCAACATTCTAAATCAACTATACTTCAATAAAACTAATTAATTAAAAAAAAAGTGGTCAAGGGGATGGATCACATGTGGTCACCACCACGTCCACTTCCATCACAGTGGAGCTGACACTGATACAGAAGACTCTGATTAGCCAAAGGTCTGCAGTTGCACATTTTTGAATCTTCCTGAACTGACTACTGTCTCAAGATGGTATACTACCCTATGGATTGGCACCGAAAAGTGACTGGAACTTTTAAACATAACCTCAACTCCCTCCATATTTTCTGTAGAATGTTGTTTGCAAAGTTCAGAAAGGGCAGGGAACCAAAGTCCACTCCCCTAGCAAACAGAATCGCACGTTCTAGCTGTTCAACTTGGCACCCCTGCCCTGAGTCACTGGCTAGCTGGGATGTCTCTGCTTTTCCCTCCCTTGTCTGGCAGTGCCAATGCCCAGCTGGCCTTGAACATTAGCTCAGAAACACCCTGATGAAAGGAATGTGAGGGTAGGGCTTAGAGGAGCTTGCCAGGTCTCTGGAAAGGTTTTCATTTCATAGATGAGCAGGCTGAAGCCCAGCACAAGTGTGTACCTCAGAGGACTGGTGATCAACCTTCAGTGTTGCAGCAAAGCACACAGCTGAGTGACTTGTTCGAAGGCCCGCAGCCCACAGTAGGGCTGCAATTACAATCAGAGTCCACGGATGGATAATCCAGCCACTGCTGTCTGTGCCCCTGTGCTATCTGGACCTCCCCACCCACAGCCCAGCTCCCTGCAAAGTCCCACTTCATAGCAGCGATTTTATTCTGCAGAGGTAGAGGGGAACCAAGCAAAGACACAAGTGACGGTGGAGACAGACAGGAAGCGTGTATACACGGTGGCGATGGTTGGTCGCCAAGTTGTGTCCACGTGTCCAACTCTTGCGACCCCGTGGACTGTAGCCCGCCAGGCTCCTCTGTCTGTGGGACTCTCCAGGCAAGAACACTGGGGTGGGCTGCCATTCCCTTCTCTAGGGGATCTTTCTAACTCAGAAATTGAATCTGCACCTCCTGCACTGGCAGGTGTATTCTTTACTGCTGAGCCACAAGGGATTCCCATATATTCTCACACACAGACTGCTGTAAATCAGAATAATGAATACAAAATGCAAAACCATCTGAGGTTAAAATCTATGCCATGAGCTGCAGCAGCTCAAAGGTGCAGGGAGCCTGTGCATCACGTACCTACTGGCTCCTCTGTGCTTGCTCTCTTCATCTGGTTACCTTGCTGTCGCTTGATAAATAAAGATAAGATAAACTTAAGAAACAGTTTTCCCTTAAGAAACTCATCACTCAACAAGGAGTGACAGAGATGTGAATAAGCAGAACAGAGTGGTATGTACTATGCAAATATTTACGTGGTGGGGGAACAGAGAAGACAGAAGTTCTTAGATTTTCATTGGGCAGTGAGATGAGTGTATATAGGATACACTAGAGAAAATGCAGCTCCCTCCTGTCTAGGCTGCTCTGGACAGAGGTGAGACCTGTCACACCTTCTGGGGCTCTGTCACACCAGGCTAGTCTTGGGAGCCTGGGAAATCACTGGAGCTTTTATAGTCCACTCTAACCAACTTCTGATTGAAAGAAATGAAGGCTGCATTACGAAGCAGACAGGAGCATTCTCAAGTTTTCACACAGAACAAGTACTTTGTGAATCCAAATGCAAACCCACTAGTACTTGGCAGGTCCAAAACAGCTGTCCTCTCTCCATCAAGGCAGCAGGGACAGCCCATGTGTTTTGCAGGAATTTCTTTCTAACAGTTTCCCCCTCCCAGCTAGCTATCAGAGAGAAATGTCCCAGAGCCCAGACTAACTCACTTCCTCCTTAGACCCCACCCTAAAAGGTGCTTAGGACCAGAGGCACTGATCCCGCTGATGAGTGAAACTGACTAGCAGGGCAGCTTGTTAAGAGAGGCAGTCAGGGCGGCAGACTCCACCTGAAGCAGTCTCACTGCAAAGTGTGCCTGTCTCTCCTGGGAGAACAATGTGGATTCCTTTCCTGAAGCCTGGACATAACAGGTGATGAGGACTGACTACCCAAGCAGGCAGTGACAGGGTCGGGGTGAGAAGAGCCCATCAGGCAGCGGCGTCCCTCTATGGGGGTGGTGGCTGGTGGCAGTGAACACCGGTGCTACAACTCAGACACGCGGGAGATTCTCAGACAGGGCCCCAGAATGGCCTGCCCTCTGCGGATCCTGCTTGTCACCCGGGAGCCAAGGCTGTAGTCATGCAAAGAGTTTGGCAGCAAATGGAAGAAAGTCAGGAACCCTGTCACTGGGACCCCTGGGTCCACACGCAAGGTCCTGAGGATGCCTGGGAGACAGAGACAGGCATGTCCCCTTGTCTGTGGCCCCTTTATCTTTAGGTTGAAGAAAACGTGTTTGCTATGGAGCAGCTTCCCCTCTGAAGTTCACTGAAATATTCACCAGTAACGGTGGGAGGCAGTGAGGCAGTTGGAGGGCCCCAGAGATCAGCCAGCTCAGCAATGTCCCCAACCCCAGGGGTAGAGGGGGAAGCCAGGGCCAGACAGGGAGACACTCGCTGGGTCAAGGAGGCCCCACCAGAGCCTGCCTGGACTCTGAGCCACTGGACTCCCAGGCCTGCGCCGGTCTGGGCAGCCCGGACCTCTGCAGGGCCTTCCCATCCTGTCTCGCCTCATCAAGCTGGGCAGAAACATACAGTCTGTGTCCTAGGTCATCATCTTGACATTCCACATAAGAAAACAGAGGTGGAAAAGGGAAAGTGGCTCATGCCAGACCACAGCTGGCACCTGACCTGGCAGCAGGTTTGGGGGTCCCTTTGCCTAGGGCTGACTTCACCACATGCCTGGGTCTCCCTAAGGACATGCCCCGAATCTCAGCCCAAGCCACCCCCTCGTTTCCCTCCTGGAAGAGTGCAGAGCATCCAGAGGCTAACCCAGACGACCCCTGCATTGCCCCGGAGGCTGAATGTCTTTACCTTCAAATGCCCGGGCAGCATCCACGAGGTGGGTCCAATCTAACCCTGTGGCCGTGTCTGGGAGGGGCATCAGGCCAGGATCTGCACACTTGGACTTATCCGATAAGGACCCGTCGGAGAACCAGAACTCATCTAGACAGAAAAAAACCCAGAGCGTCAGTCAGACAGCAGTGTGGGCACTGGCGGGGCCTTCAGAAGGGCCCAGGGGGTTTCTCGTCCCAGGAAGGAAACAGACATCCCACCGCTGTTTGTGAAAGAGCCACAACTGCCAGGCTCACTTAGGGGTCGCCAATAGGCAGGGGCCGGTGCAAGATCAGCGCTGAGGCTCCCACAAACCAGAAAAGCAGAGGTGAGCTCCTCCTGGGCGGGCTCCTCCGGAGGACACTACCTGGATCTGACCACCCTGAGGATCACGTCCTGTTTTCCTGGGGATGACTTCCCCACGGGAAGAGTGTTGCAAGCCTCTACCGTTAAAACGGTTTGGTACAATCTCTCTTGTACATTTCACTATGTATAAAACTGATGATTGAATTTCACTTCTGACTTAATGAGATGGTCTGATCAGTGGCTAAACCAGAACCTGCTCCCCATCCTGCACTGAGTATTTGCTAGTCTTCTGTACAAAGACACCTTGTACGCTTCTTCTCCTAAACTCTCATCACAGGACGTGAAGCGCTTACGTCACCAGTAATTCTGGCTGTTAAGAGTCATTTATGCATCTGCAGACAGACTCCCCAACGGCTAAAGCTCCTCGAACACGCCTCCTCTGGACCTGCCCAGAACCATGGCCCACAGCTGCTCACAGACACATCTGACTAATTAGACCAATCAAAATAATGACCACCTGGCTGTCTGAGCCTGCAATTAAGTTATGGAGGGGCTGTAATTAACCAAGTGCACCTGCAATTTCAGCTCCCACATCCTATGGGGTGGCTGTGCAGTGCTGGCATCTGGAGCGGATGAGGGAGCCTGGGATTTGCCCTTGAAAGACACTAACCCTCCCTCTCCAGCACCTTCCACGTGAGCTCTTAGCCTACTCCAGCAGCTGCAGTTAACAGTGGAGCCACTCTGCTCTTAATACCACCCCTCTCGGATGTGTAGCCATCACCCCCTCCACTTGTTACTTTTAAAGACTTTTTTGATGTGGGCCATTTTTCAAAAGTCTTTATTGAGTTTGATACAATATTGCTTCTGTTGCCTGTTTGGGTTTTTTGGCTGGGAGGCATGTGGGATCTTGGCTCCCCAACCAGGGATGGAACCCATGCCCTCTGGATTGAAAGGTGAAGGCTTAACCACTGGACTGCTAGGGAAGTCCTGCCCGGTCCATTTTGCAGGGAACCCAGTGACAGGTACTTTATCAAGGTCGCTCCTGCCACTCTCCCCCTCCACTTGCTCATGCTTTAAACTAACAACACTTTCAGCATGTTCTACGCATGAGGTTCTCTGTCCTTGTCTGTTCCTCTCCCAATGGCCCCTTTGAACCCAGGAAGGCACCACAGGGCAGAGGCTGGACTGATTCCACCCAGGCCCCATCTTTACCTAGCGTTTAAGGTTCAACCCCCCAGAGAGAAAGATCAGGAAGCCTGGGGACCTTCAGTCATTTGCCAATCACTTCCTTTATCTCAGAGACAGCAGCTGAAATAGGTTTTCTGCACCAAGTGTAAAAAAATTATTTGACTTGGTGGCAATTACTCTCGCCACTGATTTCCCTGCAGCTGAGTTTTTCAGGGATATATATATATATATATATATATAAATAGTGAAGTTGCTCAGTCGTGCCCGACTCTTTCTGACTCCATGGATAATAGCCTGCCCCAAGCTCCTCCATCCATGGGATTTTCAAGGCAAGAGTACTAGTGGGTTGCTATTTCCCTCATATATATATATATATATATATATATGTATATATGTATATTTACATGCATGTGGCAGCTCTGGGAAGGGTGCCCCAGGGCTGGCTGGAACCCAGCATGCATGAGCACCCCCTCCTCACCTCCTGCCTCTCCTTCCCTCACTGGAGAGGAAAACATCAAGGAGAAATTGTTCAGGTGAATGGACATTTCTACAGAAAGTGGACTCTCTCGGTCACGTTTTGCTAAGAAATGTCAACTTGAGGATTTTCTTTGCCTTTGTAAAGAAACAGTCCTTCACCTGAGCTTTCAGCATCTTAGAGCGTAAAATCAGACCCAATGCACATTCTGCATGCTGTGTGTTTTCTCCTCGGTGTCACCAGACGATGCCGACGGGCTCAAACCCAGGGGTCCCCAACCTTCAGGCTGGAATGCCTGGTGACCTGAGGTGGAGCTGATGTAACAATAATAGAAATACAGTGCACAGTAAACATAATGTGCTTGAATCATCCTGAAACCATCCACCCAGACCCCCTGCCACTGGTCCGTGGAAAAACTCTTTCATGAAACCAGTCCCTGGTGCCAATAAGGCTGGGGACTGGTGTTCTAATAGGAGCCAGGCAGAAAGGAAAAAATAGCAGAGACAGAAAAAGGGGCAAACACAGGGAGAGAACAGTGCTGGGCTAGAGTCCATCGCACCCTCGTCCTGTCCCTATTGCCCTGTGGGCTCAAAGAGCACCTTTCCCAAAAGCCCAACGGGGTAACCGACAAAGGAGACCTGGTTGTCCTGGGCTACAGATTAGGCTCTGATTTTATGTGGCACAAATCTGAAGCTTGTGGTCAGAAGCTTCTGCCCAGAGTGAGTGAGGTGTGGGTGAGTGGGCCCTGCAATCCCACAGCAGGGCTCGACACAGCCATAGGCAAAGCCAGGACATCCTTTGAACCTGCTCCAACTCTGATGAGAGCCAGGAAAGAAGGGATGTGTGCATGCTAAGTTGCTTCAGTAGCATCCAACTCTTTGTGATCCTATGGACTGTAGCATGCCAGGCTCCTTGGTCCATGGGATTCTCCAGGCAGGGATACTGGAGTGGGTTGCTATCCCCCTCCTCCAGGGGATCTTCTTACCCAGAGATCGAACCCACATCTCTGTCCCTGCATTGGCAGGTGGATTCTTTACCACTGAGCCACCAGGGAACCCTGAAAAGCACTGTACACACTGCTGTATTTAAAATAATCAACAAGGACCTACTGTAAAAAATTTAAAACAACAAATTTTAAAAATACCTAATTTTTTCTAATGCTTGGAAAAATCATATAATTGGGTAAGGCTTCAAACCCCCAAGAAGTTCTTTAATATTTGTAACTGACATCAGGTTCACCCTGGTGATGTTTACTCTGCACCCGCTGTATTCTAGGAGCTGGCAGGTACCATATCACCAGCACCCAGGCACGGAATATCCTGCAGGATGTGGGTTCTGCCCTTGAGGAGCCATCACGGAGCAGATGAGTCCTGCAGCTGCTGGTCTGCAGCCTGGGGAAGTACATGCAGGAGCTAGCCCCTGCGCTTGGTGCAACCACAGCAGGTGTCACCAGCTTGTTCCCTGGGCTTTCCAGATGGGGAGGACAAGGCGTGACTTAGGTGCCCAAGCCTGCTGCCTCTGGGCCAGTTCTCTCAAGCCAGTGCTCCTCTGGAGTCCCTGCTGCTCTCCTGGCCGACCCAGGAAGCGAGTCATGATTTCCGAAAGACGGCGGAAGTGCAGGCAGCGCTGCCTGGGTCTCGGCTCTCTGGCCTGGGCATTGATTGTGTGGCTTCCTGTTTGCTTATCCCGACCCTGAAATCTCGGGGACATCTATTAAATCTGACTTTACTGCTGCTGTTATAAATGATGAGGAGCCTTCCTGACAGCATTTCCTGGTGGTCAAATAGCTGTGGTTTCACAATTACTCTCCAGAAACCGAGGGCTCTTCATTACAGGGGAGACGGAGAACATTTGAAATAGAGAAGGAAATGCCACATGGAGTCAGAGAACACCCTGCCTCTAATGTCTGTGGACACTGTCTGTGGGGCGAGCGGGAGCCACACACACCGAGTCTCCTGCTGGGGTCTACGGCATCTTGAGTGGCTACTAAATTAGAAGGAAATTACTGATTTCTTTTACTTCTGTTAAATCTTCTCATGCCTTTTAAACTTCAAGGATCATCCTTTGTGAGGGGCTTAGGTGTCACGACTATAGGGTGTGGGAACACACAGAACCTAATACTCTTTTTATTTTCCAAAATTTAAGAATTCTTATTTGTCTACCTACCTGTGAAGATTCCTACCATTCCCTGGAGGGTTTTATTTATTCCATAAAAAATCATGAGTTTTCTTTAAACATGCTCTAAACCTGCCAATGCTTGGGACTGCACTGAGTGAAGCCAGGTAACCACGTGGTCTAGGAGGAGAAAGATGCTATGAACACCTTTTGGTATCTTTGGTTTTGGGACCTGTGAGTCAAAATTTCCCACTTTTTTTTCCTACCTGGCCCACTAAAGGAATTTTACTCTGAAACCAGTGATGGAAACAAACGGCCTAAATGTAACACAGAAACATCTCAAGAGTTTTTTCAATTGTTCGAGCAAGTCATTTTTTTTGGTACCTCCAAGTTGAAGACAGAATGATACAGCACATTCAGGGTCCTCCCCCACCTAGGAAATATATATGAATTGTGACATGAATCACACCTAAAACGTGCCTATTATGTGTCATCTGTCTCCCAAGGCTGGATTAAGATCCTGGTCTCAGGAGAAGAAAGACTTTGAGACAGGCCAATTTTGAGACCTGGAGAAGCTAAAGCTATCAGAAGGAGAAGCCTGTGACTGGTAATTACATGGAGAAAAGGGGCAGTGATGAGGTCTCACGAGATTCACTGTGAAAAGATAGGCTTATCAACCCTTCCTTGCACTGTCCTTGGTCCAAATTAGGGACCAGATCCAAACGAGTCTCTATGAGCAGAAGGTCAGATGCTTGCAGGAGCAATAATGGTGAAACTTCAGGAGAATACACGTGCCTTCTGCATATTCTAGCTCCACCTCTGTTGCTAGTTAAATATCTGGTGCTACCTGCCCTGGCAGCACTAACCTAACTTCCAGTCCAAGACATGAAGCTAAGTCTCTGAAGCTAAGAGAAACACCTAGGCAACCCCAAGTAGTCCTATTTCTTGCTCAAGACGTCTGCTGGGCACAAGATTTCATGTGTCCACTCTCTAGTGTGTTCCAGGGTCAGCCTGTTGGAACTACTCTTGAGAGAGAGATCTGCTTACCAGGGCTCGGCTGAGTGATTAGAAATCACAGAAGGCAAAGGATGATGGACATCTGCCTTGAGCAGATGCAACAGAGATAACCACACAGGTCATCCCACACTGCAGTAACCAGTGGGAGTCAGGGGTCCCAGGGGTCAGCATCTTCCCAAAGACGACCAGGTCCTCAGAGCTGAATCTCTTGGTGGGAAGGGAGGAGAGAGTCGCAAGTCTTGGGGGAAGACATACTAATTCAAATTACTCCCAGCTACCTTACTGACATTTTGTCATCCTATCCATCAAACTGACAGAATTTTTTTCTGAGTAGGTTGCTAAGTTTAGAAATTGGAGGAATCACATGCCCTGATGGTTCAATGGTAAAGAAGCTGCCTGCCAATGCAGGAGACATGGGTTGGATCTCTGGACCTGGAAGATCCCCTGGAGAAGGAAATGGCTACCCACTCCAGTATTCTTGCCTGGGAAATCCCATGGATAGAGCAGCCTGGTGGGCTTTCATCCATGGGGTCACAAAGAATTGAACTCAACTTAGCGACTAAAAAAACAGCAACAACATGGCCAGATAAGATCTCACTTGAGAAGAGCAAACAGCAAGGGCCATTCTCACTGCTTTTCCTAGAGGAGTAGACAGTGAATTCAAGTCAGGCAGTTTTAAACTTGGATAGCGAACAGTCTCTCCTGCCTGTTTTCAACTGTGCCTTTGAACATAGTTAAAAAGAATGCAGTTCTTTAGTAGGTAAGTGGAGAAATAAATCGGCATATCTAGATAATAGAACAGTAGTCAGCACTAAAAGGAAGTGAGCTATCAGGCCGTGGAAAGCCATGGAGGAACACTGGGTGCATTTTACTAAGTGAGATACTAAAGAAGCCAGTCTGGAAAGGCTATCTCCTGCACAATCCCAACTATACGACAATCTGGAACGATACAACTATGGAGACGTAAAATGATCCGTGACTACCAGGAGTTAGGAGACAGGGATGAACAGGGTGAGCACAAAGGAATTTTAGGGAGATGAAAACATCCTGTATAACACTACAATGGTAGGTGTGTGTCATCATGAGTTTGTTCAAACTCACAGAATGAATGACAAGAGTGAACCCTGACGAAAGCTATGCACTGCGGGTAATGAAGACGTGTCAATGTTCTGTAACGCACCCCATGGTGAGCGCTGTTGATGGGGAGACTGTGCCTGTGGCGGATAGGGGCTGTGTACGTGGGAATCTATGCCTTCTGCTCACTTTAGCTGTGACACTAAGATGGCTCTAAGTAAGTAATGTTTATTAAGGAAAAAAGGTAAACAAAAAAGAGGATATACAGTTGACCCTTGAGCAACGTAGTGGTTAGGTGTGTGGACTTTCCATGCAATAGGAAATCTGTGTATAACTATATAGTTGGCCCCCATATCCGAGGTGCCACATCCCCTGATTAACCAACCGTGGAGCATACATGACTGTGATATTTACACTGGAAAAAAATTTGTGTGTAAGTGGACGCCTGCAGTTCAAATCTGTGATGTCTAAGGACCAATTGTGCATTCTCCATGTGGAAGCAAATGAATGTAAGAATGTGAGAACTATATTAACATTTCCATAGATTTCACCATCACACTTCAAGCATTTTAAGTGAAACATATAACATTTGCAAGAAAATAGTTTTACTGGTTCCAGGAAAGCTTTTAAGAGGCCATTAAAGTCATCTATTTACAAAAAGGATACACATTTGCAGAAATATTAGGGTATTAGAATATGTCTGTCTGACCTGCCTATCTTTATCAAGGAAGAGTATAAAGGTTTCTCTAGTTTGGGCAAAAGGACTTTTTGTAACAAGCAGGATATTATGTTACTTAAAGAAATAGATTAAGAATTTTATGAGACCAGGTTCATTCCTAATTATCTTAAACATTAGAAAGATTATTAGAGCTTTTATGTCACTTAGCCTGGGATTACATGTGTATTATGAGGTTCAAATTGGTTCTAAAGGATTCTAAAGATAATGCTTTCTATGATGAAATTAAAAAAAAACAACAAAAAAAACCCTGACGACAGATATATTTGATTAGATCCTCATTGTTTCTGTAGAACAGAAATTAACTATGAACAAAGAAAATAAAGCTAACTAATGTTAAAAAAAATCACCCTTCAACACTGACATATTAATAAGGAACTGCTGCTGCTGCTAAGTCGCTTTAGTCGTGTCCGACTCTATGTGACCCCACAGACAGCAGCTCACCAGGCTCCCCCGTCCCTGGGATTCTCCAGGCAAGAACACTGGAGTGGCTTGCCATTGCCTTCTCCAATGCATGAGAGTGACAAGTGAAAGTGAAGTTGCTCAGTCGTGTCCGACTCTTCGCGACCCCATGGACTGCAGCCCACCAGGCTCCTCTGTGCATGGGATTTTCCAGGCAAGAGTCCTGGAGTGGGGTGCCATTACACTACATAAAAAGGAAAGATTTTAGGATCTGAAGGAAAATCATTTAGAAAGTATCTAGTCAACCTGTGGCTAACAGTGTATTAAGAATGAGCTGGACACAGAGAATCTAAGTGGTGGGGCTTGGGCCCACATATCCTGCTGCCCAGCTGCCACCTTCACCATCACCACCAGCAGGTCTTAGAGGTTAGGAAGCAGCGGACACAGCAGGCGAGGAAAGCAACCTTCGTCCCTGCATGCCGACCACCAGGAAATATGCCCCGTGCCACCATTTTCTCTTTATAAAATCGAATTTTAGACATTTTTTTCTTTATAGATATAATAGCCTGGTTATAGTAGAGAGGTTAGTTTTTTTTCCTCAATAAAAATGTTTCATGTGGGATTTTCAATTTTCTGCAAAACTGGCAGTAGTGCTTAACTTTTGAAAAATGTTCACTTTGGGGCTTTATCACCTTTCAGTGCAGTTCAGTTGCTCAGTCGTTCCTGACTCTTTGCAACCCCAGGGACTGCAGCATGCCAGGCCTCCCTGTCCATCATCAACTCCTGGAGTCCACCCAAACCCATGTCCATTGAGTCAGTGATACCATCCAACCATCTCATCCTCTGTCGTCCCCTTCTCCTCCTGCCCTCAATCTTTCCCAGCATCAGGGTCTTTTCACCTTTAAAAATTACTAAAAAAACCCCAAACACCCAACCAAATGATATATATAGATTAAAGAATAAGCAAGTCCCCCCAGCTTCTGTTAGGGACCCACCCCAGAGAGCCCGCGAGGCCGGCACAGTCCGCCCCGGGCACTCACTGCGTAGGCTCCCCACGCTGGGCACAGGCTGGGTCCGGGGTGGCAGGATATAGATATAATAGCCTGGTTATAGTAGAGAGGTTAGTTTTTTTTCCTCAATAAAAATGTTTCATGTGGGATTTTCAATTTTCTGCAAAACTGGCAGTAGTGCTTAACTTTTGAAAAATGTTCACTTTGGGGCTTTATCACCTTTCAGTGCAGTTCAGTTGCTCAGTCGTTCCTGACTCTTTGCAACCCCAGGGACTGCAGCATGCCAGGCCTCCCTGTCCATCATCAACTCCTGGAGTCCACCCAAACCCATGTCCATTGAGTCAGTGATACCATCCAACCATCTCATCCTCTGTCGTCCCCTTCTCCTCCTGCCCTCAATCTTTCCCAGCATCAGGGTCTTTTCACCTTTAAAAATTACAAAAAAACCCCAAACACCCAACCAAATGATATATATAGATTAAAGAATAAGCAAGTCCCCCCAGCTTCTGTTAGGGACCCACCCCAGAGAGCCCGCGAGGCCGGCACAGTCCGCCCCGGGCACTCACTGCGTAGGCTCCCCACGCTGGGCACAGGCTGGGTCCGGGGTGGCAGGGTGCTGTGGTAGGGCGGGGTGGTGCTGAACAGGATGTCGTTGGGCAGGGCCTGGTCAAGGATGGAACTGCGGGAGCTGCCAAAGGAGGAGCCCCTGCGATGGCTGCAGATGCTTTCGTCCGAGAGGGTGCGGTACAGCGAGCGCCGAGGAGACAGGTTCCCATAGAACGAGAACTAGAGGTTCACAAGGGGGAGAAAGGAGAACAGATGTCAGGAAGCTGGAAGCGTGGAGCTCATCTAACTCAGGTGGGTCCTGAACCTGCCCTGTGGGCATCTCTGAGCTGTCCCCAGGAAGGCGCAGGGCTGCGGCTCAGCGATGTTATACCGGGCACTCGGGTCACAGAGGCAAACACACAAAGGCTTCCTGCAGTTATTGGATTTGGATGTTTCCCTCCTCTGACGTTCTGTGAAATATTACCAGGAATTAGAGACATACACAGCTTTATTAATTCTGAAATGTTAAATGGCAGCTCCATAACCATACAGCCACAGCAGCTTCTGGAAATACAGATGGTTGCCATTCCAGGTAATAGTTATTTGAAACCACACTGACTGCTGGCTTGATTTTAATTAGAAATGACTGCATTTTAATATTAGGTGATTTCTGTACCAATCACCTACATGTGAGGTTCAATCTAATCTAGATAATATCAATTTTTTGAGCAGAGCAGCTTTCTAAGTTGAACAAACAGGTTCAAGAAAGACAGTATCAGTCCAGGAAAATCTTATTGTCTATGCACTTTAAAGTAACACTCATAAAAGTTTATTACGGTTATTGAAAATTGAGTTATAGGAATCAATCATAATCAGATTTAAAGAAACCATTAAAAGTATTCTTAAATCATAGATGAGTAAGGAAAATTCATACTAGCAAAGCAAGCAGTCAAAACTCAAGAAAAATTTAATCAAATCTGAGTTTCTAACTCCTATATCCTGAACCACATTCCTTATTCCTTTTGCATCAATAATAGTAAAAGCCAGAAAGTTTGCATCAAGCAAATATAGAAATAGCTATTTACGTTTGCCAATGTAGCCACAAGGCTAAAAATATTTCTATTGTGTGTGTTCCTTCCATTCTGTCGACGCTGTCCAACTGATGAATGGGAACCAGAGTGTGTATGGACTACAAAGTTTACACCATGAAAAGAAGGCAGTTTGTCTTAGAAGAAAAAAAAAATGTCAAGAAGTTCGTTCCTATTAAAAGAAAAGACATTTGCATTTTTGGTACAACAGCCTGCACCCAAGCTCATACAGTACCATATACATGACTGGATACAAGTTAAAAAAAAAGAAAAGAAAAAAAGACTCATTCTGTTGAATTCTGCTGGGATTCCCTCTTCACACACGACGAGCAGGCTCTTCAGAACTTGATTACAGACCCATTAGATTAAAGCAGCTTTGAGGTAGCATCTCATTAGACTGTTACTCTCAGAACACAATTAGGTTAATTGCAGCATTGTTTTATTATAGGGAAGATAGGGGAGCACAAAGACTTGCTGTTTATCCTGATCACAGTCAAGACGGCAATGCCTGACTTTTTTCTTTTCATTTGGACAAGAGAGTGCTGAATTAGCAGGCAGAAGGCTGCACTCCATTGCTGACTGCCACCAAATACTTATGGGCACATGTCACCATTTGGGGCCTCAGTTACTTGCCAAAAGAGGAGACTGGGCTAGATTACCTGTGAGTTCTTTCTCATACTTTCTACACATTAACAAAGTGGCTTGAGAGACTGTAACAATTAATAATAACGCTAAAACGAGTAAGGACCATATGTACTCTGATGGTAGCAACAGGCAGCAGAGTACCTAACTCCTGCCCATTTGTGGGACAGGATGACAACACAGCAGGACGGCTTAGAGAACCTACCCTGGTACAGTTCTGGAGCAAAAAAGTCAGGCGGTGTCAGTTTCAACAGCTCCTGTTTCTGACTACCTGTCACGGATGGGTCCCGTGCGAGGCTGCTTCTTATGTCTGCTATAAGCCTGTAAATTCTGCAGTACACTTATCATTGCCTCCTTTTTGCAGAGGATGACATTCGGCCAAGAAGTTAAGTCACATGTACAAAATCACATGGCTAAAAAAATAAAAAAGCAAATCACAGAGCTAACATACAAAATCACATGGTGAAAAGGAAAAACAAAAATGAAAAAAACATGCCACATGGCCGACTGTCCTTGCAGTTAAGAGGTGAAGCCAGGCCTGCCTGCTTGCAGCTCCCTCTATCCATCCAAAAGTATCCCTTCCTGACCTCTCTCAGCCTTACCCTGCTTCCTGGTGGAATAACAGTGTGAAAATGGCCCTGGGAGTCCTGGCGTCTATTTAGGCATTTCCTTAGTGTTTCTGGTAACTTCAAAGCTACACAAAAGTCACTGACCTTCCTCCTCCCCTCCTCCATTGAGGGGCTGTCAGGAAGCATCAATTTCAGAAAGTCTTCTTTCGAGAGCACGTGTTGAGTTTCTGAGACAGCATCTCCCACCACTGCTTGCTGCTGAGCTGCCGAGGAGAGCAGGTCCATCTCACTGTACAGCCTGGGAGGAAATTGAGACAGGTCATCAGCATATGTAAAGTGCCTGTACCCTTACAAACTAAAATCCAGTCTCCACCTTCGACCACCACATTCACACACACACACACACACTCAGCTCTTAATTATTAAGCGGGTTCCCGTTAGCCACGTCTCCTCCGGATCCCCATGCCATCTCACATGTGTGAAATGAGCTCAACAGCAGAGTTAGGGTCCTGAATAATTCAGAGACAAATCAGATCCCCAAAGCACTGAATGAGAAAACAGAGAGTCAACTTTTCAAACAAGGCTGTGTGTTCCCTTTCCTAATCGGTATCAGAAAACAGTTTCAATAATTCATCAGAGATGATCCTGTGTTCTTTGAAGAAGCCTGGTGCTTCTCAGGGAATTGAGAGAGCCTTTCTCCTGTGGCTGGACAATCACACCCCACCGTCCACTCAGCAACACAGCGCGCAGGACCCTGGGGAGCTTGACACTGAAGAGTAATCGATCTGGGCACATGCCAAGCATTTTTATTATCAGCAATTTCACAGAGCTGCTTGAATAAGTAAAGAAGCTGCCTCCCTTATCAGTGTATAGAAATGTATTTATGGACAACAAGACTATCTAGCTGAATTACTGTTTTTGCTCCTTTTCCAGGGAGAAAACTGGGGAGTTATTTTTTTAAAGGTTTGGTCTGGAACATTTCTGAAGACTTGGTGAGTATAGAACCAGGGGCTGGGCTGTCAGCAGAGATGGACGGGCCACGTGACCCAGAAATGCGATGCTGGTCCAGGAGGCAGGCCACAGAGGATGACTTGTGTCACCGTCTTGTGCCACAGAGGTGACCCCATTTCTAAAGCAAGGCTGTTGCGTCACAGGGGAACAGCTTGCTGAGAAGTTATCAGGATGTGAAACACACAGACATGCTCAACATTAGGAACTATTTATCTGAAATTGCTACAGCTCTTGCTTTGTTCTCAAGTTGGGTGCAGTGTCCCAAACTTTTTGGCGCTGGAAGCACCAGCAATGCTGATGACACGAATATAGCGACTGGGGCAGAAACTATAAAAATCTCTAAATGTGACTGAAGATCTGGTTGGCTTGCAGGATGGCAGGGTATGAAGATGGAGCTAAAAAAGAACACAAGACCTGGGGGGATAGGGGTTCTGCACCAAAGCCATGTGGGAAAACTGACCCTGGAGTTTTTGTGAAGAGGGCTTCAGATGTGCGCAGCCATGGGCCCTGAGATTTGGGGTGGAGGCATGCAAGAGCTCCAGGTCCTATTTACTCTGGGAAAGACATAGGGGAGGAAAAACCCAGTTTCCCTATGTTTTTGAATAAAATTGCTAGCGTTTTCTGCCAACTTAGTGACTTTATTAAAATTACCAAATGATGTATCAGTAAGTGGCTTCCCAGGTGGTGCAGTGAAATAACACATCTGTGAACTGCCTATAAAATGCTGCGGTTAGTAACTGCTCCCCTTCCTCTCCTCCCTGAGATGGGGTATTCTTGAAAACGGGACGTCAGGTGTAATTAGCTTTGTATCTCTAATGCCTAGTGTAATTCTCCACGTGGGTAAACCCAGCAGGATGGTGACCACTACCATGTATCCAGAGTATTCTCGGGACATTGAGGATTGAGGGTCTGCAGATGGTATGAGCTGCGCTGTGCTCAAGGCACAGTCACGGCTGCTTAATCATGAGCCAGTAAGCAGCTCCTGTTTGCTGCCCTTTAAAACATAAGATTATAATATTAACAAAAATAATCAACAAGGGCCTACCTATAATATGACTTTGTTATTTAGTCGCTAAGTCACGTCCAACTCTTTTGTGACCCTATGGACTGTAGCCCGCCAGGCTCCTCTGTCTGTGGGATTCTCTAGGCAAGAATACTGGAGTGGGCTGCTATTTCCTTCTCTAGCAGATCTTGCCACCCCAGGAACTGAACCTGAGTTTCCTGTGTCTTCTGCATTGGCAGGTGTGTTCTTTACCACTGAGCCACCAGGGAAGCCCCAGAATATAACTTTATGGGCAATTTCTGCATCATGAGAAACTTCAGGAGGCACGACTGGTTTATATTTTGTGTACATTGAGACACAAATATTTGCTAGTTCTCAGTGGGACACACATGATGCTTGGCTGATCTTTTTTAAAGAATATCTTTCAGGGATTTGGTAACACATTATTGTGACAAATCTCAATATAGTTGGCAAGTCCTGGAGGACCACAGTCATGATACATTACCATGTCTGGGTTAGATGGATGGTACATCTGACAGGATGAGCAGGGCCCATGAGAAGAGCCTTGGGGAGGCCTGGGTTCGAGGCCCAGCACCCAGCTGGTGTGATGAGGGGAAATAACCCCTCTGCCCTGCAGAGACACGAACCCCTTACTCACAATACTCCCCATGCTGGCTCTCTTTTATGAAGCAGTGCTGCTAAACGAGTGTTACAATGCACCAGTGCTGAGGCTTTCTAGGGAGAAATGTCCAAGTGGGTTCCTTCACCCTTTCCTGGCTCTTCAAGGAGACCCTTAGGGAAGATACAGCCTCTCAATGATGTGCAAAGCACTTCTACAAATAACTGGTGGAACGGAGGAGCCTCAGAACGGACCCCTGTGAAGCACTGGAAGACTATCAGACAGAAGTACCAATGTGACCCCAGGAACACGAGTTCATAAAATGGGGTTATCTCTAAAAATTTCTTTCTAAACAACTCCTTTGCAATTATTGGCATGATGGGTTTTTTCTGGAAAAAAAGAGAAAAGACTGCATGTCCAATTTTCATTTTAAGTTCCTATTATTTTTTTAAAAAATGAGTGATCCATGATGATCTTTTATTTATTTATCTATGTTTTGATGCATGGCACGTGGGATTCTCCAACCAGGGATCAAACCTGTGCCTCCTGCATTGGTAGCATGGAATCTTAACTTCTGGACCACCGGAGAAGTCCTCTATGTTCAAGTTTAGCATTAAAACTAATTTTAATTTAGAAGGCAATACCATGCTAGACATATTTAAAAAGTGGGGTCATTTCTTAAGGGAAAAAGTGATCCTAGCTCATGGACTAAACTTAAGGTCTAGAAGAGCTCTCTGAAGATAGCTGCTCTCATGCACCATTCACACTGATGACATAAGCAAACACAGCAGAAGACTGATGTCATCATTCAGTGCGTGTGAAGGTTAATTTTTAAGGCTGTCCTTAAAAAAATGTGAGCTTCCCTGATAGCTCAGTTGATAAAGAATCCACCTGCAATGCATTAGACCCTGGTTCAATTCCTGGGTTGGGAAGATCCGCTGGAGAAGGGATAGGCTACCCACTCCAGTTTCTTGGGCTTCCCTTGTGGCTCAGCTGGTAAAGAATCTGCCTGCAACATGGGTGACCTGAGTTCAAAGATGCCCTGGAGAAGGGAACGGCTACCCACTCCAGTATTCTGGACTGAAGAATCCCAGGACTGTATAGTCCATGGGGTGCCAAGAAGTTGGACATGACTGAGCGACTTTCACTTTTTTCACGTCAAAGAATAAGCAAATCACCAGCTGCTATAAATGGCCCTGACCAGGCCACTGATTTGCATCCTCAAAATGTGATTGCTTTGTCTCTTCAAAGACATGGCAGTCTTCACACGTGTTACAGAACTGGTTATCAGTATTTTTTATCTTTTCTTTTTTCCAACAGATACAAAACATCCCTCCCTACTTGCCCCTACAAATGTGACAACTGAAAGGGAAATCAAAGTCATGTTAAAATTCAGGGGAATAGAGACTTTTCTGGAAGGCCAGTGGTTAAGAATGCACCGTGCAATTCAGGGGACGTGGGTTCTATCCCTGACTGGGAAACTGACATCCCACATGCCTCAGGGCAGCTAAGCCTGAGGGTGGCAAATACTGAGCCTGCATGCTGCAACTCAAGAGTCCACGTGCCTCAATGTAGATCCCGAGCGCTCAGCTAAGACCTGATGCAGCCAAAGCAATCAACTGATTAATTAACTTTAAAAAAATTAGGTGGGATTTTTTTTCTTTTGTGCTATCATCACACCCACGTTTAGGAAACACACAGGCTTTGTGGGAATTCACATTGTTGTTGACCTTAGTTATTTACAGGACCTATACTCATACCATGGGCTTCTCTGGTGGCTCAGACGGTAAAGAACCTGCCTGCAATGCAGGAGACCTGAGTTCAGTCCCTGGGTTGGGAAGATTCCCTGGAGAAGGGTGTGGCAACCCACTCCAGTATTCTTGCCTGGAGTGGACAGTAGCCTGGCAGACTGCAGCCCATGGGGTCACAAAAGAGTCAGACACGACTGAAGCGATTTAGCAAGCATACTCACACCATCACTAGCACACAACCCTGATTTTTCTATTGCAGGCAGCTTTTTGAATATAAAAATGAGGAATAGAGATCTGTTTTAAAGTTACATGAGAATATCAAGGAAAAAGAGGCCTTTTCAAGGCAAACATCAATGTCAACATTAAAGAATTTTACAAACAGGTTTCTCAGTTATTCTGTTTGAGAAGATGTGTTTCTACTGGGGAAAAAAATACATTAGCTTAGTCCACGCCCCGCACACCCAAGGCTGCCACCAGATACCACCTTACCCCTGACACTCGGCCGCTTCAGGCTCCTCAGGTGGTGGGCTGTCTCCCGACTTCTTCCAGCCGATGATGTATTTGTTCACGGCCCCCGGCCTGTGGTAGGGCTTGGACATGGACCCTGGGGCCTGTTGCCCACTGCCGTGAGACACGATGTAGACTTTGGACGTATCCAGAGACCCGCTACTTTTTGAACAGTGAGCCGAGGGGCTTCCTGAATGGTGTGAGCCGCTGGGGAAACAAACAGACAGAAGCTGTGATACGATCAGATCTCAGCAGTTACCAACCTTGGAGCCACCATGCTTGACTCCTGTCCTCTGTGAGCAAAACGGGGCTGTCTCTCTGCCGAGTCCTTCTTTCCACAGGCTGAGGATGTTCACGTGCAAAGCTATACACCTGTGGCCAGAAGGATGTTCAAAGCACAATGAGGAGAAATCTAATAGAAAAATGGGCGCCACACCAATGCCTCCAAAGAAAAGAAACTCAAATGGTAAATAAACATAAGAGAAGGGGCTCAACCCAGGGAAACGCCCGTGCAAACCATAGCAGAGTATCAGGCATGTTCTCCAGATTGGCAAAAATGGGACAGTCTGATGATGAGTGCCCAGTGTTCACCAGGACGTGGGGCAGTGACTCCTCCCACTGCTGGTGGGAGTGAGAGTGTGCAGACAGTTTGGGAAGCAGTCTAGGCATTACCTGTAAAGGTGCGTAGCTGTACAGCCAGCAATTCTACTTCTAAGCGCACACCCGAGCCACGCCTCTGCACGGGTGCAGCTGGAAACAGGCAACAGAAGTGCTGACAGAAGCATTGATTCAAACAGCTCCCCATGGAGGCATCAGCAGTGAATGGAGGGTCAATTAGCAGACACGGTGAGGAAAAGAAAAACTCCAGGAAAACACCAGAAGGAGTGGGCAGAGGCTGTGGACAATTGGGGTGAACTTCCCAAACAAAGTGGAAAAAGGAGCAGGTCACAGAGAAAGCATCAAGCGTGGCTCCATTTTTAAAGACAGTTCATAAACAGGTGAAACTGAAGGATATGTTGTTCGGGAATGTATCAATCCACAGTGAAATGTAGAGAAAAGCAAGGGGGACGGTCATCGCCAAAGCCAAGGCAGGGGCCACCCTGAGGGGGAAGAGAAGGGCTTGTGACTACTGGACAATACTCGGGGATCCTGACACAGCAGTCGATTCCTCAATCCAGTGTGGGTATATGGAAGCTTGCTGTATTACTGTGTGATGTGCAATAATATTCAAAAGACAAAATCCCTAAAAACAACTTAAAGGTCAGCTGAAGCCAGAAGGACTAATGACTCCCATGGGCTATATGACCATCCCTAGAAGTAGAAAAACCTAAAGATCTTTTTTTTTTTAATTCAGGAAAATCAAGATTCTAATGTTTTATGAAAAACAAGTAAGAATACAGATCAGGAATTATTTTATGAAGTCGTAAATGTTTCGGCACCCCACTCCAGTACTTTTGCCTGGAAAATCCCATGGATGGAGGAGCCTGGTAGGCTGCAGTCCATGGGGTCGCTAGAGTCGGACATGACTGAGCGACTTCACTTTCACTTTTCACTTTCATGCATTGGAGAAGGAAATGGCAACCCACTCCAGTGTTCTTGCCTGGAGAATCCCAGGGACGGGGAAGCCTGGTGGGCTACCGTCTATGGGGTCGCACAGAGTCGGACACGACTGAAGTGACTTAGCAGCAGCAAATGTTTCAGTTACAGTTCTAACGTCAGAGTTCAGGAAGGCAGGCGAGGGTTGCTTTCAGAAACCCTGACGCGCAGGTGTGCAAGGGTTCTGGAACCAGTGTGCTGTCACTGCTTAGACCAGGGGAGGCCCTGGACACATTTACTAAGCCCAGCTTTCTGAGCTGTAAAACGCATACAAGGGCTGTCCAGTGTTTAAGACGTCACATTCCGTGCAGGGGGTGTGGGCTGATCCCTGGTTGGGGTGCTATGACCTCACACGTCTTGGGGACAAGAAAACAAAGCATAAGATAGAAGCAATACTGTAACAAACTCAATAAAAGCTTTTTAAATGGTCCACATCAAAACAATAAACACTTTAGAAGCAAAACAAAACAAACAAAAAACCTGATGAATACTTTCCACCTCAGAGAACTGCTCCGAAGATATTTCTGAATTAATATTACTGAATGCATGCCATTAATTTGCTTTTTAGAGTGATGCATCAGAGAATTATTCACAAGTTCTTGCCACTGGGAGAATTTACCACAGGGTTCCTCACATGATAAGCCCCTAGGTAAAACAAATCTTATTCTGAAATCAAACCTGTATACAAAGCAAGCATCATTCAATGGCAGAAGCTAAAAAAAAAGTCTAATAGTAAAAATGATTTTGAAATGGACGTTTTATAAAGGCTCTGAAGGTAAAACAAAACACAATAAAATAACCCATTTTTGGGTCTTTGTACGTTGGAGACCTGGTGGCATTTGAAAAATTACCACACAAAACAAAACAAATAAAACACTACACCTATTTGCTCCTCTGAGTCACTTGGTTCCTGGTGATAAGTCTGGTGTCCCTCAGTAGGATGGTGGCGGCGGTGTAGTCGCTCAGTCGTGTCCAACTCTTTGTGACACCATGGATTACAGTCTGCCACGCTCCTCTGTCCACGGGATCCTCCAGGCAGGAATGCGATTTCCGAGCCCTCCTCCAGGGCTCCTCCAGGCGCAGGGATTGGACCCGAGCCTCGTGTGTCTCCTGCACTGGCAGGTGTGCCCTTTACCACTAGTGCCACCGGGGAAGCCCAGGGCATCCCTAGTCTAATATAATTAATATGCTGCATGGAACACTCAAATTTAACTTCTGAAATCACCAAATGGAACGTTTTTGGAGAATGTGTTGTGAATAACAATAGTATGGTCCAAGCCTGATGTGTTTTTCCATTGTTTATAAAATAGATTTTCCTCACTTAGGCTGATTAAAAACGTCTTTTACCCCAAGAGTAAGAAATTTTAAAGTTAAACTCTAAGAACAAATGTACTGAATCCATTTGACAAGCAATATGGCAAAAACCTGCGTTTAGCAGCAGTAGCATTGTTTTTCTTTGAAGCTGGTAAACATCCTAGACTGTTAGCAATAAAATTTTGGGGAATCTTTTCCTTCTAGACTCAAGTTATTATTTTAGAGTTTTATTGCCAACTTCCCATCCTTTGTACTAAGAGTGTGATGACATGAATAACAGTAAGCAACAGATAATCACATGAGCCATTTACAGGAGAATACAGAACATGGGTTTTTTTGTCTTGGTTTTTTGGCAGTTGATTTATTTCACTTTGCAAAAGCTTGGTTAGGCTCAGATGAATACAGCTTTGTATTCTGAGCTCTTATCTAAGTGCCCTGCCCTTGCAGGAAAAAAAAAAAAAAAAAAACAACAAACCAACCCAAACGGTCTTGCTGAATTAGAAGCCCGGAGCAGCAGGAGAGAACAGGCTGGGGACATGCTGGTGCTGCTTAATGGGTGGTGATTCCTGCACACCCACCCCTGCACCCCTGTTCCCCCCTCACACCAGTGCGGCTTGTCTTTACGAGCTGTAAATCTCTTCCCTGTTCTCAGTACAATCCCAGAAAAATACCACATACACAATTCACACTTGCTTTATTCCTGGATGGCTGTTCAGAGCATGCGCGTGTGTGGTGAGGCTGGTAGTGGTCACTGGTGATGAAAACCCAGAATCAGAGCGTGAAGGGTGTTTCATATACAGGTCTGGGCTCCGGACACTGGGAACAGTTAACCTCTGCACCTCTGATTTCCCTAGGCTATGCAGGCACTGGTTTACTAACTCAATCAACAAATGCTTATCAACAGTCTTCTCAGACTTCCTTCCTGCATTCAACAAACACTGCAATGCCTACCACGTTTAAGAGCCTGTGCTAAGTGGTGCGGGCACAAGTGAAGGAGACAGGTCCAGGCTTTTTAGTGAAGGGGAGACTGCAGCCGGGTGGGGGGCGATGTGGACAGGACAGGATAAGCTGTGAGCACAGACCACCTCACCGGGGAATGAAAAGATCTGCTGCCACGTCGGTGGGCAAGAAACGTCACAGCCTTCAGCGGTTTCTGGCCTCCAGAGGTGAACGAGGGCTCCCCAAACAACACAAGGATTGTCACAAGCTGGAAGTAGAGCGTTCCCTTACTTGGTCGACATCACCCAGGGCGGAGTGCTGAGAAGCAGCTGAGACAAGGTGAGACAGAGTGTGCGGGGCTGGGGGCAGCTAGCCAGGATGCTCAGTGCGATGCCAGCCCCGAGAGCCTCTTCTCCTCTTTCGCTCCCTGGACCACTGCTGGTCACAGCCGAGACCCTGCGCAGCGGGCCTCAGCTCCGAGCTGACCACACAAGCGCCCGGCTGACGACGCTCATCATCACGGAGAACGGGCGCCCCAGCTGGGCCCCAGCATTTCTGGAGCTGCCAAGTGTTAGCACCGCTGCGGCAGCTAGGTCTGTTACGCGCTGATGAGCCAAGCTCCTTTTGCCTCGACACACCAACACTTCAAATCTTATTCTAAATATAAAATATTAATATGGCTAGTACTTAAAATACTTAAAAATATTTTAAAATTAAAAATCATTAAAAAAATTTAAAACTAAAAAATTAGAATATTTAAATTATTACTTTCTCTAGCCCTTCTTCAGGGGACAGACAGGAGGAGGAAGTGCTCCAAAGATTTAACTTATTGACAAATTTATTAATAATTATAATTTATTAATTTATTGAACAAAAGCCTGCAACTGAAGTTGAAATGTGGCTTTAAAGTCACTGTCCACTAAGAATGGCAAGAAAAAGTCTTCTGGGTGGCAAAGAAGACCCTCACTCAGCCCATGGCCCTTCTACAACCACTGTGCACATGTTCAGTGTAAAGCAGGGGTGGGGAAGGAGAAACATCAACCAGAAATGCAATCTAGCACCTCCCAGTGCTTTCCACTCATCTGACCCATCACATTAATGGATGCTTAAGGTACTCCGAAAACCTACTTCAAATCCCTATTGATATCCCGACTCCACTCATAAATGAAGGTGCTCTGAAAGCAGAAATTTTCCCCAACAGTAATGCAAAATTCTGTTTGTGATGCCATTTACACTTGTCTAGCAAGGTTATCAGCAGCAGCAGCAAGGTTATCAGAAAACCGGCCGCTTTACAAATCCGCTACACTTTGAACAAACATTAGAATGTTACAAAATGATCATTTGTGCTACTAAGACACAGATGATGATGTTAGTGACAGGAAAAGAAAAGCAGGGAGGCAGCAGCAAGCATGTGTGTGTGTGTACAGGCATCTTTGTGCTTTCAATTTATGTAAAAAAAATTAACTTAGGTTAATTTCCAGGACTAAGAAGTCTAAAACTTTTTTCAACAAGGTGAGACATATCCCATGGTATCAGTCATGAAAATCAAGCCACCACTGATGAGGTCTCTGCCTCAAGTGAGAGGACGGCCGATGCAATTCACGTGTCTGTGTGAGGTCACAGCGAGCCTCGCTATGGTCCATAGGTTCATCCCTCCAGGCTCAGCAGAGACCACTGAGGATGCAGAGCAGGTGGAGTGAAGGGCAGGGCCAAGGAGCACAGCGGCCCGCATGTTGAACCCAACGCTGGCCTTGAACATAGTCACTGGCCGGGGTCCTGGATGCCTGGAGGGACAGTCCTATCACTGTTCATCTGGCTACCCTCCAGCAGCTGGAAGAGTTCTGGGGGAAAGTTAGACGATGACTCAGAGCTGAAGGAGGGAAGGCTTTGTAGACAAGAAGGAAAATGACAGGGGTCATTGGTGTGCAGGAAATTCTAGCCACGGCCAAATCTGTATCAATGCAGTTCTTTGCTTAGTCTTTGAAGAGAGGAATCACCAGTGATGCATTTTAAAGTCACTGTATACTTTTGTCATATGGGAATTGAAAACTACTCATAAAAATATATTAAACATCTACAGTTAGAACGTAATTCCTTTAAATGTAACTAGTCGATATATTGAAAAAGAAAGTGGATCATCGTCTGAACACATTTCCAGCACACAGCTGCGTAAGGGGCCCGTGGAACAGGAGAATGGGGCACAGGCCTTCAGGCGGACAACACGGAGACCACCCCTCGTTACAGTCCGTCGTCATCTGAGTACCGTCCAGCTGTTACCACACCTCCTGAAAATATGGGACAACAAACTGACCTTCTCACTTTTTGGGGGCCACATGAGATCTTAGTTTTCCAACCAGGGGTTGAACCCACGCCTGCTGCAGTGAGAGCATGGAGTCTTAACCACTGAACCACCAGGGAGTCCCAGGGACAACAAAGTGAACTGGCAGAGAAACATGAGTGGCCTTATGACTGCTGTGAGCATCTGTTTCATTTTCTCTCCAATTTAAACAGAAAGGAAGATGTAGTCACAAACTTGTTCACATGCACATTTCAAATAAGCTCTCCATCTGAAGTCAGGCAGTTTGGCCCACAGGTGGCAATGATCTCAGGCACCTTCTGGTCCTATTTCAGGCCCCTGCCTCCACCCCAGCAGCAGATGTCGGTGCCCTGGGTGCCCCGAGTAGCTGCCGGTCACAGTGTGGGGAGGTCCTTACCTGGAGTGGGACGAAATCTCGCTGAGGTCGCCCAGGCTGCCATCGGCAGCCCCACTGGTGGAGATGCCAGGCGCATAGCCATGGACCGCGTACATCTTGGCCTGCTCGTCGTCGGGCCCTGGGATGTCGGAGTCGGCCCAGTGCTCTGCCCGCCCGTGGACCAGGGACCGGCTGCCCGCCAGGTGCACAGGGCCCAGGACTGCAGCGGGCATGCACGGGGCCGTGTCAATGCCACTGTCTGTGGAGGCCCCCTTGATGTACGTCAGCCCCAGCAACTCGGGATCCATGAGGTCCCCAGACCCAAAGTGCTTGTCGTCGCTGTTGCTGGAGGTGTTGCTGGAGAGCGTGTTGCTGCTGGAGTGGCTGGAGCAGCTTTTATCTCTGATCTTGAGAAGAGAGAAATGGGGAGGCTTCAGACAAACCCCACACTTGGCTTTACACGAAGGCGTTATTCTCCCCAGACTCACGAAGCTACAGACCTGATGATTTCACTCGAACCCTTTCTATTCGCTTGTCAGCAGGAAGCAAGGCAAGAATTTACTTTTCAAAAACATCCTGGTTTCATGCAAAAGTCCCTGAGTCATAATTCCTCCCATCATTCATCTTAAGTTAAATGGGTATCTTTTCAAGTCTTTGTTCAATTATCTGTACGTGAACACAAAAGTATTGCCACACTGTCACTAATCGGAAAGTAGTTAACGAAGGTTCTAGAAGCTGGGGAAGTACATGGGGAATTAAGAGGAGAAAAGCAGCCTTTCTTCAGAGAATGCTCCTGTGACAAGGGACAAGGCCAGTTCTGGGTGTGGGGTAGAAGACCCGGGTTTGAATCACAGTGGGGGGACCTTGGCCAGTCACTCAGCTCCTCTCTGTGCTTATTATACTGAGCACAGGGATTACTGTGCAGACCCAAGCAGCTCATGTGTGCAGAAGCACTGTGTAAGCATGAGTCACACCCTCTACCCAGAGCCCCAGGCAGGGGAGACCCAGGGATGATGTGATGGGGGGCTCTTGGGGGTGCACTGAGGTCCCTGGAAGATGAAACCAAGAGGGCAGACTAAACGTCCCATCTGATGATGTCCTGGAACAGACACGACCCCTCCTCTCAGCCTGGATGGTCAGCCAAGGGCCGTGGAGTCATGAGACCCAGCCGCCTGTGATTTTCAAGTGGTTTGGCCCTTCCTTCTTTCTGTCTTCCCTTCCTTCCACCCCTCCCTCTCTTCTTCCTCTTTCCCTCCTCCCTATCAGATCCTTAAGCAAATCCTGATGCCCTCTGTTATCACAGGTGGCTCTTCTCAAGTTCACCCCTCCCCTCCCCCACTCTCCCTGTGCTGGAGCCATCACGAGGCCGGCTCGAGACAAGGTCAGGGTACAGCTGAGAGATGGAGGCCACATGTTTGCAGGTAACAGCTCTGAGGCTGGCCAATGACACGTGGAGGAGGAGAAGAAAAGGAACAACTTGGGTCAGGATCTATAAGACGTCTGCAAATTTTGAAAAATGAGCTACTTTATAAGCTTGGCGTCATCTGGCAGCAACTAAAATTCCTGTTTGCACATTTAACTGGCAGTTTCCTTTCACTGAGCTACAGTCACCTACATGGCTCCTTTTCATTTCTGCAAAAAGTCAACAGAACCACATGGGCGCTGACGACAGGAAGCCTGTCACTTGGCTGCTGCCGGTGTCCCTGCGTGCCGTCTGCAGCTGCTCCCTGAGCGGCCAGCACCAGGCACAGCAGCACCCACCACACACCCTGCTGCACAGGTTCTGCTTCTGTATTTTGTCCACATATGGATAATAGTCAACAGATTAAAACTACCAAGGATCAAAGGCTGACGTTACAATCCTGGCTTTGCCAATAATTTACTGGATGACTTTTCTCTGTATTTCTTTATAAAAGGAGACAGAGAAAAAGAAAACCCTTTTTTTTTCTTTTTAACTTCACCCAAGACCTTTATGAGATAAGTGATGCCACTGAGAATCCCTGGCAACAATGCTAATAAATCACAAACGATGAGGTGAACAGAAGCGTTAGTTCATGATGACAAGACTTACGTGAGAAAGCTTATTGGGAGAATCCTTGCAACCTCCATCTTTCTGCAGGCCTCTTTCTTTATAGGAGCTCAGGACTTTGGAAGGCGGGCCATGCCATTTGGTTTCTGTCACACGCAGAGAGAGAAGACTTAAAGATCTAATTTCTAGTGTTAACAAAGGAGCAGAGAAACTCAGGGGCCAAACACATGGTTCAGGGACCATGATCAGGACTGTGGTTGTAGGACCTTCTGGTCCTACCCATAGAAAGGCCCTCAGAGCAGACAGAACCACCCCATGATGCTCACAGTCAGGCACCATCAGCTATGAGCACATCCCGGATGACCTTGGAGGCCCAGCAGCCACCCTGCACACGGCAGGATGGCGCTGACCAGACGGGAATGGATGAGTGAACCAGTGAAGGGGGAGGAAGGGGGAGGAGAGAGGCATGCGAGGGGCGGGGGTCCTGTTACCGGCGTGTCTGCTCCCTTCCACGGTGTCCTCCCGCTCCCTGGCCCCGTCACATTCCAAGGGGCCGGAGCCCTGGTGCTCCAGCAGCAGGGGGGACTGGCACCTGGAGAGAGCACAGAGCTGAGGCTCGCCTGCATGCTGTCCCGCCAGTGTCCCCCGTGCGTGCTGGTTCCCAGGGGCAATCCCAGGGATCCCTAGTCAGAGGCTCTCTGCTGCCGCAGCCCTGCCTGACAGAGCAGCTTAAAGCATCTGGACCTGGGGGCTCCCCTGTCACCCCTGTCTGTCACCTGGACGACACCGTTTACAGACAGAGGAGGAGGCCAGCACCAGGGGTTGAAAGGACTGTTGGGGTCCCTGTGGACTGAACATGAGCTCGCTGCTTTTGCTGCCACTGTTTCTCCTGGGCCCAGAATACATGTACTGATGCTTCTTCATATTGAATTTTTTAAGGAAAAAGAAAATCAGATCCATTTGCTGCTAGACTACATCTGGCTGGACTTTTGTTTTATGAAAATCCCCAAATAGGACGATTTACTCTTCCAAAGGAAACTGCAGAAAACGGATTCATCTTATAAAGGGACCCTTTCTTCCAGAATCCCAGTTCTAAATCCTGATCTGCAGAAAAAGCCAAGACGTGGTTTTTCCATTGATATAAAGCCTCCTCCACCTACTTTAAAAATGCAACTCAAACAGGAAAGATTTCTTTAGGTTCAGCATTTTTGTTACTGTTTTTCAGTCTCTAAGTTATATCCAATTCTTTGTGACCCCATGGACTGCAGCACACCAGGCTCCCCTGTCCTCCACTATCTCCCAGAGTTTGCTCAAATTCACGTCCACTGAATCTGTGACGCTATCTAACCACCTCAAAAAAAAAAAAGTACAACTTTTAAGAACCCCATCCAGCATCTAAGGCAGGGAATGCATATAACTCAGACTATAAATCTCTATTTCTCAGCCCAAACCACAAGGAGAGAGGGTCCCGGGAGAGGGTCTCCCTGGGCACCTGTGAGAGGAGGACAGAAGCATCTCTTATCTGGTGTAAGCCCCCCGGCTGCCTGGACGGTCCACCATCTCAGCGGTGTACCCAGCTCCTTCAAGCAGCAGAGGCAACACTGGCTTGCGACAATGCACAGAAATACTGCTGCTGGGGGCAACGCCTGCATTTCCTTGCAAAAATACAGCCACATCCCTGGGGCGGCCCTTCTCTTCCCAAGAGTGTGCGGCTATTTCCTTGAGTTACTGCGTCCGTCCCTCCTGGGTCCTGTCCACAGGTGGCCTCAGGCCCCTGGGCGCCGTGTGCACACAACAAGGGACAGCCCTGCCCCCAGCCTCCACCTGCTCTCACAGGAGGCAGAGGAAATGTGTCACAGGCTAAATCTGCCTCCTCAGACTCTGGGCTGTGTTTTGGAGAGAAAAAACACTTTCAAGAAAGGCTGTGAATTTACTCCTCGTCAGCAATGTAAGTGTAGGGAAACTCCCAAGGGCCATCACCCACAGAGTCTCCAAATTCTTAATTTTCATGTGTTCAAAAAGACTCTGCCTTTTTTAAAAAAAAAAAAAAAAAGAAGAAAAGAAAACAGACAAGTTCAGAATATAGACAAATGAGTCCACTTTCACAGAAATGATGAGCTACCCAGTCTGGAAGCACTGGTCCTAACAAAGTGCTGAGACTCTCTGTCCCCAGTGGCCTTGTGCACAGTAACTGCTTCTGAATGTGCCCTGAAGACGTGTCCCCCCAGGAGCCCACAAAAGGGGAAAAGGGGTGGTACCCGTCGTATCCAACTTGCGGTCTCCAGGGTCCACTGCTGCCTGGTCCGGGGTCGCTGGATGATGACTGATTGCTGGGCGAACTTCTGAAAGGTTGACTACAATCAGTAACAGGCACGGAGGTGGGCTGCCAACACCTGGACCTGGCTTGTTTTGACTTACAAATGAATTCATTTTTCAATGACAAAGAAAAGGGGAAACACACATTGTGGTCATGGACAAATAAACTGAGAACTGGTGATGCCATGAGATTTCAGAGGTTTTATGGTTGGAATTTATTAGAGAAGGAGATGTGGCAGGAGCAAGGCTTTACTATCTAAAGACCGAAAGCACAGCTAATGATCCCAGTTAAACATGGGGGATAGCAATAGGATACAAAGAATTAGGAAAACATCACTTCTACTTGGTCTATGAGACAATGCAAGGGACATTGTGGTTCTATATTTAAAACCGAGGCAGATAGAAAACTCTAAATTTGGCAAAACTATTTATTTCTGCACATGTAATGAATGTAATCCTATTTATTTCAGACACACAAAAATGAGTGACACTTGTGAGAACTCATTTGATGAAGACGTGCTTGCCAACTTTTCATTTTGCTATTAGAAGCCTTCAGTCCTGTCCAACTCTTGCCAACCCTATGGACTGGTTCCTCTGTCCAGGGGATTCTCGAGGCAAGAATACTGAAGTGGGTTGCCATGCTCTCCTCCAGGGGATCTTCCCAATCCAGGGACTGAACCCAAGTCTCTTTATGTCTCCTGAACTGGCAGGTGGGTTCTTTAACACTAGTGCCATCTGGGAAGCCCAAAAGAATTCCTTATAATTTAGTAAATTATATGTTAATAAGGGAGGTTCTACAGACCCTTTCCCTTCCAGATGAAACCCCTTTACACCCAGGCTACCTACTGTATGCATTTCTCTGAATATAAACTCAGCAGACCTTTGAGAAGGGAGACCCAGAGCCCAGATGATTTACTGTCAAGTTAGTTACACCATTCTTGCACTCATTTGTGGAAAAACAGACTGGAGAAGTCAGAGGAAGATCACATGTTTTAACCCTAGTAATTCTTATTAACACCTATAGAGACTTACACCTATGGGCCAGGAGTGTTCTAAGCAGTTAACCTCTGTGGATTGCTTCAGTCATCTTAATGCCCTGTGGAGGTCTCTATTATAGCTAAGCTTACTTTTCAGAGGAGGAAACTGGAGAATGGAGAGGCCAAGTAACAGGACAGTGGGCAGCCCAGCTCAGTGTCTGCTTACAACATATGCTCTATTAGATGAAAGCCTCACAGGAATTGTGAGGAAACTCGTGGTGTCTCCACAGCTCATAAGTTACGTGAAAGTTAAAACAAAGGGAGTAAAAGTCAATAGCAACAACAAATCTACTATGCTGTTCACTTAAAACTACCTCTCCAGGTCACGTCTCTAAATTCTCAGCAGCTTCTAATGCTATTGGATTTTACTCTTAAACAGGTGCACCCTCTCAGGGAAAAAGTTAAGTTTACCTCCGCTTAAAATGAGAGAGAAAAGCAAAGAGATGTCAATGATCTTAGGACCTCTGAAAATACTGTGACCGTTAGGATGACGGGATTTCTTCAATGATTTCGTGGCTTTGTTTTCTTTATACTCAAAACTGTGCACGCTTATCTAGAGGCTCCTGCAGAATGGTTTCCCAATGTGGTTTGGAGAGTGAGTTGACAGGAGGATTACCGCAGAGAGGCACAGTGGCAGCCCTGGGGGGTGGTGTCCGTGCGGGAGACCTGCATGCCATCAGCACCACCGCTGGCTGGGACCACAATGCCCCGGCGTTCGGGGCCTGCCTGGCAGCCCTGCTGCCCACTTGGTCAGAACAAGCTAATTCAGAAATGACTAAGCCACACACAAGTCCCCCAGCCACGTGAAGTTCCAAGCCAGGGCTTCACCAGGGCCACCAGCTTACCTGGTACCATCGGGCAGCTTCCGGTCGAAGGAGGTGCTGCGGGGGATGGCGGCCTGGCTCTGCGGGAGCAGGGGCTGGCACTGCAGCCGGTCGGGCGTGCCGGGCACCGGGGAGACCCTGGGCAGGGGCTGCAGGGCAGGTGTGGGCACACGGTGCCACGTGGTGTTCCTCCGGAAAGGGGTCTTGTACTCACAGGGGGCTCCCTCGCTGTCGAGCTTGTACTCCACCATGGGGATCCGGCAGAGCTCCGAACACCCTCTGTGAGCCGAGAAGAGACGGTCAGGGGGAGCTCAGCACTGAGCCGCCAGCCTGACTCACTGACGGCCTCGCATGTGCTTCTCGGGGCTCATGGACGATGGTGCGAGGCCACCCACCTCAGCAGTAGACCTGGCTGACAGTGACCTTGCCTGCGTGTCACCCAGCACAGACCAGGAGGATCTGGTCTCAAGCCTGTGGCTCTGGTTAACCTTGGCTGTCAGGGGTTTCAGGCAGAGGCTCTGTCTCTCCAAGTAGGTTGCAAACTCCCTGGGCAGATTGAGATTGATCTTTAACCAATCTGCATACATGGAATTATTTGCATTGAAACTGGGTGATAAATAAACATTAATAGATTAAAAACACCTCCTATATAATCTGAACAGATACATGAAAGAACAGTCATGTAATCAGGAATTTGAGTCACATGTTACTTGTTTCTCCTGAATCTGAGAAAAGTGGAAAACAAATTCAACAAAAGCTGTCACAAGGCAGGGAAAAGCCTGAGTGCCCGTCCTGCTGAAGGCACGCTAGTCAGTGACTTAGTTATCACTTCGTCAGTCACTACTTAGTCATCACTTAGTTGCCACGGTCAGTTCCTTGAACCAATGTCATGGCTCCCCACAAATTATCTCCCACGGGCTCAACTGACCAGTCTGGGATGCAAGACCCTTTAGCCTGAAAAATGTGACGTAAGGCAGATATCCCTCAAGTTACACTGTGTACACATTACTGATACTACTGACTTGACTAAAGTGACTTGCAAAGCCAACTGGTGTTTGGCCAGGGCACAGGAAGACTGGGTGAGTGTCAAATTTAAGTGTCAGGGTAAATCGTCCCAATTAAGCATGTGGATGAAGACTTGCCTCTCCCTAGACATTCTGAAGTCAACAGAAAACCTCATATTCACCCTCTAAGAAATACGGGGAGGGAGGAGGGAGGGGGGTTCAGGATGGGGAACATGTGTATACCTGTGGCGGATTCATGTTGATGTATGGCAAAACCAATACAATATTGTAAAGTAATTAACCTCCAATTAAAATAAATAAATTTATATGTAAAAAAAAAGAAATCTATCAGGGCAATAAGGTGTCACTCTTTAAAAAGGAGAATTGCATCCTCAAGACAGTGGAGTAGAACTTTCAGAATCATTAGAAAGGAACAAAGAGAACAAAAACCAAAAACAAACTTGATCATCAGCAAAGCTTGGAGACACCAAAACACAGTACATAAGGATAGAAGGCAAATGGTAGGGTGACAAGAGTGGAGCAGAGAAAGGCAAACCCAGGGATGTGCAAAGAGAAAGACAAGGAGAAGCACGCCCATCCCCGTGCACACCTGAGCAGGTGCAGGGACAGGAAGCATCAGGCGCCACAGAGGGTGGAAGAGAAAGGGAAGGAGTGAACAGAGAGCCCCCAGCCAGCACTGCGCCCCTCAGGCAATACCCACCCCCACCTCTAAGGGGCAGCAGCAATGGTCAAGGGAACTCGACCTGAAAGGAGGAACTCAAGGCCGGGAGGTACCCAGAAGAGCAGAGATGAAAACAAAAGGTGAAGTAAAAGTCTTGCTGGAAACAAGATCCCTGAGTTAGTCCTCGTTCCTTCAAACCCAGCTTCAGCGTCATCCTGCAAAGAACAGGGATCTTCCTCCACAATAAAGACAAGCAGGTGCAAGCCACCCCATCACCCTGCCACGGGGCTCACCACCCTCAGGCAAAGAGAAGGAACCTGTGAAAGTGTTAGTCACTCAGCTGTGTCCAGTCTTTGCAACCCTCGGGACAGCAGCCCCCCAGGCTCCTCTGTCCATGGAATTCTCCAGGCAAGAACAGTGGAGTGGGTTGCCATTCCCTTCTCCAGGGGGTCTTCTCAACCCAGGGATCAAACCCAGGTCTCCGGAACTGCAGGCAGATTCTTTATCACTGAGCCACCAAGAAGCCCGAAATTTAAAAAGAAGATGACTGAAATTCACACACAAAAAAACCAAAAATCTCCAGTAGGACAGATGGAAGGTAAACAGCTTTTCCTTAAAAGCCAGAAAATCCAAGTTCAATCTGCGGAGTCTAAATTCACCTAACAGAGAAAGAGGAGAGGAAAACATGGGGAGGAAATGATCAACAAATAATACAAGAAAATTTCCAGAACTAAAGGGAAAAAAAAGTGTGTCAGACATATTATGGTGGAATTCAGACTCCTGGGTTAAAGCAGAGATCCTGAGTGTCCGGAGGGGAGAAGGCAGGGGAGGGCGCAGACCCTACATGAAGGCAGGACACAGAAAAGTTCATTCTTCCCAACAGCAAAATGGGGTAAAAGTTCTAATCTGTCAAATCAACAGTGCTTGGCACTTGGGATGGAGAGAGAGAAATCAAAAACAGTGTTCTGCTTTTTGGATCTGGAAACCAAATGAATGGTGGTGCTAGCTACCCTTTAATAGAAGGGATGAACTAAAGGAAGCATCATAAAAAGACACAACGTCTGCTGCAGAGAATGAGTAGGGATTAATTATCTCTTTATCAGTAAACTTGACTTATCTTTTAACTCTTTCCCCCAAAGCAAAATTCATCTCTTTTACCCAGGCAGGTTTAAATTACTCTGGATTTAAGGAATGTGCTAAATAACTGGAAAAATTTGATAAGCTGAGATTTACACTGGGTTAAGATGCTACAATTTTTTGCTCACGGATTTATACTGTTTCCAAGTGTCTTTCTATTTAATTAGACGCAACATCCCCTGGGACTTACTGATTCATGCATATGGCCAATGACCTAATCAGAAATCATAAAGGTGGGATATTAGCATACATGAAAACATCAAGAAAACTGAATCCTGTCTTCCACCCTATAACCTATGTTGTAAGCAAGTCACTGGATATTCAGGTGAACCTCAGGCTTTGGAGTCTCAAAGGCTAAAGCTGCCTGAATCATCTAAGTCAAGGAATCTCTTAACAGTGAAAAGTCCTGCAATTGTGTTTTGAATGAAATGCATGGGAACCTTGAATCTTAGGGAAGAAAGGGCACCTTGCATTTCCAGAGGTTGCTTTGTGTTTCCAGTTTATTGGGTTTGGTTTAAAAAGAAAGAATGAAGAAAGAAAAGACAGACAGCTGGGTACACTGTCTTTAATTCATGCTCACAGACTATAGTCTTTAGTAAGAGACTGTAATTTAGCTTCAATCTTGGATAAAAAAATGCATATAAATGCATAATCATGACTCATATTTGAGAGAGCACTGACAAAAACTTGTGCCACATATTAGGCTGAAGAGAGAATGGGGGTTGAATATTTCATTTCCATCCTCTTGCACAAGGTCATATGTAAATGATCTTTTAATACTAAACACGGGCATTCTTTTGCCCTCATGAAAATAAGCTTAAAGAATGACTTTATTTTAAAATCAAAATTAATTCTGCTATGACACTTTTATGGTAACTACTCTCACAAACTAGATATTTGCTTTGTTTACTTCTTATGACCAAGACATCAAATAAATATGACTATAACATATCAGCAAACCTAGTCAAACTCAGTTCTGTTCCATATGTATGAGGAAATCCTTGCAGGATACATATGGAAATTTAGCCAATTTTTAGGGAAATGGAAAGAGGTGTAAAATAAAATTACAAACGAGCCTTCCGAGGTGTTCAGGCTGCAGGCGGTGTCAGAAACTGTACCTGCCCTGGAGCACACTGCTCTGTCTGCCTTGTGTGGTCTGAGCACAGGATGCCAAGCACGAGCCTCACTCATCGGAGCATCCGGCACTGGTGAAGGGCACTCGGCACACATTTCTGGCCAGTGAATAAAGGACAATTCAAACCCAAACTGACCAAATGCAAAAAAGATCCAAGAAGTCTTTTCTGAACATAGTCACACAGTCATGTCTAACTCTTCATGATCCCATGGACTGCTGCCCACCAGACTCCTCTGTCCATGGAATTCTCCAGGCAAGAGTACTGGAGGGAGTTGCCATTTCCTTCTCCAGGGGATATTTCTGACTCAAGGATCGAACCTGGGTCTCCTGCACTGCAGGCAGATTCTCTACCAACTGAGCTACTAGGAAAGCCCATCTCTGAACCAGTGAGCTGCTAATCTTGTGTGCAACTGAGCTGTTGTTGAAGAAAAGACTTCCATCTTTTGCTTTCCTATATTAGTGGAGAAATCACAGACCTCACTGATAAACGTGCTCCGTCTCCTTTCAATACATCAAATTGAGTCATGGGTTTGAACTGTATTTCTAGTTTCTGGCACCGTTTTCATGGTGTGCCTGCCAAAAGAAGGCACTTGAAGGCATAGATAAGGCTGGGGTATCACTAGCACATGAGCACTTATACGACTATGTCTTTGCTCCGTAACAAACATCATCTACTTATGCTTCTAATTACCATGCTAGGTAGTGATCAAAACAAACTCAGCTTCAGGGATCAAAACAAATTTAATTTTTAACATTGACTGTCTAGAGAATAACTTTTCTGAGTCTCATAATCTCTTCCAGTCATCTGTCCTAGAAGGGAAAACATTCTGTAGACCAAGAGGATCAAAAGCAACGTGCTGGTTAAAAAATGTGATGCTACAAAACTATTGGAATAACAAGTGGCTCCCTTAGTTGGAGCCCTCAGAGCATCTTAGGTTTGACTGCTTCATTCTGACAAACGACCCCACTTATTCCTCTGCACTTGGCATTGTGGACTCTGTGTGACAGCTTACTCCTCTACCAGGGACACTGAGTAACTTCCTTACATCCACTCTTCCATGTCCTCCCTGCTTCCAGAAGCTGCCGACACCAGGGATTCCCACCTGTAAATTTCTAGTCTGTAGCTGCTCCCACTTTCCAGCTTCTAGGCTCAGCAGCATAGAGGCTGTATGCCCTCTGGCTCACAGCTGACAGGCACTCATGATCACTGTTCAGCACTATAGCATGGACCCAAGACTTCAGAGACAACTGGGAAGGTTGCCAAGATGGCATCATCATCCCTTCCAAGTGATACCTCTGGTTTTCTGGAAGAGGACCCTCCCTTTACCACTAATAAATGGGTGCTTGAAACCAGAATCACTGCTGGCCAGGCTGTAAACTCAGCTCTAAAGGAGCTTCAACTTGGACCGCCTGACCATCAGGACTATCAGTGTTGGAGCCCAGCCAAGCTGCACAGCTTTCCTTATTCATTACCAGTAGAAATGCTCTACAGCAGTCAAACCGTTTTCCACCTAAGGGAGAGCAGTCAGTCTCCTGTGCTCAAAACCAGATCCGCCAATATGCAGCTCAGAAAGGGGAGAAACTCTTTGGACCCATGTTTTACTTCTTGCCAGTGGAATAATAACAGCAGAGGATGCGTCAAGATTAAATTATGGAAGTATGCAAGCTTCCCAAAGTGAAAGCATCAAGGAAAGAAATTAGTTTCAAACTGATAATGTGACTTTTTGATCCATAAAGAAAGACAATATAAAACAGCAAAAGACTCATATACTTTGCTGAAAGTTCTTTCTACATAATATATATTTACAGAACTATAGAATGGGGAAGTTTAACTTTATGTAATAATCTGAAGCACAGAAAATTTTAGAGCTGTAAACATTCATCGATAGAACAATGAATCATCATTTTGATACTTTGTTCTTTACTCTCATACCAAAGTTGGATGTGTGACTTTCAAAAATGAAGAAGTAGGGGAAATCCTAGGGATAATAAATAGGGATAAATACTCTTGAGGCACAGCAACAACAACAACAAACTCCCAAAGAACTGAGAAAGAGAACTGAGAAAGTTTAAAGGAATGAGATGCATTCTTACCAGGAAAAAAAAAAAGTTGAACAAATTAGCAAAGTGTGGACTGGGTAAACCATGGACCCACAGCACAGCTAAATCACGTAATTACAACTTGCATTTACTCTGAAATTGCCTGTTGGTTTCAATTTGTTGGGAGAATCTCAGTGAACCTTGACCTCAATCCACAAATCTCATGAAGTCTTCCAGCATATTGCAATGCCGTCCTTTACTTCTAATCCACTCTTCCCTTGTATGGCACTTTGCAGGTTTCCACCGACACCATACCATTTCAATTTCACAGAAACGTCTGCGGTAGTACAAAGGACGTCCACAATTTGCAGAAGGCTCAGAGACTTGGAAAGGTGAGACAGCTTTCACCCTAGAACACGGAAGCTGACTCCTAGCTCAGCACTCTTTCCAGCGCACTCACCCATCTCCTTCGGAAACTATCAAAGGACACTTAATGAGCCCACGTCGGGTCAGTTTCCACTAGGAGCTGAAGATTCTCTTTGGCAACAAAGGCAGATAGATTCCCTCAAACAAAATATCTGCTTTTTCCACATTATGCACTTTGTCAGAGACCTTAGAGCCTTAGGGATTGAAGTAATCACCGATATTTTCACCATTTTAATGTCTGTTATGCTAATAGCCTGCTAATAGCTAAAAGACTCTTTCCAAATTATCCAACAAGGTGACAGGGATAATTGGTGCTCATTCACTCGAATCACAAACTCCTTCTGTTGCATAAAAAAATCAAACGCTTCCAACAGGGAGAGAACCACACAGTGTAACTGACTGTAAAGGTAAGGGCAGTGTCACATCCTAAATAGGTAGGCACTTGATGAAAGATTAATTCACTTTTCTACCAACTTCTTTCTAGACAGAAATAGAGAGACCCTGAGACTACAGTAAAAGAGCTCTCTAAACCAGAAACCCACTTGACCAAGCCCTTTGAATAAGGTCTTTGAAGTGACAAGGTATGTGTCTATTACACAGGAAGTGAGGCTGGCTCCTCCTGAGTAAGTCATCAACTTCCTTTTTTTTTTAAATTAATTTTTATTTTTTAGTTTGTTTTGCTTTACAATACTGTATTCGTTTTGCTATACACTGACATGAATCAGCCACGAGTGTTTCATTCTCACCAGACATGGGGTGGAGTGTGTCTTCATCCACTGCATCCCAGACCAAACACAGCATTCAACATAAAACAGGGCCAGTGGGAATTTTCTGTATGATGCAGGGAGCTCAACTCCGTGCTCTGGGACAAACTAGAGGGATGGGATGAGGTGGGAGGTGGAAGGGAGGTTCAAAAGGAATATGACTTTTGAACTTGATTCATGTTGATGTAAGGAAGAGACCAACACAATATTATAAAGTAATTACCTTCCAATTAAAAATAAATAAATTTTTAAAAATATTAAAAAAAAAAAACAGGGCCAAAAAGTTCATGAAGCCAACTACTCCCCCCCTTTTTTTTAACTCCTGAGAAAGCTTGCTGAGGAAAAAGCATTCTATTGCAAATTCAACAGAAGACTCAATAGCTATATAATACCTGGTTTCTGATAAATAAATTTCCATGAGAGACTGTATTCACTGGCTGTCCATCACCATTGCCCAGCGTCATTGGACAATGATCAGGACAAAATATAAACGGGAAGTATTTTACTTATTTTTGGCCACACTGTGGCATTCAGGATCTTAGTCTCTCAATCAGGGCTCAAACCCACGTCCTCTGCATTGGGAGTGTGGAGTCTTCACCAATGGGCCACCAGGGAGGTCCCGGAAGTACTATACTTTAGAATGCCACACAGATGAAAAGGAGCCCAAGAATGTGAAGATTATGTCTGTTCTTTCCATGTTTAATAGCCCTGGACAAGCTAGTTCAGAGTGAAGGAATGAACGAACAGTAAAGAACTTACCTTATAGTCACTCTATAATCCAGGGTTCTTCTAGGAAGGAGAAGATAATGTAAACGTTCTATCAGAGGTCTGGGCAGAGGACACCAAATAGTGACTGTGCCTCAGGCTCCTGTGAGAACCTCAAGTTTCATACTTTTTTTTTTTTTAACAGTTCACATTACAATTCATTACGTTAGAGTCTATGAGACAATACCAGGTAGAACTGGTTTTACTTATCCAAACACATATAAGGAACCCTAATCTAAAACCTCACTCTAATCCAGATTTCATTCAACTCACCACCTATCTATTTATCTATCTATCATCTCTTTCTGTCTCCCTATCTACCTATAATTTATGTTTCTATCTTATATTATTCATTTATCTGTACCTATCAATTGCTAACCTGACAAAATTGAGTTTTCTTCCCCATTTCTATCTCTATGCCCCACTCTGTGTACTTTCGGGAGTTGAATGGTCAAGGTCCTGGCGGCTATGGCTTCAATTTTACAGAATGGTCAGAGAACAAGAATTTAGATTCATGACAACATGAGATAATTGCCACTGTTTTGCATTATATATAAAAATACGTCTTGGACAATATGTCAATGAAGTATGAAAAATCACACAAAACAGACGCACCACGCATGGAATTTCATTTCCATTTTTATTGGACATATTTACTAAATCACTCACATTGTATCACAACTCATGCATAATTCTGATGAGCTGTTATTTCCTTTATATCAGCCTTTTTAAGTTGACGCACTTTCCTTACAATGACATTGATAGAATGTCAGTCACCTTTGAAGGCTAGGGACTGAGGCCATGCCCTGCCTTTCAAAAAACCAAGAAATGCTTAATTAAGCGTCTTGGAAACTCTTCTTCATTTTTGCCACAGAGACTGTCTGCTTGGGAAAAGCACCTCACTCCCTTGCAAACCTCATTTCCATTTGAAGAGCACTAGTCCCTAACTGCTCCTGGCCACTCATTCCCAATCGCTATGAAGCCTCTCCCAGATCCAGTCGCAGCAGGAGATCAGCTAATAAGCATTCCCAGAGGGAACCTTCCTGCTCCATGCCTGCTGGAACTCCACAAGGAAAATAAAATTGGGCTCTGCCTTCCTTTCAAGCCTGGGGACAGCTGAGTTACCACCACCCTGAGGCTTGAGAAAAGGACTTCAAAATGTGGGATGCCTTTTGATTTCACATAAATACTTTCCCAACTAAAGACTTCATTTAATCCAGCAGCTTCTGAGTCATAAGCAAATACCCTCTGACCTACAGACAACTAGGAGCGAGTCTATTAAATGACAGGCCTCTCCCACTCCTGACAGAAGCAGATGGGCTCCAGGGAGAATTTCTTCTCCCTGATATTGTGGAGGACAAAAAAAAACAAAACAAAAAACAAAAAAAAAAACTGACAAATGGCAAAAATTAACTGAAGCATTTTTCACTCTATTATTCATGATGTTTATAGAGGCTGAAACATCTTGCAATTCATGAACTTGGCCATTTTAGTAGTCCTTATGGCTCTTACACTAAAGACAGCTTAAAAGGAAAAATTACACACACGTCCACTTAAATTAAGATTTTCATTTGGCCACCTCACTGACAAGAGCGAGCCGATTTGTGAAAGATGGAGCTTTTTTCCACGCCACAAATCAAAGAATAGTTTTACCTAAAGGGCCATCTTTATATAATTTGTTGTAGGAATAAAGACAAAGTGATACTTCACTTAAAAGGTTTGTACTTTATCAACAAGGATCTACTGTACAGCGCAAGGAACTCTACTCTGTAGAGATCTGTAATAACCTGAACGGGGAAAGAATCTGGGTATATGTACATGGATAACTGAGTCACTTAGCTGTACACTTGAAACTTAACATTGTTTTTAATACATCCACTCTGATCCAATATAAAATAAAAACTAAATTAAAAAAAGGTTTGCACTTGAATTTTCAAAATGAGTGAAGTATTGCTCATTTCTTCTTTTATACCCTCCTCTACAGTTTCATTAATAAAATCTAATAATGCAGAAGGCTGTTGTTGCTTAGCTGTGCTGTGCTTAGTTGCTCAGTTGCGTCTGACTCTTTGCAAACCCCATGGACTGCAACCTGCCAGGCTCCTGTCCTGGGGATTCTCCAGGCAAGTACACTGGAGTGGGCGGCCATGCCCTGCTCCAGGGGATCTTTTCAACTCAGGGATCGAACCCAGGTCTCCCACATTGCATGCAGATTCTTTACCCTCTGAGCCGCCAGGGAAGCCCAGACTTGCTTAGGGTGGGGATGAAATGTAAGACATTTCATATTCAGCACGCAGGTGGACATGCTCAGTCACTTCAGTCATGTCTGCCTCTTTGTGAGCCTACGGGCAGTAGCCTGCCAGGCTCCTCTGTCTACGGAATTCTCCAGGCAAGAATACTGGAGTGTGCCGCCATGCCCTTTTCCAGGGGATCTTCCCAACCTGGGGATCGAACTGCATCTTAAGTGTCCCCTGCATTACAGGTGGATTCTTTACCACTACTGCCACCTGGGAAGCCCTCATACTCAGCATGAGAGTCTAAAGCAAAAGGTTGTCACTTCCAGGATAATTTCCAGTGATGTAAGGCTGCCGGAAAATGATGAGTCCTTTTTTTTTTTAATGATGAGTCCTGTTATCAGGGTGTCCAGAGAGTTGCTGGCACAGAAATGAATCCAAAACCAATAACAATGTAGATCTACAAATTTACAGATTCAAATTCACAGAAAATTGGAAGCCTGAATTGAAAGCATCTTAAATGATACATGCTAGGCTTAAAAGCTTCCTGACTTGTGGAAATGTGGATGATAGATGGACCACTTCTGGAGAGTCACTACCAGGTAAACAGCTTATTCTCATCCTGGCTAAGGTTAAAAATATAAAAAGATAGTTATTTCAGATTAATGAGGAGAAAAATTTGTATCTTCAGGGAATAACATTAAGGAGATTCTGAGGAGACAAAGGCAAAATCTCTAAATATCTTGAACAGTTTCAGTAGAAGAATTTACATTTAAAACAAAGAAAGAATTAATTATGTGCAGACCAAAGCAGATAACAAATCCTTGGATAGAAAAATAGCAGGCAGAACTCTTAAGTGGTAGCTTTTGTTTATTTGCTTTAGCTGAAAAACAATTCGGTATTACTTATGAAATTCTACTTTTCTAAATCATATGCTTTAAATACCAAATATAATGATAACTCCAATATTTTTATTAATGATATTTCTTGGAAGCTTAAAAAAAAAAATGTCTTACTCAGTAACATGAGACCAAAACTAAAAATAGGAGAAAAATGTTTTGCTTTTTTTTTTTAATTTGGGGAGAACATGGTAAGTTATGTCAGTTCAATAGAAGTAATCAGCCCTGAAGACAGCATAAAATTTGATTCTCACCACAAAATTTATAGATCTATAACTCCAGTCAATGAAGAAAAAAATCTTACCATGTGGAAAAATTTCTAATAAATGACTTACAATTCATTTATAATAAATAAAATCTATTTATTAAAAGACTTTCACTTACAAATATCTTAGCTTCAAAGATTAAAGGATTTGCTTTCTGTTGTATCCAAGTCTTGTTTTTAGGAAAATCATTTTTGTTTCTGATTTCCTTGTACTCATACCCCTAGGAGTGATTCACAGGATTCTTGGAGAGTAAATGAATTTAATGGGACAGAATCTGGCAAGGCAGCAGAAATAACTTGGTTATTTCCTGTGATATGTGGCTGCTACTCTCAAGAATTTCAGTTCATTAACCTTTACTCTATAACCTTCATAGTCCAACTCTCACATCCATACATGACTACTGGAAAAACCATAGCCTTGACTAGACAGACCTTAGTCAGCAAAGTAATGTCTCTGCTTTTGAATATGCTATCTAGGTTGGTCATAACTTTTCTTCCAAGGAGTAAGCATCTTTTAATTTCATGGCTGCAATCACCATCTGCAGTGATTCTGGAGCCCAACAAAATAAAGTCTGACACTATTTCCACTGTTGGCTGAGCGCCAAAGAATTGATGCTTTTGAACTGTGGTGTTGGAGAAGACTCTTGAGAGTCCCTTGGACTGCAAGGAGATCCAACCAGTGCATTGTGAAGGAGATCAACCCTGGGATTTCTTTGGAAGGAAAGATGCTAAAGCTGAAACTCCAGTACTTTGGCCACCTCATGTGAAGAGCTGACTCATTGGAAAAGATTCTGATGCTGGGAGAGATTGGGGGCAGGAGGAGAAGGGGACGACAGAGGATGAGATGGCTGGATGGCATCACTGCTTCAATGGACGTGAGTCTGAGTGAACTCTGGGAGTTAGTGATGGACAGGGAGGCCTCGAGTGCTGCGATTCATGGGGTTGCAAAGAGTCAGACATGACTGAGCGAATGAACTGAACTATAACCTTACTGGGCAGATATAGGAAATCAGACCATAGAAAGTTAAGCAGGGAACAGAAGGTAAGTAACCAACAGAAACACAGTTTTGTAAAATTCTGTACATTAACCAGAGAGGATGGTGGTTTACCACTGGCTTATTTTCTAAAAAAAAAGATCATGGTTTAGAACTGATGTATCCCCAGGTAGCTCAGTGGTAAAGAATCAGCCTCCCAGTGAAGGGGACTCAAGTTTGATCCCTGGGTTGGAAAGACCCCTTGGAGTAGGAGATGGCAACCCACGTCAGTATTCCTGCCTGGAAAACTCCATGAGGTGGGCTACACTCCATGGTGCACAAAGAGTCAGACATGACGGAGCATACAGGCACACACACCATCCAATCAGTACGGCAGCCACAAGCCAGATGCGGCTGATGGAGTCTTGGTTCATTTATTAAAATAAAAACTCCATTTTCTCAGCCGCATTAGGCACATTTCAAGCTCCCCATGTGGCTAGTGGCCACTGTTTAGAAGGAACAGATATATAACATGTCATCAGAGAAAGTGCTATTCGATGGTGTTGATTTGGAGGCTGGGAGAAAGGAAATGGACAGAGTACAAAGAGGGACGTCAGTTACTGCAGGAACAAGGTCAGGGAGTGGGCTCAGTCATTTTGCCATTTTTGAGTAAGAATTTCTTTTACAGCATGAAAAAATTCAAATGACCATCCTAAAGGTTTAGTCTTTTGTGTGTTTGTTTTTCACTAAATGTGTGGGGTTTTGACTATGCCAGAGGTGCAGACTGCTTTACACATTATCACCTTATTTAACCTTCACCAACAGTATGAAGCAGGCAATATAATAATCCCACAGATATTACAGATATTAAGTGAAGCTTAGAGAGAGCAAAACCCTGATGCTGGGAAAGACTGAGGGCAGGAGAAGGGCACAACAGAAGATGAGATATTTGGAGGGCATCACTGACTTGATGGACATGAGTTTGAGTGAATTCCAAGAGATAGTGAAGGATAGGGAAGCCTGGCATGCGTGCTAAAATCCATGGGGTTGCAAAGAGTCAGACACGACTGAGGGACTGAAAGTAAGAACTAGCAGGGGACAAACCCAAAGTCCCATAGCTAGTGCCTGGCCTGGATTTCAAGCACGCTTATCCCTCCTAAGCCAGAGCTCCTGGGGGGCCAGTAGGACCTCCATTTGAGATGGAGGCAGAGAAAGGATGCTCCAGGTACCACTGTACATACTACCTACCATACAAGGCGGGCCACAGCCAGGTGGGTGGGTTGTTCTTTCTCCTTTTGACATAAGACCCCTGTGATGTTGAGCCTGAGAACTTTCTATTTACAGTGCCACGGTATCCTTTATAATTCCACTCTTGTTCCTGTTCCTTGCACCCATCCATCTCTGAGCTTTCCAAGTCCAGTCACTTCTATGATTCCCATGATGGCTTATGAGAAAGCCCTGAACCAGTTCAACCAGAATGGAGTGGCCACCAAACAGTGTATCTGATTTCCCAATATTCCATCACACATGCAAGTAAATATTCTGAACCCAATGGCTTCAATGTGAAAGGAGAGCTTAGAAAATGAGAGTGTATCATTTATTATGTGCTAATGATTTTTTTAAATAGATCTTTTAAGTTGTGCCGAAGGTGGATGTCCAAACAACTTAGGCGGAAGATGCACACGACGTCGTGTTCTGAGGGTCTAACGGGACAGCACCCATCGTAGCGGCCAAGGAGGAGCGCCCGTGCACGCAGCCTTACCTCCGAGGGGAGCCGTCGTCGTGGGGCTGGATGATGACCACTTTCACCGTCACCGAGGTCCGCAGAAGGTCGATCATCTGCTCGTGGGTCAGTGTGGCCACGGCCACCTTGCAGATCTCCACGAGGCGGCTACCCTGGCGGAGGCCGGCCTTCCACGCAAACCCGAAAGGTTCCACGTCTGCCACGATTCCCTCGAAGTTCACGTGGAAGCCCAGCTGGCCCAGCCCGTTCCTCCTCAGGGTCATTTCCACCGTCTCGCAGCCTCTGGTCACGATCTAAGGGGGAAGGGGAGGATGAGAGGCACGGCTGTCGGGGGGCACCAAGGCCCTGCCCTCCAGCTACCCCAGTGACGAGAAAACAAGACAGGGACACGGTTCAACCCAAACTTTATCGTCATTATCCTTGGCATCAGCCGCAGAGAAAATAACACAAGTAAAATGATGGTTTCATTCTTCAAAGCCAAATTGGATACAGGTGTCCTGCTTTTTCCTAGAAGCCAATGATCCAGAGCCTGAGCGCTTAAGATGGGCTCTAATAACTTTCCCCTCTCCTTGCTACGCCACCTGACTTGGTGCTCAAGCATCTATATTCCATTCTTTCAAACAGACTGAAGCAACTGAAAAACGTGAAGCCTGTCACCCATCAAAGCAATAAAGCCTACTGGACAACTATCTTTATTTTTTTTTGTGGCCCAACTGTGCAGCTTGCAGGATCCTACTTTTCAACCAAGGGTCGAACCCAGGACCCCAGCAGTCACAGCACCAAGTCCTGACCACCAGATGCCAGGAAATTCCCTACTAGACAATGTAATTCAACTTATAAAATGGCCCAGTGGTGCATCAGCTATGAAAAACAGTCGGGCAGTTCCTCAAAATTATAGAATTACCATGTGCCTCAGCGATTCTACTTCTGGGTATAAATCCAAAAGAATTGAAAGTAGGGTCTCAAAGAGGTAGGTATACACGCATGTTCTTAGCAGTGTTATTGACAATAATCAAAATGTGGAAGTAACTCAAACGCCTATGGATGGAGGAATGGATACACAAAGTGTGGCATATACAAACAATGGGAAAAGAAATGGCCCAATGCCTTTCCAAGCTAACACTTAGTGACCTGCCCCACAGGACGGGCAGCAGCAGGAAGCCCAACTGATAGGAAACCAGAAGTGTTCTCTGTAGCAACCTGTGGACATCCTATTCTAAACCCTGGGACCCCCCTCTCCTGGGACTGCCCGCCCGTGCTTGCACGGGTGGTGAGGACCATTCAGATCGAACGTGGGCCAGCCAGCCAGCCTCCGTACTGTCTCTGGACCAGAGCAGCACGCACACAGGCACTCCTGCAGGAAGCATCTCACTAGCACACTAGAGCACCAATGATTAGTTCATGCCACCCCCAAAAGTTCTCACTGAGAACAGCCCACATGATCGGAAAGAGAAACATGGGGCCCTTGAAGATATAATTTGATGACATATTGTCACTGCTGTCTAGCGGCTAAGTTGTGGTGGACTATTTGCGACCCCACAGACTGTAGCTCGCCAGGCTCCTTTGTCCGTGGGACTTCCCAGGCAAGAATACTGCAGTGGGTAGCCACTTCTTTCTCCAGGGGATCTTCCCAACCTAGGGATTGAACTTGTGTCCCTTCACTGGCAGGCATATATCTCACCACTGAGCCACCGAAGAAGCTCTTTGATGACCACGGCATCACTTCCTTGTGGGTAATTTAAAACCGGGAGGTATCATACCTGTATCCCCCAAAGCACAGAGCTCATGTGTGAAGTTTCCGTTTTAAAAACAAATTCTCCGTGAAACATGCTCTGAATACACAGATTCCTAGGAGGCCTGGTGTGCTGCAATTCACGGGGTTGCAAAGAGTCGGACACGACTGAGCGACTGAACTGAACTGGTGCCTGTATATACAGCTGTGGGACCCAGACTGGTGCAGTGTTGTCACCCGTGTGGCTGACGTTGCCACGGTTACCACCCCAGTGCTCACACTGTCAATCAGTCTCTCGTAGGCGCAATGACAGTCTGGGGCTTAGGAAAATAGGGAAAGGGATTGCTGGTCTTAGTGATGAAGTTTTGAAAGATTGAAGTTTCCAAAGTTATGAACGGAAGGAATTCAAAACTGTTGAACAAGTACTTTTGTAATATATACATTTGAATACATTTTTCTTTCACTTCTTTTTTCAGCTTTGTTTCAACTAAGCTCGCTGACCAAAAGATCACAGAGGACATGTGCCCGGCCTTCTTTCCAAAAGGAACATAATTCGCAGTTGAAATTTAGCATCCATATATCAGATTGAAGAGTGAAAGGCCAAGCTTTTCCTGAGTCCTACATGTTGTCTCTTCCTCTTATTTCCTCCAACCAGCCGCCACGTCCCCTACTTTTTGCAGCTTTGTTCTCCCTTCTGTTCCTCGCTCCTTAACATTTACAAAGGCTGGAGGATCACACTCTCCACTGACTCGGAGTTCCTCACATAATTACATGATCAGTAATCACATGGTGGCCTCCTACCTATGTACCTGGGACTGGCTACACAATCTGCGAAATCTGGTACAAAATAAAAATGTATGGCCCCTTAGACAAAACTTTCTGAGTTTCAAGATGGAAACAGCAGAGCATTCAACCAAGCCTGGGCTCTTCTGAGAGTGACCGGCTCTGCCGTCCTTTTAGGCAGGAGTCCTCATTTCCCACCTGTGTCTCTACCTGCGTAACAGGCACTTCTGTTTTCACCACTAGAAAACGCAGAGTTCACCACCTGTCCCACAGTGCCCCTTCCTAATCTCTCTACTATGACAGCTTCATCCTCTTCCTTTCCATTTCTCCTTCTCCTGCCTGGCACCAGCCTTATATTCTAAGCTCCCACTGGTCTTTGGGTTGGTTTATTTCTACCATCTCCCATTATAAGTCATCCTACAGCATATTGCTTTGGCCAAAAAGTTCATTTGGGTTTTTCTGCACTATCTAATGGAAAAACCCGAAGGAACTTTTTGGTTAACTCAATATTTACTCAAATATATTCCAGCTATCAGGCACCTTAGTCACACAGTCACTTTTCTAGAAAGATGGTACACTGGGGTCCTTGGAATAATGAATGTATCAGACCCTCTGGGATGTGCATTTTGCTGGTTGGTGAAGGGACATGTGTTTGTGTTGTATTTTCCAGAGTACAGGTTATAATGACTCAGTGGGTCTCTGAAACAGAAGTATTTCCAGGATTACTGAAAGCATGTGTCCTGAGACTCACCAGATAATTCAATTCTCCAGATACATAAACTGATCACACACTTAATCATCCCCAAATCACATCATGGTTTGTGCACATACGTCCTCAATACTGCTGAACACACTGAGGCCCTTCCTGTAAAGAGTGCCTGCAAATAACAACGTTATTTCTCCAAAGCCAGCAGACACTGCCTTGATTGCATTGCCTCTTCTATGTGGTCTGGAATAACAAAAAATTTATATTTGGTGGCAGGAAAGGGGGCAGGAAATGGGTATAATTTCTCCTTTTTCTCATAATCCATAACTGACTAAATCTTTTCTAATGAATCAGATACACATCCCTTTGGGGGAAGATTTACACATGAAAAATTCTTTTGCCAAATCATATTTTGTTCTTTTATTTAATTTAGTCTTATAATTCTATTGTATGTACTCAAACTAAAATCTGTATCTTCCCTTTTATACTAAGAATTATAAATACAACTGCTAAATACCATGGACATCACTGAAGGGTTTTGCTTTGTACTGCAAATAACAATCTCTTTCATGACTTTTTCTTTTAAATCTTTGTAACTTATTAGGTAATTCTATGAAACCTCTGCAAGAAACTGGCTGCAAGATTAATAACATATTTAATCTGGCAAACTAAACAGAAATGCTTCATAAAAACGCAGAGTTGAAGGGGCAAACGGGGCTTACTCTGACCATCAATATGGTCAACGGTGATTCTACGCCTAATAACCTCGTCCTGGTAAGATACTGTCATGCAAGTCTCTACAAACACACACAACATCTAGTCAATTCTCCTGTCCTTCTTTCAACCACTATAAAAATAAGTCCCAATGTTCCCTCTGGAAAGCTGGCTTCACTTTTCATTTCTAATCAATTGTTAATGGATGCTTCTCCACCATTCATGGATTCAGTAACTGCTCACAAGGACAGTGTTTAAAATCAGTTCTACCCATGAGGAAAAGTATTTCATTCCCCAGGTAACACATCTGGGGTGGAACTTCCATATCGGAAGCTATGAATATGAAGTTGAAGGCCTAAGGGCGGCGAAAAAACAAAACCTGTACTTACGCCCAGGCGCTGGACAATCTCCCTGATGTCTTCAGCACAGCTGTCCACTGAGGACAGAAGGATGCATTCTCCTCGTTCATAAAACACCTTGATACTCATTAACCCAGATGTCCACCCAATGACATCCCTGCAGGAACAGTTAAAGACCACGTTCTTGGAATCCTTCTCGATCAGCATTATGAACTCATTGGAAACCCCAAGGAGACACTCGATGTCCGCAGACTGGCCAAAGTCTCTCGCCACGACGTGCCACATGATGGCCCCCACACTGAAGAGGTGGGCATCCTTCCTGGGCTTCACCTTCTCCTTCTTCTTGGCGCCCAGAGTGATGAAGCTGAATTTCGCGGAAGTATCCACGGTGGCAGTCGTGACAAAGTTCTCCGCCAGGTCCTTCAAGTACTCTGCCTCGTCCGGGTGGCCATCGCTCGAAACTTCTCCGATTTGTGCGCTGCGTTTTCTGCGTTGATGACTTTCGCTAGAAGGAAGTCCCGAAATACTGCTGACTTGGGGAAAGTGACACCTTTGGGAATTGGCGGACCAAACGGTGGCACATCTTTCGACCTAGAAACTCCAACGCTGAGGGGGGAAAAGCAGAAACAAATTGAACTGCGATGCCATAATAGTTACCTTCAGAAATGTAACTGCTGAGCACACTTTCAACTGAAGCCATCGACTTCACCGCCTCTTCTTTTCCACACCTCTGGATATCAAGTTTTTCTTTGTTTTTAAGCAAAACTTTCAAATTTAGTAGGTGCTAGGGAGGGGAATTATAGGCTGAGTAGTCTCCCTTCAAAATTTGTATGCTGAAGTCCAAAACCCCAGCAACTGAGAAAGCAGCTGTGTTTGGAGGCTGGGTCTTTTCTTTGAAGAGATAGTTAAGTCAAAATGAGATCATGACAAAGGGCCCTAACCCAATCTAACAAGTGTCCTTATAAAATGAAACATGAACACACAGAAAGGCAACCAGAGATGCAGACACACAGAACAGAGACCACGTGAGCACACAGCAGGAAGATGCCCATCTGCAAGGCGAGAGAGAGGCCTCCGGGAGAACCAAACCCGCCAACACCATGACACTGGACTTCCAGCCTCCAGAGCTGTAAGAAGTAAATGTCTGTCGAATAAGCTGCCAGTTCTTTGGTCTGCACCATGACCATGCGAGCTGACTAAGGCAGGGCTGATGGCTGTGCAGCCAGGGTGGTGCTCTTTCGATTCTGTGGCTGGTCACCACTGAGATGCAGTGACCCTCCAACAGCCGACAGTGAGATCTGCCCTGCCAGCGAGCTACTGGGCACGGGGCCCATCCTTATAGAGCCAAAATTCCTGAATGTCCCTTTCTTTAAGGAAACACTCACTTGATCACATTTTGGAAGTCTAAATGAAGATTTTATGGAAACAACGTTTTACGATATTTCAAACATAGGTGATAGCAATCATTTTAATATGGCAAAACCAATAATGCTCCCTTGTATCAGACAGAAGCTTTCACTGCCTCAGATCTGTTTTGGAATAAGAGTGAATTAATAAATTAGCAGATCAAAGACTGGAGTGAGTGAATGAATGAACCCTCCAGTATCTACTCCCTAACTACTGAGCAGTGTCTGCAGACCGAGAATGAGAACCAACCCCACATCTGCCCAGGCTGATATTTTCTGTGTTGAGATAAAGGAAGTCATCTATGCTTCACTTTCTTCACTGTCAAAAATCCTGGAAGAAGTGAGTTAAGAAATGAAAACAGGTGTGAAATCTTCTTCTGGGATGTAGCTGGTGAGACTCTAAATAAATCACAGTCCCCAGGGATCTCCCACCTTTGCTGTAACCTGCACACCCTGTAACAGAGTTAACTGTTTCTGGGAAAATGAGCTATAAGACAGAAGACAGTCTGGGCGGGGCCTCAGCGAGTATGAAAGGACAGGGAAGGACTGCCTGTCTTTGGGACAGATAAGCAAATTCTGTCCTGTGTGCGTATGCTCAGTTGTGTCCGACTCTTTGTGACACAGTGGACTGTAGCCTACCAGGCTCCTCTGTCCAGGGGATTTTCCAGGCAAGAATTCCGGAGTGGGTTGCCATTTCCTCCTCCAGGGGATCTTCCCGACCCAGAGAGTGAACCCACGTCTCTTGCATTGGTAGGCAGGTTCTTTACCACTGAGCCACACGGGAAGCCCATGAATGTTTATGAGCCCCTTTTAAAACCCTGAAGCACTCTGCTGCTTTACACTTGAACCTCACTAGTAAATGATCACTTAGCAGTAACGTGTGGTTTCTCAAAAGGCAATGACCCTGTCTTTGAACCATTTGTATACACTGTCTTTTACCACAGAAAACATAATGCAAGCCGCTTTGTTTATAAGCAAGATCTATATCAAAGGCACCCCTCAGTAATCTAATTAAACCCAGAAAGCTCTAAAGAAATAAAAATGAAAAGGTATTACTTATCTTTCAAGATTTTTTGTGCTAATCAACCACCTCACGATAGAAGAATAAACTAAAAATAGAAAGTAATTAAAAATACCCAATTTGACCTAAAAATAGCAGCAGATAAAATAACACCAAATACAAGAACGCCCTAGGCTCATGTTTCCAATCCATTAGGGAAGTTCATTTAAGATGATTCTTCATAATTACCATTCATGGGGGAGATCCCAGAAGAATAAGCCAAATGAGTATGTTTGCACTAACGTTATTGGATTTAGGCATATCGTCCCTGGTGGCTCAGATGGTAAAGAATCCGTCTGCAATGCAGGAGACATAGGTTCAATCCCTGGGTTGGGAAGATCCCCTACAGGAGAGCATGGCTACCCACTCCAGTATTCTTGCCTGGAGAGTCCCCATGGACAGAGGAGCCTGGTGGGCTACAGTCCATGGGGTCACAAAGAACTGGACATGACTGAGCAACGAAGCACATATCCTTTATACAGGCTAGATGTCTTTTTTTGTTTGTTTTCAAATATCACTTCTTTAAATAAAAAGTCATTCTGAGCGTTCATTCTTCTTAACTATACACTGCAGTCAATACTGTTATCCTTAGTTTTCAGAGAAGGAATTGAAGGGTCCCCAAAATAAGGACCTCCCTAAAGCTCAGATGGCAAAGAATCTGCCTGCAATGCAGGAGACCTGGGTCGGGAAGATCCCCTGGAGAAGAAAATGGCAACCCACTCCAGTGCTCTTGCCTGGAGAATCCCATGGACAGAGGAGCCTGGCGCACTACAGTCCACAGGGTCGCCAAGAGTCAGGCACAACTGAGCAACCGACACACAAAAATAAGCTAAGCTCTAAACACGGCAGGAGACCTGGACCCCCACTCAGATCAGAGACCCACTCTTTCAACAGCACCCCACTAGACAGCCGCCTCATGACGGCCGCTTCCTGGAGAAGAGCAGGGGCAGAGGCAGGGTCGGCCCCGCCAGACTGGCCTGTGATTCTCGGGTGCCTGGCTGGCCTTCTGAAAGCACCAAAGCATCAAACACCATCCTGAGAGCCCCGCAAGTGTGAGTGTTTCCAAGACCTTGGACAAGAAGAGATACTGCGCCATCACCATATGTTTCTTTCAGGGAAGCACTGATGTGGCCGCATCCTCCACTGCTGGGGCTGCTATCCACCAGGCTATGGTGCTGGCAGGGCTGGATGACGTCCTGCGTGCTGAGGAAAGGTGTCACCTACACTCATGAACTGCTGGGAATTTCACTGTTTCCAAATGGGAAGAAGGCAATTACCTCTTCCAGAAAGTACCTGAATGATAACCATGGGAAATGTAATTAGGGAGAAAAAAAAAAATCAAAGGATAATTAAGGGCTGAGGAAGAATAATTGGAAAACAAAGACATTTTGGGAAAAGAGGACCTGTTGGAACAACTCTGGGAGCACGGAGCGCCAGGGGCGGCTGACTCACCTGTAGCACACGTTTTCCGTACATGGATTATGCACTTTGACGATGACGAAGACGTGTTGAAAGTGGGACCGGATGCTTTTTGGAGTAAAAGGAAGCGCTCCAGGCTCTTGGAAGACAATGGTCACGATGTCATTTCCTATATGCCTTTTCCTCAGGAGCTGCGGTCAGGGAAGTGAACACACACACACAGAGTTACAGACAAGGTTTTCTGTAACAACAAGATATGTAAGTATATACAATGCCCTCAGCTTTCAATTTCAAGGGGTTTGTTTTAGAGAAGCAGCGATGTTCTTAGGAAGTTCAGGGCCCTCGATGTGGCCACGCTTCCAAGACCAATGGAGAGAAAAGCCTCAATACTTAAGTTCATCTTTTACTTTAAAATGTGACTGTCATTCTCCCTCCTTTTCATCTTTATCATTTTTGTAACCCTGAAATACTAGCCCATTAGAGCCAAAATCGCTCTAAGGAGATTTGTAGGTTAAGCTCTCCAACTTAAAGGCAGGAGATGGCATGCCATCCAAGGGCAGGTCCATGGTTCCAAGCCCTCCACTTAGTGCAGCAGGGGCGTAGCTGTGTCTCTGCTTCCACAGACACGTGCATTCTGAGACAAAAATACAGACGGCTGGGGGCTTCCCTAGAGGCTCTGTGGTAAAGAACCTGCCTGCCAGTGCAGGAGACACAGGTTCCATCCCTGATCCGGGAGGATCCCACATGCTGTACGACAACCAGGCCCACGTGCCACAGTTACTGAGCCTGTGCTCTAGAGCCCAGGAGCCACAGCTACTGAGCCCACGTGCGGCAACTGCAGACGCGCGTGCGCCCAAGAGCCCGTGCTGCACAAGAGAAGCCCTCCCGATAGAAGCCCGTCTACCGCAACTAGAGAGCGGAGCCCGCTCACCACAACTAGAGAAAAGCCTGTGCGGCGACACAGACCCTGCGCAGCCACAGATGCAGATGTAAAAATTTAAAAACAGTGCAGAAGGCTGTTATTTTGGTGGCTAATATTTTCAAACTAATTAACTGAAATCTGGCCTTTTTAAAATGTATGTTGGAAACACAGAATCCACCAGATTAAGAGCTGGAAAGCCCAATAAATGACATACGCAGCAGAAGAGACGAAACCCCAGAGCAGTAACACTGAACCTTTTTACTTGAGATCTTCCTTCTGCCAAGATCACCCCCTTCACCCCAAGTCTCTCCTAGACCACTCGGGTCTGAGCTACCACAACACCAGGAAAAATGTTCTTGGCAACACTGCACGTGCCCTGCAGCGACACGCCAAGCTCAAGGCAACAACATTAGCTGTCTTGTCCTCTTTTAAGTCTTGGCTTACTTCTCCTGTGTCAGGTCATAGTCATCAGGAGGGCAGGAGACGTGTCTGACTGAGTTCCAGTCTCCTGGGTTCTAACAGCCTGCCCAGGACATAGCAGACACCCTCTACCCAATATGAATAAACAATGATACAAATACACAATCACAGCCACACAACACCGCACAATAAAACACTGAACACTCTGAATCCATGCTGATAAACCCATACACCCCATAAGCTGATGCACCTGAAGCCACTAGGATCTGTGCTCACAGAGCCTGTGATCCTCGGTTTTCATAGAGGCAGTAATCTTACAGGAGTCAGTGATGTCACTGCAGGAACAGGGTAATCTCAGGTAGTAAATCTCTCTTTACGAGCAACAACAAAGGCAACAAGCTTGTGTTCAAATTTATTTGGCACCTACAGAACATACTTCAGTGTAAAGAGCATTAAGTTCGACTTTTAAAACCTTTTAAACCCAGATACAAAAAGGATTTCATTGTCAGGCCCCTGACTTGTGATTTAGCATGATAAAAGGCCTGGAAAAGTGGGAACGAAATGTCCATTCTTCCAGAATTCACTGCTCACCAGTTAAACTGCTGATTCATATGCTGCAAAATTCCTATTTAAATCCTCATGGTTAAAGTTATAAACACACGAAAATCGTTTACTGCCTAAGTGAAGTTTTGAAAGATATATTAATATTCATTAATGAGACATCTGTTGTTTCAAAAATGTTTGTTGGATATTTAAGTATGAGGTGCCACTTCAGAAGCGTGTAAAAAAACCAGTAGCAAACTAGTCGTATATTCACTGTGTTATTTACCCATTCAATCGTGGACACAGATGTTAGCTACAATAAACATTTCATGGAAAGAAAAGAAAAGAAGGCAGGGATATATATCTAAAACAAGCACCATGGGACGCCCTGGCAGTCCAGTGGTTAGGACTCTGCGTTTCCACTGCAGGGGGCTTGGGTTCGATCCCTAGTCGCGGAATTAAGATCCCACATGCTAAGTGGTGCAGCCAAAAAAATAAAATAGAATAAATAAAATGAGGACTTCTCCGGTGGTCCATTGGTTGAGAATCCGCCTTGCAATGTAGGGGACATGGGTTTCACCCCTGGCTGGGGAACTAAGATCCCACATGATGCCAACAGAGCAACTAAACCCTCACGCCACAACTAGAGAGAGTCCAAGCACCCCAACGAGCGATCCCAAAAGACGCGATGATGAATCCTCACCCTGTGACAACGAATCCTCGAGCCACAACTAAGGCCTGAGGTAGCCAAACAAGCAAGAAAATAAACAAATGTTTTAAAACTTTTTAAATTAAAAAATAAAACAAACACCAGGACAAGCTGAAAATGGTACAAGGCTACGATATTCTTCCTTCACATCCCCAATAAACTGAAACATGTGATTTACATGGGCTGTAATAGGACGAGAAAATTCAGGAACAAATGCAAAGTTTAAAAAAATAAACAAAAATATCTCACAATGTCTTCAGTGTATTCACTGAGCACGGATACAGCGGCTTATGCTGTACTTTCCTCAAAACACAGGAATTCTCAGACTGGTGAGAAGATAGGGCTCATGGTGGCCAAGGCCACACAGGCGACTCTGGGCCCCTCCTCCCCAGTGACCGGCCTCCTGGCTAATCTTGCAGGGTGGTCTGGCGCATTACTCAGTGAAGTGGAGGTAGCTATTCCTACCCATTTCTCTCCCTCCTGAAGGAAGATGCTGGGTCCAATCCCACACTTCACTTCGAGAAGCACAATATTTAACGCCCAAGTTAAAGGAAAATGTAAGGCTACTTATTTTGATAACATGCCAGTCTGCTTTTGTGTCTTTTTAAACATATTCTTTTGCTTCGTAAAATGGGCTGTGCTCAGAAGCTTAGAGTCGTGTCTGACTCTTTACGACCCCATGGACTGTAGCCTGCCAGGCTCCTCTGTCCCTGGGATTCTCCTAGGAATACTGCAGTAGGTTGCCATGTCCTCCTCCAGGGGATCTTCCTGACCCAGGAATGGAACCCTCACCTCTTACATCTCCTGCAATGGTAGGCGGATTTGTTACCACTAAAAATGTATTCTTTTACTTTGTAAAACGGGCTAGAAATATTTTTAAAATTCTGGTTAATTTAACCATGATCACAGAATGCATTCTGTAGAAAAAGTGGGGGCGGGGAACATGGGGATTCATTAAGAAGAGGAAAATAACACCTCAAGCTCTTTGTAGAGAATAGCCCAAGAAAATGAGCACCTGGCCCATTAACAGGATACCTGAGTCTCTTCAGAGACTAAATACATCTGGGAAGTTCTCAGAAACATTACTCATTGTCGGACATTAAGTACCTAAGTAATTCTTGGGCTTCTTATATAAAGGTAAGGGTTCTCTTTTGTAGTTAGTTATATCCTGTTGTAACTGGTCAGTGAAAGCCTGCAGAATGGACTCCAGAAGTGGAAGGGAAAGGGTGTGGCAGCCTACATAGACCACAGTGGTCCACACAGGAAGGCAAGCTGCTAGTCACTAAGAGGTCCCTGGCACTATTTCAGGGATTAAGGAATGATGACGTCTTCTAGGCCTTTCTAGGCATAAGAAGCTCCTAACACTTGCTCGGCACCAAGACTGCCAACTCAGTGTCTTCAACTGAAAAAGTGAGTTAATAAATGTTATATTAGATTTACATAGTCAGTTCTGCTAAATTCCCAACACTGGATTCAAGCTGTGAGATAGGAATAAGCTCTTGTTATGACAAGGGAAGTGAAAATATGAATTTTCACCCAATTCTATGATGAAAAAGCATATAGATGCTACAGAAATAGCAACATGTGGGTTTAAATTTTCAATTCCTTAGACAAATTTCAGAGTTTCACAGGTCCAGTTTTAACCTTGTGCGACAACCAGAAGCAAGTGAAAGCAAGCAATCCCCAGGCAGTCTCGTATACATCAAAAACGGCATAAAGTCGAACCTGGTGAGATCTGCTAGCCTCTGTGCAAACAGGTTCATCTGTTACATTCTTTTTTAAAAAACCTAGCAAGATAGGAAAACAAAGCAAAACAAAACACTCTACACCTAATTTTGGAAGAAAGGGGAGAAGAGGCTACACATACATAAGAAAGAGAAAGTAGGTGAGATGTGGTTCAGAAAACACCTCTAAACGTCAGTGATGTGAAAGCTTAATTTAAAACTGGAGAAGGCAGATCTCCAGAGAGAGTTTCTTGTCTTAAAACTGGTGAAAATGAGCATGATTTCAAAGAGAAAACTGCACTGATTAATGATTACAAGTTCTGAAATTCTAAGAGATGAGTGCAGAAGTGAGCAAAATATGAAATGTATTCCCATTCAAAAAAACAATCATAAATCCTGGATCTAGTCCTTCAGGCGTCATGAGAAAGTCTGGCAGGATGAGCAGGGCTGATAAAGACTGATCTGGCTTGATCCTTCCCACAGTCTGACTGGTCACAACCCCCTTCTAGAGAGCCGCCTGTTGCTAGTCGCTGCAGTAGGCACTTTGCGTTTGCTAACTCTGCTTAGAAAGTGTCTGCCCTTGGGACTTCCCTGGCCATCCAGTGGCTAAGACTCCGCATTTCCAGGGCAGTTGCGGGCGTGGGGAAGTTTCACCCCCTAGTCGTAAACTAGATCCCACATGCTGCAATGAAAATGAAGATTCCTCATGCTGCAACTTAGACCCAGTGCCACCAAATATTTTTCTTAGAAGTGTCTCCCCTTTACACGCAGGGCTAGCTTCTCCTCCTTCAGAGACTCTCTGAATTTTGCACAATGCACACAGAACATCCACAACACAGGTGCATGCAGACAACACACTACCCCCACCCCCACCCCTATACTCTATACTCAGAAAAGCACACACCAGTGGTTAGAGTTTTGCTTTCGTTTTTAAGAGACATCTATAGCGCTTCCTGTATAATGAAATGGAAAGAGTGACCATGAAATAGTAGTCTGAGTAATAAGCAAGAGAGGGAAAACCCATACACGTTACCACATAAGTACAGGGGACCTATACTTAGAGAAGGAAAACCTTGCCTTTTCACTCTCATAGAAAAGTGACCACAATTAACCACTCTGATCTCAGATCAGCAAGAAGATACCAAATTTAATCGCCACTTCAAAGATGCAACTGCTGATTTACCATATAACGAATGTGAAAATATTACATACAATATTTTAACAATGACAAGAATAAACGTACAAACCAGTTAAGCAAAGCTGAATATTTTGGAAATGGAGAAACAAACCATGAATGTGGTTTTTAATGATTTAATAACAAAGTGAAGATAAGAAAGGATTATGAAGATACAAGTATTTCTCTTCTGAAAATGAGTAGTGCCAGCCTACTCAAAAAGCAGTAATTCTTTCTGTATAAGTATATATCCTTTTTCTGGCCTGGGAATAAAGCTAATCATGAAAAGCTGAATAAGCACCTTATGTTTCCAAAATAATCTAGATGCCTATTTATAGATGAATCCAAGAGCAGTCAGGACCTGCTTGTATAGAACTTAATGCAGTGGAACTTAATGGAGAACTTAATGAAGCTGAATGGTTCCTCAGCTTCCCTGGTGGCTCAGACAGTAAAGAAATCTGCCTGCAATGCTGGAGACCTGGGTTCAATCCCTGGGTTGGGAAGATCCCTAGAGGAGGAAATGGCAACTTATTCCAGCATTGTTGCCTGGAGAATTCCATGAACAGAGGAGCCTGGCGGGCTACAGACCATGGGGTCACAAAAGAGCAGGACACGACTGAGCGACTGACACTTTCATTTCACTTCCTCAGCAGTACCAATGAGGGACTTAGAAGTACCTACACAAACCTTTTAAGGCAGGGGCTGACCATCTGCTTAAGTTATATGGTGAAGGGGTTCCAGCCTAAGAAGCTCTGTCACTATTACTTCTGTAGATGTCAAGTCCATCCCTAGAAAAAGACCAGGATTCTTCAGATGGAATCTCAGAAACCCAAGGGTTTGGTCTTTTTCCTTAGGGACCTCCATGGATCTCAGATACCCCTTCCAAACAGAGCAGTTCTAACATGAAAGCATTTAACAACAAAAAAAAAAAGGTTTACTCCGGGCCAGGACCATGCTACCTTTATCTGTTTTATATACTTAGCTTGAAGAAAAAGGTTTCTCTGCTAAAGTGATGTTTGGAGCTAACTTGTGGGGATCTTTCCACTGATAACATCCCAGGATAGTTTAACTATGGTTTGTCTACAGGACAAGTGGGAGGGGAACAAGCACCCAGGGGAGACAGCCCTGGGAAAAGCAGACTGCCTGCCAAATAGACCTGGGGGACTTCACTCAAGAGGGAAAACATTCAGGAACAGGCTTCCTCATCACTCCCCCGGTCTGGTGAGGTTTTCTTTGTAAAAGTCAGACACTCCAAAGACTGAACTCTTCCGCAATGTGGTGAACTCTCTAAATACTTTTTACTACATCTTGGAATAAGCTTTCAGCTTGATTTATTATAACAACAAACACAAGAAATTCTATGTGATGTGGCTGCGTCTGGACCAGTTAAATAGTCACAGATACCATGGTGTTAATGAGGCTGACGTCGGAGGCACAACTCAACATACAGTTAACTGTGCTAAGCTGTGGCCTCAAAGAGCAATCATGAGCCCAGATGGTCATTTCAGACACTTACGCCCTTGATATTAACACAATCCATGGGCACAGGGTAGGTGGGTGAGGATTTGGCAAAGCAGCACAACCCCTAAGAAAGCTGAAAAGTCCATGTTCCAAAACTACACACAGCCATCACTGATCTATGACCAGAATATTCTGATGACTACTCACAATTAGCAAAATATTAAGTGTCAAAACAGTTTTCTGAAATTGTTGATAAATTAGTCCCTTATTTTCTTAGCTATTCAGGTCTTAGCTTTTCATAATAAATCTTTAGGATTGGGAACAGGAAGATGAAATGCAAATTAAGTCATCTAAAATACTTGTCCTCTATATCTCATAAGTTATAAATTGTAATAACCCCCCAAATTTACTAAGCACACCCTGTGCCAGGCACTATTTTAAGTGCTTTATACATATTAACTCCTCTGATTCTATCAGCTAAGAAATGTTCATTAATTCACTCCACAAATGGTAACTGACTGCTCTCTGCATTCTAGGCATGTCTCTGTATGCATACAATACTCAGGAAAGAGAAGAGGTAAACGTCTCTGTCTTCAGCAATAAAGGAAAATAAAGCATAGAAAAATTTTTGTGACCTAAGGCCACAAAGATAGTAGCTAAGAAATGCGGTTCTAGACCCCCTGCTCTTAACAACTATATTTTTCTGCTGAAGCTCTTTTCCAACCTAGAAGAAGGAAGCCTCAAGGAAAGCCCTAGAATCACAGAATTCCAACACCAAGAGGAAGATGTTATGTATCATTTTGTCCAGATATACTCATGTGTGTCATATCTCCTCCGTCCAAACCTTTGGAAGGATCACAAACATACAGCATCCTGTCTGTCTGAGCTAGGGTGTAAACTCCTTCCTTCTCAGCACAAGGTTCCAAGCACCCATGACTGGCTACCTAGACCACATTCTCACTATACACCGCTGCTGCAGCTAAGTCACTTCAGTCATGTCTGACTCTGTGCGACCCTATGGACAGCGGCCCACCAGGCCCCTCCGTCCACAGGATTCTCCAGGCAAGAGTACTAGAGTGGGTTGCCATTGCCTTCTCCATCCTCATTATATAGTTATCACATTTCTTGAGAGACTAAGAATCTTTGCCAAGGCCACAAGGTAAGTAACTAGCCATGGTTAAGTTCAGAATGCAAGTCCAATGAATTTTATCCCACACCCTACATTCTCATCCTTTTTACGTGATTACTTATGTTGAATATGTAAACTTCCCAATGAACCACATATAAGATCACACATATTCCATATATATAAAAGCGACTGAAAAAAGCAAAACAGTTTTTTTTTTAAATACTCCTCTATCTCTAATCTATCAGCATAACTTATTCAATGCCATGGATTCTCACTCAAGTTAAAAAAGAAAAATGAAAATGGAACCAAATAAGTCTTTAGGCTATACAGTGTGTGATGTACTATCTCAGTGCAAGGGACTCTTTTTTTTTTTTTTTTTAATCTCCCATTTGGGAAACTGAAAGCACTCATGTATCCTACTCCCCATCCTCCGTGCTTCCATCCACATTTTTGTGTGTAGGACCTTTCAGGGATAGTTCCAGGGAAAGAAAGTCAGGTATAAAGAACTCATAAAACCACCATTTTAATTACAGTTCAATAAAAACAGGGTAGAGAAATCTAGTATTGAGCTCTGATAAGAGCAAAGTGAAATGAGCTTTGGAATTCCAGAGGTTGCCACCTGAGAAACAATGGATGGATTCAGTCTGGAGTCCACCAGGGGCTTCTCTGGCGGTCCCGTGGTTAATGCAGGGATGGGGGCTGGGTCCTTGATCCGGGAACTAAATCCTCATGCGATGGGGCAACTAAGCCCACAGGCCATAACTACTGAGCCTGCATGCCACAACCAGAGAGCCAGCGTGCCCTAACAGAAGGTCAAGAGTACTGTAAGCAGCAACTGACACAGCCAAGTAAATAAATAATTTTTTTTAAGTGACTCAGGTAACTGGGGAGCTGGCAGGACCTTGGGGTTCAAACGCTCCATGTGGGGTCCAAAGGCACTTGTTATATTTCTACTAATGTGCTGACAAGATCTCTGGGTTTGAGTTAAGCCCTATGAGATTTCTGAGCAGCAACTCACCCCGAATTTAATTACTGGATGATTCATAAGTATCTGCAGGACAACTGCATGGTCTAAATTGAGCTTAATAAGAGTCCCATGGACTGCAAGGAGATCCAACCAGTCCATTCTGAAGGAGATCAGTCCTGGGTGTTCTTTGGAAGGACTGATACTAAAGCTGAAACTCCAGTACTTTGGCCACCTCATGCGAAGAGTTGACTCACTGGAAGATTCTGATGCCGAGGGATTGGGGGCAGGAGGAGAAGGGGACAACAGAGGACGAGATGGCTGGATAGCATCACCGACTCGATAGACATGAGTCTGAGTGAGAGATGGTGATGGACAGGGAGGCCTGGTGTGCTGCAATTCATGGGGTCGCAAAGAGTCGGACACGACTGAGCGACTGAACTGAACTGAACTGAATATCTAGTGAGTCCACATGGCATTATTCCAAATAAATGTTTTAAGAGCTGGAGATCCCTTAGTTTACAATATATGTATACAAATTCATACACGTGATCTAGGGATTGTATCTCTATCTCATAAAAAACATACAGACATGTGATCAAAAGATAGATCCTTTGAAGGTAGTGGGCAGAGCTCAGATTACTAGAAAACCCTGTAGAATATACAAGATGGACAAGGGGCTGAGGTCAAGTGTTAGGAAGAAAAAACCCATCTAGCAATTACTACAAGAAGATGAATAAACAGAGGAGCTGCAGCCCCAAACGGGACAAACAAGGCTGGGGCCCGGGACCTCCTTCTCTTCCTGGCTGTGAGATCTAAGGTGGTTCTTGCCACCTGGGACAGGGCAAGTAGCCTCTTCAGAAAGAAGCATCCTTTGACTACCTACGTGGAATTTCATGAGCACTCAGAAAACATAAAAAAAGAAAGGTCAGTTCTCTGCAGCAATTAAGTTTCATTCATTTGACAAATACTGAACAACGACCGTGTAGTCTTTGGTGCTTTAATTTAGAGCAAAGGAGTGCAGTTAAGTGACATCAGGAAAACAAAGTTTTCTTAAACATGAAAACAAACTTTGCTTTAACTCTGGATTTGCCCCCAAATATAATCAAACTCCTAAAATTAAAGAATGCCACAAGTGAGTTATAACATACTTTCTTACAGTAACTTATCTACCCACATGCAGAAATCAAAGTTCAGGTGACATTTGTCGACTTTTTTTGCGACTTGTAATTAATACGGTTGACACTGGTTCCCATTAAGGTTTTGCTTGGCAAGCAATTCAGGTGAGTGTGGGAGAGTATTTAAGTTTTGTAAGAAAAAAGTGCAATGAAACTTGTGCAGTAATAATCACTTTAAAGCCAAAATGCTTCCCAATGATAACAGTCAAAGATTATTAATGTCATTTAAGGAAAAAAAAAACAAAACCCTAGCAATTCTTTGCAAACTCTGAATACACTAACACCATCAAAGAGCCGCCCTTGGCTTGGCACGTGCTGTGGAAGTAGCGGGGAGGCTGTACCTGCTGCCTGTTGTTCGGCGTGTGGGGAAGCATCGTGCACACGTGGAACATGAGCTCGTAGTCTTTGTATGTCGTGTACAGCGAGTGCGTTCCCGTAGAATCAGCTGAAAACAAAGATTAATGACAAGAGCAAGTCAGGCCACTGCAGATTAGCAATTCAACACTTAGAAGGTCATTATCACAAAAGGCAATTCAACTGAAAGGAACAGACGGCCCAACTATAAAGGAGCAGTGTCTCGGTGGCGGCCCCGCCGCTCTCACACCAGGCACTGTTCCTACCACTTTCCAGCCGCGGCAGCTGCCTGGGTTTTCTTCACTTGTTCTCACACGTGCTTTCTACCGAACACATGGTTTCCCCTCTCTTCTCTTCTGCATTCTTGCCTTCCCAGGGCTGATGACCCACATGGGAGAGATGCTTCAGCCACGAGGGGTACAGGTGAAGAGAAGAGGAGGCGGTATGGTCTGGCGCAGGTCTGGGTGCAATGATTAGATGGGGCTGAGCTAGTCAGAAGCTGTCCTTGCCCCCTATTGCACGTGTGTGTGTGTGTGTGTTTACAGTTAATTCTTAGTTATTTCTGGGCACTTGACCCTCCAGAACTCAGAAAAATGAAACAGGATTGACTTCATATGGAAATGTGGACAAAAGATATTAAGGATTTCTTTCCTGAATCATGGAAGTAATTTTCTTTTCAACAGGCAATGTGACGATGCAGTCATATGATTAAGACCGAGGAGAATGAATGAGATCTCTTACTGTATATTATGCATTGACACGTGTTAAAAAACTGTGACATCTGAATCCCCGTTAATCATACAGCTTTTCATCTTTTCAAAAGCAGAATGATTCTTTGCAAATTCAAGACCCATCTGTATCATCAACAGATTACTTCACTGAGAATTTCAGACACCAAGCCAACATGGTGACTATAACACATGATTTTAGGATGGGGCTTTGAACCACCTTGCATACGGATAAAGATAAACAGACAACCAGAAGTTAAGAGGTAAACAATTCTTACTGTCTTTCTCAATCTTTGAGCTATATCTATTTTTCCACCTTTTAAAGAACAAGGAACAATACCATTCAATATTATTTAAAATGAAGTTTATTCCATTGGGCTTATTGGGAAAACTCTAAATAGTTACCTAGGGCTAACGCTTTTTTTTTTAAAATCTGAAATTTAAAACTTTTTCCTTTAAAAACATTAAAACACTTAATCTTCATGAGCATTTATTATTTTCTTTCTAAATCACATAATATTTTTTTATTTCCAGCATTTATATCCAATTCAGAAATAGTCCTGAAAATACTTAGAAAAAAAATATACAGTTTTGCACTGAAAAGGTAGTCATAGAAGGCAATTTCATGAGTAAGGGCAGTATGTAGAATGTTTATCTATGGATATCGGTAGATCAACTTGCAGATGGTCAGAGAGTATATTCATCTAATAAGCTGTATACTATCTAGTCCCCAAATAAAGACATTTTCTCTTTTAACTATTCATTAAATGCATATTTGCTACTTTTTCATAGGACTTTTTAGGGAGTAATCCTCCATTTCAACTGTCTTCTCTTAGGATCTTGACATTTGGAAGTGAGCAGGCTGGTCATGCAGGGACGAGGACTGTTCTTTGCGTGAAGAAACAACAGTGAAGGTCAGAGGATGAACTAAGCCCACAGGTTCAAGGACTCCCATCACAACACTTACTCCGATGTTTAAAATTCAGTAAGAGAAATGCTGACAGAGGCTTAAGAGTCTGGTCAGTGGGCTTCATATTCAGGAAATTGCAATGAAAAAAGAAAAGTGCAATTCTGAGGGGAAGAGGGAGAAACACTTTTAAAAATGTGGTCATAGCGTGTCTACCCCAAGCCCATACTAAAGGATGAATTTCAGAAATTAAGCATTTTTAAAGTTTTCATCTCAACTATCAGTATGGCAACGGAAAAGGTAAACTCACAAGCTTGGTGGGGTTTGCTGCAAATATTTCTACTAAAAAGGAGATTCAGGGTCATCTATGGCAGTCTTAGGTTTTATCTCTGCACCTAACTAAAGACAGGCGGCCACAGCCTGGGGTCTGTCTTCTCCAGCTCAGCAAAGCAACTTGGCAGCTCATGGCCCTTCTCTGCCTACCCCATGTCATTCTGTACTTAAGAGAGAAACAGCTCATTTTAAAGCTGGAGGGGACATCTCAGATACCCTAGCCCCAATACCCTGAATTTTCTTTGTGAATAAAATACGGCCCAGATTTTACCAAGGTCCTGCAGCGGGCAGAATTAAAACGAAAACAGTGGGGGACTTCCCTGGTGGTCCAGTGGTTAGGAGTCCACCTTCCATGCAGGCGACATGGGTTCAATCCCTAGTTGGAGAACTAAGATCCCACATGCCTCTGGGCAACTAAGCCCGCTGGCAACAACTAGAGATGCCCATATGCTAACCCCACATGCAACAACTAAGACCCAGCGTGGACAAAAATAAATAAATAAACATTAAAAATCTAAACACAGTTCTCCTGGACTTAAGATTTTCTTGCCCATTGCATTAAAGGCATAACTTTCATCCGACCATTCTATGAAACACAACTGTTAGAAAGTTCCTCTAATGCGAAGACGTGCCATGATTTCTTTGCCTCTCATAGAACACCTTGCTCATAAAACTATGAATCAACATGTCAAAATTTTGTTCTTATTTCCTTGAGCTAACATGATTAGCATGACGTCTGTAATGTATTAAAGATATCTCCTAGGTCATAAAAACTCAAAGCTGATGTCAATTCTGTACATAGGGGGAAAAAAAGTATTTGCACTATCTAAGCTGTAGTTTTACAGAATGTATACATCAGGAGCTTTTAAAATGTCCCCTCATCCCTCCCACAGCAGAAGGAGAGCGGACATGCAGAGCAGCAATGAGGCCATGAAGAATGAGCTCATTCTTCAGGAAGGCGTCCCTAAGGGCAGCCTGCTAGCACTGCTAGCGGTTGTATGGTAGTCTGTAGGTAAGGGGAGCTTGGCAGAGAAAAAAGAAAGAAAATTCAGAAAAGGCCTCAATCATCTTTCTTAAAAGAAGTGGACACTCACAGTAGGTATCATATATTATTTTCTAACCTTTACATTTCTGAGGCGTGAGCAATGCACATTCAACTTAATAGTCAAGCTCCAACCTTGACATCTGCGGAAGACACACAGGGCCTGTATGTGAGCCAACTTTTCTCCAGATATTGTGATCTATCCGCTAAGCGTCACTTTCAAAAACAGAAAAACAAATATTGCATATAAGCACGTATAAATAGAATCTAGAAGAACAGTACTGCAAATAGTTGCAGGGAAGGAACGGAGACATAGAGAATGGACTTGCTGAACAGTGAGAGGAGAGGTGAGGAGGAATTGATAAAGCAGCATTGTCATATATATACAGTGATGTGTGGTAAAGAATCTGCTTGCCAAGCAGGAAACTCAGGTTCCATCCCTGGGTCAGGAAGATCCCCTGGAAGAGGAACTGGCAACCCACTCCAGTATTCTTGCCTGGAGAATCCCATGGATAGAGAAGCCTGGTGGGCTACTGTCCATGGAGTCAAAAATGAGTCAGATACGACTGAGAGCATGTGTGTGGACAGACAGCTGCCGGGAAGCTGTTGTGCAGCACAGGGAGCCCAACCCTGTCCTCTGTGATGACCTAGAAAGGTGGGATGGGAGGGGGCTCAAGCACAGGGGAGGCTCAACGTATGTATACTTATGGCTGATTCACACTGTTGCATGGCAGAAACCAACACAGTGTTGCAAAGCAATTATCTTCCAGGTAAACTTTTTTTTTTTTAATTAAAAAAAAAGAAAAGATTGAAACCCCAGAACTGATGACAAGCCAAGCAAGGAAGAGTGGCACCGCTCTGTGTAGGCAAGTGTCACTGATGGTCGCAAGGTGAGACCTGGGGCCACAGGGCCTTGGTTCCGATCCTGGCTGATGCTCTCCCAGGACAGGTTCCCACTCACCCCTCCTAGAGGGCTGGATGCTCTCACAGATCCATCTTTTACTCACTCTTCAGTAAAAGGGCAAGCAAATCATTGCTTGACAATAAGCAGAATTTCCCCCAAAACACAAAATTACCCTACCTAGTATTTTCAGGTGTGTTGAGAGCAACTAAGTAACAACACAGATACAAAGGTTGAATATTTAGAGTTTATGAGGACCATAAGGAACAGGATTATTGAAATGAAGAGACAAGACAAATTCACACATAGGAGGGAACCCATAGGTGCCCCACTTGAGAGAATCTGACTAAGGTCCTTGGAAAACAGGATGTGTCAGCTTTTTAATCAGAGCTTCAGCTCCGCAGGTAATACCATGAAAAAGGCTATGAACAAGATAAGGCTGCAAGCATGGCCGCATGGATATGGAAATATTTAGACGTTTCAGAAATGAATGCAAGGTTTGGTCAAGCTGCATGGGACAGGGTGGAATACAGAGGTGAGGCGAAAAGAAAAAAGAACATAAAAGATTCTTCACAGAATACTGGGGGATCTCTGCTCTTGTTACAAAGGAAGAAGAATTGACTTTTTGAGATTATGTCAGACACAATGCCCTTGAGAAATGTGCTTTCCTTGCTCATCTGAGTGCATGGGTGTGCTTAGTTGCTCAGTCATGTCCAACTTTGGGACCCCATGAACTGTAGTCCACCCTGCTCCTTTGTCCATGGAATTCTCCAGGCAAGAATACTGGAGTGGGTAGCCATTCCCTTCTCCAGGGGGTTTTCCCGACCCAGGGATTGAACCCAGGTCTCCTGCATTGCAGATGGATATTTTACCACCTGAGCTACCAGGGAAGCCCCCTGCTCATCTGAGTAAATCGCAACTCCATCCCCAGTAAGCTGGCTCAGCCGCTGCTGGGGTCAGGAATAGGAGGGCACAGGACCACTCATTTAGATGTCTGTGGTGTGCCTACCTTTAAGGAATTAAATTTGTGCAGACAGTCTGAAGCTTACTTTTATTGTCCAGCTGAGCTCGATATTTACTAAATCCTTTCAGCCGCACTCTCTGGCCCAGCAGATCGAGGAATTCTTCAAAAGCTGGACCTGCTGTCTCGTTGTTATACATTTCCTCTTCGGTACTCTGGCCAGCTTTGCAGTACAGAATCCCGATCTTGTGCTGAAAGCTCAGCTGAAATGGGGGAGAAACGTAAATTATTTGGCAAAAGTATCAGACAAGTACACCTGGAACTAACACAGTACTGTAAATCAACTATGCTGTTAGTCGCTCAGTCATGTCCGACACTTTGTGACTCCACGAAGTGCAGCCCGCCAGGCTCCTCTGTCCATGGGATTTTTTAGGCAAGAATAGTGGAGCAGGTACTATTCCCTTCTCCAGGGGGTCTTCCTGACCCACGGAATGAACCTGGGTCTCCTGCATTGAGGCAGATCCTTTACTGTCTGAGCCACCAGGGAAGCCCATACTCTGATATAAAACATGAAATAAATTTAAAAAATTAAAAAGCATCACACAAGCTAACTTCAGTAAATGATAGGAGCTGAGAATTCTGTTCACAGGAAAGCATGCCAGGACAATTTCCAGAAGCTAAAAAAAGTAATCAACTGTCATTCTGCAAAACCCTACAAATTCATAACAAACCCAGAGACCTGAAAATAACAGCTGGAGAAATGTCAGACAACCTAAGAAATACAATGATGGCCTTGCCTACATGGGAGTTTGCAGGTTTCCAAAACAGACAGCTAGGTTCAAACATTTATTTAAAAATAGAGCTGTGGAAACATCTTATACCCTCTGTTTAGTAAACAGCATTATCTTCGAAGTTAGAAAGAAAAAAAAGCTGTATATTTTCAGAAGTTTTCCCTCTCTGGTTCTTAATGCTTTTTTGTTGTCATTATTTGAACATTCATGGAAATATGAAAGACTGTAATGGAAAAAACAACTCAAACTAAGGTCTGGGGAGGAAAGACTCCCACTGAAAACTGTGATCCATGTATATTAATAGAATAATGTCTTATTTCCATAAAAGTAGCTCTGGCTGAGCCATTACAGTCATTGCTACATTTTTGACTATCTTGAAAACATATGCTAAATATACAATAGACCATAAAGAATTTTAATAGCAACTGAAGGGTTCCTGCTATAATTCTGTCTCTCTGTCCATCCATGCCATGATGGAAGGAACCACACTACTTCCTCCTAAGACAGGGGAGACATGGGATCCACCTTTACAGCTTTCTTATTTTCCCTAAGGAGGAACTACCCATCAATCACAAAAGCAGAGCACTTTATCCGACTAGCAGCAATCTGAGCCTCCAAGACTGATGGATTATCAGCCCTCCCCAATCCTCTAAAGGCATCTGTCCACAACATTGTTCACTTTTATTACCAAACTAAAACAGAGCCTTTAATCAAAACTCAGAGCTGACTGTATCAGTGAAAGTGAAGTGAAGTAGCTCAGTCATGTCCGACTCTTTGCCACCCCATGGACTGTAGCCTACCGGGCTCCTCCCCTCCAGGGATACTCCAGGCAAGAAGTGGGTTGCCTCTTCCTTCTCCAGGGGATCTTCCCGACCCAGGGACTGAACCTTGGTCTCCCGCATTACGGGCAGATGCTTTAACCTCTGAGCTGACTGTATCAGTAAAATAGGGCAAATGGTACTAATTTCTCTTGAGTAGCAAAGTGATGACAGCAGTCTCATCCGAGTGACCCATGACACTTACAATCCGAGAAAGGAAGGGATCCAACCTGCTATGCATCTTAGTGGAGGTGCTGGGGAAGCTCAGAGCTGAGCAGGCTGCAGAGCACCAGAACACGTGCTGTGCCCTGGCTGAGAGCTCTGCGGGAGGGGAGGAACCAAAGCGATGACTCCCTGTTCACCATCTGACTGTGCACCACCTATAGGGATGGCTCCTGGGACTCAGGGGAGGGAAGGGGAGGCAGCACACGGGCCTGATGCTCCTGTCTGCCCAAATCACCCAAATCACACTGTGAGGACACGGTTCCAGGCTCCGAGTGTAGGCCTGTGAGATGCTGGGTTTAAGCTGTTAGCATCATGAACTGTGCTGATTCCCTGGTGGCTCAGACAGTGAAGAATCCGCCTGCAATGCAGGAGACGCGGGTTCAATCCCTGGGTCGGGAAGACCCCCTGGAGGAGGGAATGGCTCCCCACTCCAGTACTCTCGCCTAGAGAATCCCATGGACAGAGGAGCCTGGCAGAGAGTCAGACATGACTGAGCGACTAACATTTACTTACTAGGTCTTTAGTAACATCAAGACAAAAAACACTTCCATGCACCCAGGGAGTGAGGAATAAACGTTTCTGATCAACTCAAGTAATGAAACAAATGAGACACCACATTTATTGCAGAGGGACCATCATCTTAAAAAAAAATAAGACAAATGCCTCGTACTATTTCACTATAAACACATTGTTCTGAGTGATTCGGAAGACACTGCAGGACCTTAAGTACTTTAGGAAACACTTGGGATTGACTCCTTCATCCATGGGATTTTCCAGGCAAGAGTACTGCAGTGGGGTGCCACTGCCTTCTCTGTGGGGTCGACAAGTGTCACCGCTGATGTGATGACATCGGTGACTGTCAGAATCTGGGTTAGTTCTCTAGCGTGACCCCTGGATGACTCTCCACCTCCTCAGAGCTGTGATGTTTCGACCTCTCTTCTGCCCTCTCCAGCTGTTTGGCCCCAGCCTTACAGAGAGTCCCCCTGAAATTCTGTGGTGTGATTAGCAGGCATGCATACCCAGCATCCCCAGGACCACACATTCCCGCACCCCTGTCTCCTCTGCACCCAGCAGGGGTGGCTGCACCATCAACTGCATCCTAGGAGCTCAGTGTCCCAGGGCTACTCCCCTGGAGCCCTGTCACCTCCTCCAGCACCACCCTGCCTTCTCCATGCCCTCCCACACCTGTGGCTTCTCCCAGGGTGCCCCACCATCCCCAGCAGCAACCTCTGGAGACCAGGCCCGGGGCAAAGCCATCTCTGGCCCCAGGGTTGGGGGCTGGTGTGGCCCTGGTGGCTGAAGCAGGGCCCTCTCTGGACATACATAGTTTCTCTCCAGTCCCTACCCTTGTGGACACTGATGCTTTTGTGACCCAAGAATAGTTAATAGTGAAAGTCGCTGAGTTCTGTCTGGCTCTTTGTGACCCCATGGACTATACAGTTCATGGAATTCTCCAGGCCAGAATACTGGAGTGGAGTGGGTAGCCATTCCCTTCTCCAGGGGATCTTCCCAACCCAGGGATCAAATCCAGGTCTCCCGCATTGCGAGCAGATTCTTTACCAGCTGAGCCATGAGGGAAGCCCAAGCAGAGTCCAAACACCCAGGTAACTGAAACCCCCTCGGGGCTTCTGTGCTGAGTGCGGGGCCATTCACTCACATATCCTTTCTTCTAGCTTCCGGACACATAAGCGCGTCTACATCCCAACTGGGAAGAGGATCCGCCTTTCACCCAAGAAGCCCTGGGCCCATGGATGTGGCTAGGAGAGACTTCAAAGCCCCCAGGTGTCCTTCCCAGCCCCCACAACTCTGCTCCAGTGGAGATGCCCTCTTACACACACACACACCACTTGGGTCTGCCCCCCCCGCCACAGCACACACACTCACCAGCTTGGCCTCTGTGACCTGTGTGCCAGTGGGAGAGGATGCGAGATGGGACTTG
>SJXQ01002400.1:196603-225068 GCA_006408695.1 Aepyceros melampus | reverse complement strand
CGAGAATGAATCAAGACCACACGCTCTGTACCCAAGGCCAGAAACTCTGTAATTATTGACCGGAAAATTTAAATCTAAAGGAAGGTAGCAAAAGACAAAGTCTCAGAATGGCCTTGAAAATAAATGCAAGTGTGCAGGAAAGTCCTGCTGCTGTTCTAAACTCAACCACCTGTTATAAGTGTGTAGTCTCGTATGTTCAGACCGCTTTGATTTCCTTGCAAGCAAACCTGGTGCAGTGAACACATATCTGGAAGGGCAGCTGGCTTAAGAACAAACGAATCCAAAGATGCCATAATATTCTAGTCAGTAAGCTGTCATAACCAACCTGAATTATTTTTTTACAAAGTCAAAACCTAGTGGGGAGGTACAAATTAAGACTTTTGCATTAACATAACACACTACTATATATGGTCTTCTCAGGTGTCACAAGTGGTAAAGAATCCACCTGCCAATGTAGGAGACATAAGACACGCAGGTTCAATCTCTGGGTCAGGAAGATCCCCTGGAGGAGGGCACGGCAACACACTCCAGTATTCTTGCCTGGAGAATCCCATGGACAAAGAAGCCTGGAGGGCTACAGTCCATAGCATCACCAAGAGCTGGACACAACTGAAGTGACTTAGCATATACACACTATATAAAAAGGATAAACAACAAGGACCTACTGTATAGCCAGGGAGCTCTACTCAATATCCCATAATAATCTACAGTAAAAAGAATATATATACATATATATGTATAACTGAATCACTCTACTGTACATCTGAAACTAATACAACATTGTAACTATACTCCAATTTTTTTAAAAAAGTCAATTTATATCATCTTATGAACTCACTTCTTAGAAAAACTAGGATAGTCAAAAAAAAATGGGATCTTAGAAGTTGATGACACATTCAGAAAACGAAGATCATGGCATCTGGCCCCATCACTTCATGGGAAATAGATGGGGAAACAGTAGAAACAGTGTCAGACTTTGTTTTTTTGGGCTCCAAAATCACTGCAGATGGTGACTGCAGCCATGAAATTAAAAGGCGCTTAGTCCTTGGAAGAAAAGTTATGACCAACCTAGATAGTATATTCAAAAGCAGAGACATTACTTTGCCGACTAAGGTCCGTCTAGTCAAGGCTATGGTTTTTCCTGTGGTCATGTATGGATGTGAGAGTTGGACTGTGAAGAAGGCTGAGCGCCGAAGAATTGATGCTTTTGAACTGTGGTGTTGGAGAAGACTCTTGAGAGTCCCTTGGACTGCAAGGAGATCCAACCAGTCCATTCTGAAGGAGATCAACCCTGGGATTTCTTTGGAAGGAATGATGCTAAAACTGAAGCTCCAGTACTTTTGGCCACCTCATGCGAAGAGTTGACTCATTGGAAAAGACCCTGATTCTGGGAGGGATTGGGGGCAGGAGGAGAAGGGGACGACCGAGGATGAGATGGCTGGATGGCATCACAGACTCAATGGACGTGAGTCTGAGTGAACTCCGGGAGTTGGTGATGGACAGGGAGGCCTGGCGTGCTGCGATTCATGGGGTCGCAAAGAGTCGGACACGACTGAAGGGATTGGGGGCAGGAGGAGAAGGGGACGACTGAGGATGAGATGGCTGGATGGCATCACGGACTCAATGGACGTGAGTCTGAGTGAACTCCGGGAGTTGGTGATGGACAGGGAGGCCTGGCGTGCTGCGATTCATGGGGTCGCAAAGAGTCGGACACGACTGAGCGACTGAACTGAACTGATATGTTTTGAGCACTTACTTGCTAAATATATTAGATTCACTGTCTGAACACTCAAAGTGGTGGGCAAAGTCAGGTTGAGATGGGATCAAAGTGACTAAGCAGGTTGTGCAAGTCTCCTAGTAAGAAGGAGAGCTGGGGTTCAGACCTGAGCCATGGGTTTCTAGAACCTGGACTCTCATCCATCATATGACATGACCATGCTGTCAGAAGACCAAGCTACCAGTCTTTGTCTTTCTGGCAAAGTAGCACCTTTTGATGGAATTTAAAGTATTGGGTTAACCAAAATGTTCATTTGGTTTTAAGTAAAAATAAAAGACATATTTTTCATTTTCAGCAAGAACTTTATTGAACAGTGTATTCACTAACCAAACGAACTTTTTGGCCAACCCAAGAGATTCCGCCATTATATCTATGGTGGATTCTATCCCTAAGGTAGATTCTTCAGTCTTCAGAGCAATATGCATCAATAGAAACATTACAGGAGCCATATATGTAATTTAAAATTTTCTAGTAGTCACACGACAAAAAGCAAAAAGAGTAAAATGAATTTGAATAAAAAGTTTTAATGTAACCCAATATATCAAATGTATCTTTTCAATATATTTCTGAATATTTTTAGGACTTCAGTTTTTAAAATTTGCAAATCATTAAAACTAAATAAAATGTAAAAATTGAGTTCTTCAACTTCATAAAACCATGAATAGATTCCAAACTCCAAGAAAGGAGAAAACAACAATCTATCCTTTGTAAGTAATTTTTTGAGATTAAAACCCCTTAAGAATAGTAACATAAAACTGGCCCATTCCCTCCGTGGGCAGCTTTTCTATTAGGAAAGTGGATAAAAACAGCACTAACTGGAAGAACCTCTCAAACACCCCAACTGATGAGTGTAGCTTTTAAAGACCCTTTAGAAACTAGAACATGAGATAAGATACCACTAAGATACCTTTAGATATCATTAAGAGTTGTGGGAAGTCAAGACATCATATTGTACACTATTAATAAAGTATAGCAGAGTCAAATAAATATAATCTCAAAAAAAAAAAAAAAAAAGCACTGGAAACCTATAATTGGAACTATCAGATACACTGGTTTCCTTAAAATAAACACTGCACTAACCTTCACCACAACCTGGCTTGACTCTGTGCAGGCAAGAGGACCCAAGTCTAGCTCAGTGACAAATGCTTCACACCAAGCCCACCTGACCCCTCAGTCCCCAGACCAGCAGCAACACACCTGCTCTGCCCCTCCATGACAACAGGATTTTCTCAGCTGCCTCACGGCCATTACATACCACTCCCTTTACTAGTAATAACCATGGTGAATGCTCCTGTGCAATTGTAGAAGCCAGCTACTCGGGTTTAGTTGTTGGTTTGAGAATATGTCAGGCCTCAATGCTGAGAAAAAGCGGATCTACAAGCGGACCCAAGTCTAGCTCAGTGACAAATGCTTCACACCAAGCCCACCTGACCCCTGAGTCCCCAGACCAGCAGCAACACACCTGCTCTGCCCCTCCATGACAACAGGATTTTCTCAGCTGCCTCACGGCCATTACATACCACTCCCTTTACTAGTAATAACCATGGTGAATGCTCCTGTGCAATTGTAGAAGCCAGCTACTCGGGTTTAGTTGTTGGTTTGAGAATATGTCAGGCCTCAATGCTGAGAAAAAGCGGATCTCAGGATTATCCATTCTGAATATCATGGTGTCTGCTTCCTCTGGCTGAGAATGCAATGTTAATTTGCTAGTAACAATGACAACTTCATCTCTTTCAGAATTCCAGCCATCCAAGTATCAAACACTCTATCAATACAACACAATGAGTGTTACTGGGTCAACAAGGGAATACCACATCTTCCCTCTAAAATGTGCCAAAATATTTTCCTTGGAAAATTCTGGAATGACATCACAATTGTCTTTTTCTTTTGTTTAAACCAGGTGAAAGAAAAGTGAAAAGTGCCAGTCGCTTAGGTGTGTCCAACTCTTTGCGACCCGATGGACTGTAGCCCGCCAGGCTCCTCAGTTCATGGGATTCTCCAGGCAAGGACACTGGAGTGGGTTGCCATGTCTTTCCCCAGGAGATCTTCCTGACCCAGGTCTCTGGCATTCCAGGCAGATTCTTAACTGTTTAAGCCGTGAGGGACTTAAACATAAATCCACTCATTTAAAACAAATTGCATATCTACCTCTCAGTTTTGGGAGAGGCACCTACCTACCTCTCAGTTTTGCCTACAAATTATCTTACATCTGAAGTTAAAAGACCTCCTTCCATCTTCTGGGCCAGCATCTACACCCTGTCCATCATTCTCTCCTGGATGATGTCAATAATCACATAACTGAGCTCCAGGCCACCATGAAGGTCTACCGTCACCTGACTGTCCAATTCCCTTCTACCAGAATAATCTTCCTAAAGGACAACTACCAGCATGTCACGTCCCACTCGAAAACCTTCCGTGCTTCCTACTGCCTCGCATATCAAGCGCACAAGTCTTAGCCCGGCGTTCACTCTGCTACGCTTACTGTCGTCGTTTTAACTCTCAGCTTCCCTGCATGCGCCCTTTCCTTGAAAAGAAAAGAGTCATAGTTTCTAAAAGAGCTAAGTACTCATATCTCCCTGTTGGAATTCTACTCAAATCTAAAGGCCCAGTCACAACACCACCTTCTTCAGAGGTTACTTCCTCTTTCCCCAGAATGCACTGCACTTCAGCCTCTTCAAACCCACCACGGCCACATTCTGCCTTGCCTTGCAAGGGCCTCGGTGCTCTGTTATAGTGATCTCCCCAAGAGGAAGGACAAGGTCTTAGTTTCTCAATTCTCCTGATGCATGCTGTTCACTGCCATCCATAAACCTGATGCTTTGCACACAGTAAACAACAATAAATGTTGGTTCAGGAAAGGTCCAATGTGAGTTCTTTAAACCCAGGGGATGGACTTCCCTGGTGGCCCAGCAGCTAAGACTCCATGCTCTCAACACAGAGGCCTAGGTTTGACCCCTGGTCAGGGAGCTAGATCCCACATGCCACATCACAGACCCACATTCTGCAACTAAGACCAGGCATAGCCAAATAAACAAACGAAATAAATAAATTTAAAAACAACAACAGCAACTACAAAAACTCTGGGGAAAGACAACAGCGATCTCTAACAGTCAGGAATCAGATCTGCTCTTGCTGGCTGGGACACACCAGACCTTGATAAAAATAATGCATGTTATAGACTTCCCTGGTGGTCTAGTGATTAAGAATCCACCTACCAATGCAGAGGACAGGGGTTCAGTCCCTAGTCTGGGAACTAAGATACCACAAGCTGCAGAGCAACTAAGGCTTTGAGCCACAACTGCTGAGCTTGTGCTCCAGAGCTTTCAAGCCACAGCTACTGAGCCCACATGCGTTAACTACTGAAGCCCTTGCGCCTACAGCCTGTGCTCTGCATGCAACAAGGGAGGCCACCGAATGAGAAGTCATCACACCACAACCAGAGAGTAGTCCCTGCTGGCCACAGCTAGAGGAAACCTGGGTAGCAACAAAGACCCAACACAGCCAAAAGTAAATAAAAAATTTTAAAAAGAAAACAAGTACACAATCATCTTTTAAAAAAACAGTGCAAGTCACAACTCAGCAGGAGATGCATTCCTTAATAATAAAGGCATCTTAACTAGTAATAGAGGCACATTTGGGAAAAACTGGAGAGAAAATGCTTTAAGGCGTTAAAAATAAATAATCTTAAAAGGGAGATGGACGGGAAAACTCTGAAACATTCAGGACCATGGACACCAAGCATCACACACTTCAGTCTCAATCATGATACACACCCCTTGCTCATCGAGCTTGAGCAGTTGCTCTGAGACCTTGGGTGAGCTGGAGGCTTGCCTCAGGCACTGGATGCTGAGCTCAGGAATGACGTATTCTAGAACTTCTTTGAGTGGGAGCCCACGGGCAGTCCCATGCCTGGCGGTAGAGGGTATGGCATCTTCCAAAATTGCTCCTCTCAGCGTCGTCAGTGTGGGGCAAAACAGCACACACTTCAGTTAACCTTGACTCTTTAAAGCATAATGTTTCAATTGCCTTAAAAAAAAAGAGGAAGAAAGAGAAGGCTCTTTTCTAAGTGAGCACAGGAGACTACAGTTCTCAATCTGAAGCAGCAGATTCAACCTCCATCAGTCTTTACACAGAAGTACACAGAAGTCAGGAAGGAGCTGGGTGGGGCTGACATAACCAGCTGTGCCCAAGGCATGAGGAGGAGGGGGCAATGCCCCCTCATGGAGACATAAAGACACACCCTCCGCAATCAGAGCCAACAGCGCTGGCAAGCCAGGAGCCCCAGGGCTGGGCCAGTCCCAGCCACCTCCTCCGGGCTTCCCTTCCCTTCCCTTCCCTTTCTCCCCTGGTCCGTCATCTTCTTTTCTTCTACTCTTTTTTTTTTTTTTCTTTTTGTATTTCTCCCTTTTATTTGTTTTCTTATTTTTTTCTGTCTTCTACTCTTCATGATCTTCTATTTGACTTCCCACTGCTGACAATTCCCGAGGCTGGGTGGGGCCACTCTGAGACCCCTAGGGGCAAGTGACTCAGGTCCAAGAAGGTTCTTCCTCCCTGTCTGGGATACGTCCTCATGTAGTCACCCTTCTGACACAGCAGATCTAATCCCGGGTCTAATGTGCCGAGAAAGGAACCCAGCAGCACTGCCAGCCTAGAGGCCTGGCTCTCATCCCACCCCACCCCCTACCCTCCACTTTTGCTACAAAGCAGCCGTGGTGATGGAGGGCACAGTGGCGCCTAGCATTTGCACAGTGCCCAGGGCACGCTGCCCAATAAGACTTTTGCAGTGATGAGATCGTCCTCCCGCTGCACTGGCTGGCCTGGGAGCCACCATCCCCCAAGTGGCTGTGAAGCGCGTGACCTGTTACAGGTGTGGCAGTGGAACCATATTTCTTATTCAATTCCCTTAAATTCAAATAGCCACCTGTAGTTAGCAGCTACTGAACTGGATGGCACAGGTCTGCAACTTAAAATATGCCATATTCAGGAGGGCTTTTTTCTCCTACTTATGGCCCAAAACCTGGGCCCAGGCAAGTAGACACCGAGTACTAGGCCTGGGCAAAGCCTTTGAGGGGCTCGCTGAACTCAGATCCAGGAGTCGCCAAAATACACATTCAGGACTGTGTGACCAGCACATTCCCATCTAATTACAATGGTCAAGAGGATAAAAACTAAAGTGCAAATCAGATCTGGTTCTTTATGTAAATCAACATTCCCATCTACGTGCATCAGCCATCTGAGTAACAGCCGCACTTTTCACTCAAAGCAAGACCCGTGGAGGAGTAACCTGGCTGCTGGGGGGAGGAAGTGTGGGTCCACAGACACGCTAAGCCAACACTCACCTCAGGGGTGGCTTCCTGGTTTTCTGCATTTGATTCTAAAGTTGTTTTCCAATTTTGACATGAATCATATAGTTCAGATTTGTCCTCTGCCTTATGCCCAAGAACCTTGCATTCTGAGGATTTTATCCTTTCTGTCCTGAAGGGTGACAGTAAAATCACTGCCACTTAACATCCATCACAAGTTTGCAAATATTTCACTCGGAACCAAATAGTGTACACCCTTTCAGTCATCTTAACTGGTGTGATCAACATTGACAATAAAAGCAACACACAGTGGGAAACAACCCCAGCAGTGACCAGAGGCCCAGCCCAGGGCAGACGCCACGAGCGCCCCGTACCTCACTTGTCCTGAAAACCACTCGGTAGTTGAACTGGGGCCCTTCCTTCTCCTTGGGGTCTTCCACCTTCTCCCTCCGGACGCTGACCGCCACAGGGCCGAGGTTCTCATCGATTCCAAAGTAGTTCTGATGCTCTGTGATGGAGAAAGTGGAGGCATGAGAAGAAGGAAGCAGGAAGAGGATGGGGATTCTGCAACTTGTGTATCTAGCCCAGAAGATGCGCCATTGTCTCTGGTGCAGGATTTCCCACAAATGTGATCAATTTTTTTGTCTCCAACTTAGATGTACTTTTCTTTTTTGTTGCAAGAATATACCTGCTTCACAATGTTCATTGGTTTCTGCCATACATCAACATGAATCAGCCCCAGGGATACATATGTCTGCTCTCTCCTGAACCCCCTCCCGTCTCCCGCCCCACCCCGCCACGCAGTGCTCTAGAACGGCAGAGTGCTGGGTTGAGTGCCCAGCTGGCAGGTGACTACGAGGCAGCTAGCACAGGGGCCTCCAAGGACATTCTTCCTAAGAGATGACCATTAGTCTCTCACTCACTCAACACTTGTGTGCCAGACATGGTCTTGGCCGTGGGGTCACAACCCAGAAAAACTCCCCCGTCATGAAGCATATATTCCAGTCTGAACGCTGCCAGTGATGGCAGCTCTGGGAGAAGCCCTTCTGGATGCGTAAGTGAGCTCTGCTGAAAGAAGTATAAAAGCTTCACTCCAACCACACTTTTTAAGTGTCTTCTTCTGCAAGGACCCAGACTTAACACAACACTCAGATGTGGTCCAACCCGTACAACACGGAGGGTGCAATTCCTCAAATGTTTATTCATGCTGCTTCTCGATTTTAGCAGACCTTCATACCAACAATCCATGCAAAGCGAGCGTTCCATGCAAAGCGAGCGCTCCATGCAAAGCCCCAGGTGTTATTCATTTACTTCTTAATGAACTGCTACCCAGTTCGTTCTCCAAGGTGTGCACTTATAAGGCTGGTTTTTTTCACCCTGTATGCAAAATCACTTTAATGACCTCCCCCCTTTTTACTTTTATCCCTTTTCAATGTCACCTTAGTGGTTTGGGCCAATCTTTCTGATGTATAGTTTTCAGTTAAAAAGAAACATGCTCTAGCACATATTTGTAAGCTTGAAAAAAGCCATAGGTATTCCAAAGGCTTTGGGTTATGCTAACATCTTCTGCCACAGTAATTTCTGAAGGAATAAGGAATGTTATTCATAAAGTAGAAAACAGGTTAAGTTCAACAAAGAAAACCAGTACTTGTATCACTCAAGGAAAACATTATCCAAAGCCACTAATGAACACTGGCTACATCTTCAAAGGCAGATCATTTACTTTTACTTGCAACCAAATGAGATAAATACTGACATACTTTCCTTTTGAACCACTCAGGACTAGAAGCAGCAAGTCCCCTATTTTAGGGACTAATAAGGTGAGTTATTGCCTCAGTCCTGGGCTTATACAATAGGAAGTGAGTCTTTGTTTTTCATGGATGCCTCGTCCTTGTAAATTATGTACTGATAATAGTCTGCTTAACTGTTACAAACATGCACAACTCCAGTGAAATTAAAAATAAATAATAAATTAAGTAATAAATTAAAAATACATTGCAAAAAATGAATTATTTACCAACAATGAGTTATTTATCAACAGCCTGATGCATTAAGAACATATTTCAAGAATTGCTTGCAAAAATGCTCAGATCAGTTTCTCGGTAGGCATTTGATAAAACCCGTGAACATGAATCAAAAGAAAGTCAGAGGCCTCCCTGGTGGCTCAGTGGTTAAGAACCCACCTGCCAATGCAGGGGACACAGGCTCAATCCCTGGTCTCGGAAGACCTCACATGCTTTCAACTTCTTTTCAGAGAAAGTATAGCTGACTTACAATATTATGTTCATTTCAGGCATACAGCATAGTGATTCAGTATTTTCATAGATTTTATTCTATGAAAAGTTATATACAAAATAATGGCTATAATTCCCTGTGCTGTACAATATATCCTTGTTGCTTATCTATTTCATACAAAACAGTCCACATCTCTTCATCCCCTACCCTGACCCTCGACCCTTTCCTCCCCTCACTGGTTACCACTAGCCTGTTTTCTATATCTGTGAGTCTGTTTCTGTTCTGCTATATATATTCAGTTCTTTTAGATTCTACATACCAATAATTACTTGTCTTTCTCTGACTTTATTTCACTAAACATAATATTCTTCAGGTGCAATCACATTGCTACAAATGGCGGTGTTTCATTCTTTCCTATGGCTGAATAATAAAGAATGTACCAATTACTTATCCACTCATCTGCATGTCTTGGCTATTGTGAACAGTGTTACTATGACCACTGGGGCGCATGTTCTTTTTCAATTATAGTCTTCTTCAGGTATATGCCCAGGACTGGGGTTGCAGGATCCCATGGCAACTCTATTTTTAGTTTTTTGAGGAACCTCTACACTACTGTCCATACTGGCTGTATCAATTTGCATTCCTGCCAATAGTGTGGGAGGGTTCCCTTTTAATTCACATCCTCCCCAACATATCCCATTTGTGGACTTTTAGGTGGTGGCCATTCTGACTAGTGTGTGCTGATCTATCAGGGTTACTTTGATTTCTCCAATAATTAGTGATGTTGAGCATTTTTTCACGTGCTGATTACCTATCTGTATTTCTTCTTTGGGAAAATGTCTGTTCAGGTCTTCCGCTCATTTTCTGACTGGGCTGTTTGGTTTGTGATATTGACTTGAAAGAGGTATTTATATGTTTTCATTATTAACCCCTTGTTGGTCATCATTTACAGATACTTTCTCACATATGGTAGAATGTCTTTTAGTTTTGTCAATGGATTCTTTTGCAAAAGCTTTTAAGTTTAATTAGTTTCCACTTGATTATATGTGCTATCATTTCTTTTGCCTCAGGAGACAGGTTCAAAAAAATACTGCTATGACTTATGTCAAAGAGTGTTCAGCCCGTATTCTTTTCAATGAGCTTTGTGGTCTGCAAGATTTAGGTCTTGCAGACCTTTAATCCATTTTGAATTATTTTTGCAGATGGTGTGAGGAAACATTCTCATCTCACTCTTTCACATGCAGCTGTCCAGTCTTCCAAGCACCAATTATTGATAAGACTGTCTTTTCTCCACTGTATATTGCCTCCTTTATCATAAATTACATTTGACCATAAATGTGTGGGCTTATTCCTCAGCTCTCTGTTCTGTTCCACTGATCCATGTCTGTTTTTGTGCCAGTACCACGCTGTTTTGATTACTATCACTTTGTAGTATAATCTGACGTCTGGGAGGTGATACCTCCGGCTTTGTTCTTTTCCCTCAAGATTGCTGTGGTAATTTAGGGGTTTTTGTGGATCCATAGGAATTTTAAAATATCTGTTCTAGTTCTACAAAAAAACATCATGGGTATGCTGATAAAGACTGCATTGGATCTGTAGACTGCTTTGGATAGCAGGACCATTTTAACAAAATCCTTCCAATCCAAGAGCAGAGGATATCTTTCCATTTCTTTGTATCATCTTCAATTTCCTTCATCAATATTTTATAGTTTTCAGAGTTAAGTTTACTCCTAAATATTTTATTCTTTCAGATGAAATTTTAGACAGGATTGCTATTTTTTTTTAACTCTCTCTTTCAGTAGTTCATTATTAATCTATGGAAAAGCAACTGATCTCTGTATATTAATCTTGTATTCTGAAGCTTTGTTGACTTCACTTATTAGTTCTATTTTTAGGTGGATGTGGGGAGGCCATGACTGGGGAGAAGCCTTGGCTATGGGACGCAGCAGTGACCCAATCCCAGAGCCTGGGTGGGGCAGCAGCAGTCACCGCTGGCATTTACTCAAGTAGCATCTTAGAAACAGCCCAAAGCTCTTTGCAGGCTGCTCCACCACAGCTCACTCCACCAACCCGCTCTGTGGAGTAGACTATCTTCTCATGACCTGTCCCTGCCACACACTGCCCTCCAGCGCTGGGGGAGGAGTCATCCTCCAAGCTGCAGAACCATCTTGCTCATCAGTTAACTCTGGCATACTTTGCCTTATGTGGCACCTTCCTAGTTTGTTCCTCTGTGGCTTTATGCCCTTTTTGTACTCCTTCACCTTCAGTTTTTCAATGGTGTTTGGAAGGGAGAGAGAGAACATGTATGCACAAATGGCCAAGTTTAACTGGCATCCCTAAACTCATTTACTCTTAAATAGCTATAGTTCTCTCCAGTATTCTTGCCTGGAAAATTCCGTGGGCACAGGAACCTGGCATGCTACCACATGGCATGGGACCACACGGAGTCAGACATGACTGAAGTGGCTTAGCATGAGCATCTGTAAGTCTAATGAGCCTGATAATCAGTTTCTGAATCTGAGCTTTCCTATTTATTACCTACTTAATAACCTTGGGCGCTCTTAACCTCAGCACCACCCCTCCCACTCCAAAATATATATATATAATACATGTGTCATCAATAACCTGAGAAAAGCATTATAGTTGAAGGTAGGAATCCTACTGACAAAAAACTCAGTGAAAACGAAACAGAGAGCAAACATAAAATAAAATGAACAGCATTACGGGCATTTTGATTTTTGAGCCCAACACAGGTTAAGAGTCAAACTGAAGGAGATTCATACTTTTAATCTCAAAAGGTTAATCTGTAATCAGAGGTTACATTACATTCAGGATAGTCTTTTAAAGAAAGCAGTGGCATATATAATATTTTACTGAGTAATTTCTATCAGGAATTCTTTTTTTTTTTTAATGTATATATTATCCTTTCCACCAAAGATGGCAAATTATAGTAAGAAAAACATTTTTTTCCTTTGGGTCTATCTTTCCAAGCCATGCCCCACACTTGTTTTTGACTCTTTTCTCCATCTCTCACAGACACACACTATCCTTTTCCTCCTAGACTTCAAACTTTTTATTTTGCACTGGGATATAGCTGATTAACAACGTTGTGGTTGTTTCAGGTGAATAGCAAAGGGTCTCAGCCATACATACACATATATCCATTCTCCCCCAAACCCCAATCCCATCCAGGCTGGCACATAACACTGAGGAGGGTTCCATGTGCTATATTTATACTGTTGGTTATCCATTTTGAATATGGCTGTGCAGACACACGCTTCTGAACGCAAGGAGAGCTGACTTTTCCGCTATGTACAACCACCACTCCTTTGGACTCACCAGTTCTGAGTCCCTGCAGCTATTTTCTAAGGAATCTCTCCGTGCTTTCCGTTTCACCAAGGAATACAGCAGGTTACCTGGATGTGTTTCTAAGGAAATCATATTATCTTCTGCTGCACACTGGAGCACTCTGTCTAGCTTTTATATAGGGCATTCCACGTATCATGAAGATAAGCACAGGAAAGGTGCTCCCTATGTCTCCAGGAGGGAGCTGCGGTAACCCTCAAATGACACCTGGTCCTTTCAGGACTGCTCAGCCTGTTCACGTGCTTCACAAGAGCCTTGCCCTCTGTGGGACAGGACAATGAGCCCCTCACCCAAGGGGCCCGTCTTCATCCCAAGCACCTGATTTCCATAAAACTGCTTCAAGAGAGAATCAAATAAAATCCTTCCTTGGCAGAATAGAAGCTGTGAAAAGACTGTGGGAAAGCTGAATGAAAATCCACATATCAGGCAAATAAAAGGCCAGATTTAAAAAAAACAATCGATTAACAAGATTTCAGTGCAGAAAATGAGATTCAGCACACCGCTCTGGTGTTCAGTAAAGAAAAGAAAACATTCTAATTTGGAAGAGTTGTTTTTTTCTTTTTTAAGGGCTATGTGGAACCTTAGTCCAAAGGCACTGTCAAATCTTGGATGGTAGACGTACTGGGTTTATCTCATGGACTGAAGAGGTGAGGATCCCAACGCTCCAGGCTGCTGAGGCCAGCATGGCAAGAGAAGCCCTGCGCCTCTCCCTCACGAGGCTTCTCACCTGCTCACGGCGCCATTAGCAAGTCCGCCAGAACCACCAGTGGCTGGGTCGGGCCCCTTCCCCCTGCACTGGTCAGTACACACAGCAAAGCTTTCCTTTAATGGTTCTGTGTTTCTTCAACAGTCAGCTGATGATTTCACTGTCAGCTCACTGCCTATCTGGGTTAAAGCCGTGGCTGCAGGTGACTGCTGTCTAAACTTCTACCTATGATGTATCTTCTGTCATCTTCCCCTCCAAACCACTATTTAATCACCTCCTCTGTTCCAGGAGTTATACTGACATGAATAAGGCATGACAAATTCATAAATGAATGAATGAAGAAAACAATCGGACCTGCTTTCACAGATAATTACATTAAGAATCATTAGAGAACCGCAAGGAACCTCAAACTCCCGGCTAATATTTCAGGAATTAAATTAGCAAATTTGATGAGGAAAATGATGCTTTTTGGTTACATGAGGGCTCTTTTGACCAAAATTTAACCGAAGCATCAGTGAAGCTAAAAAACCAGTGTATTACAGTGAAAATAACAGTATTAAGGGTACCTTACATAAATAAACTCATTCATCTCCATACCTATGAGGAGGTATTTCCATTTCACAGAAAGTAATACTGAAGCTAACCACGACATGCTCAAAGTCAGAAGCCCATGTGACGGGGTCAGGGTGCAAACCTAGCAGTCTGGCTTTAGAGTTCCTTCACGTCAAGCAACTCAAGTGTGCACAAACTTACGGGTGCCAGCAGGGAGGATGGGGAGCAGGGATAGTTAGGGAGCTTGGGATGGACATGCACACGCTGCTATCTTTAACATGGATAACCGACAAGCACCTACTGTACAGCACAGGGAACTCTGCTCAGTGTTACGTGGCAGCCTGGATGGGCAGGGAGTTTGGGGGAGAAAGAATGCATGCATATGTTTGGCTGAGTCCCTTTTTGTCCACCTAAAACTATCACATTGTTGTTAACTAGCTATACTTCAATACAACATAAAAAGTTAAAAAAAAAAAAATAAGGCAGCTCAAGGGTGATGACATTGCTGTGAAGATAAGCTTGGGATGGACACGCACACGCTGCTATCTTTAACATGGATAACCAACAAGCACCTACTGTACAGCACAGGGAACTCTGCTCAGTGTTACGTGGCAGCCTGGATGGGCGGGGAGTTTGGGGGAGAAAGAATGCATGCATATGTATGGCTGAGTCCCTTTTTGTCCACCTAAAACTATCACACTGTTGTTAACTGGCTATACTTCAATATAACATAAAAAGTTAAAAAAAATAAATAAGGCAACTCAAGGGTGATGACATTGCTGTGAAGATTTAAATGGTAAAAATCAACTCATACGCAGGAAAATGAACACAGCTTAAAGATGGGACAGCAAGCCTCTCCTGAATGTAAGGATGGTATCTTAGGAGACACAATTTTAAGAAAGCCTTGAACAAAAAGTGTAACTTGCGAAGTAAGGTAGCTACCAATGAATTCCTTTGATAAGGTATAAATTTTAGTATTATCCGCTATGAGAATAGGAAGGAGAAAGAAAATACTACAAGAGCAAGAAAGGGTTTCTGCATAAAAGCTGAGAGAGCCAGTCATTGCTGAGGGGAGTAGCTGTCCAGCTTTCCTTTAATTTTTTTAAGTGGGGCAAAGAATGAAATAAATTTTGGATCTAAACAAATACAGGGTTCAGTTCAATTCAGCTCAGTAGCTCAGTTGTGTCCGACTCTGCGACCCCATGAATCGCAGCACGCCAGACCTCCCTGTCCATCACCAACTCCCGGAGTTAAACTCATGTCCATCGAGTCAGTGATGCCATCTAGTCATCTCATCCTCTGTCGTTCCCTTCTCCTCCTGCCCCCAATCCCTCCCAGCATCAGAGTCTTTTCCAGTGAGTCAACTCTTTGCATGAGGTGGCCAACAGCTTTAGCATCATTCCCTCCAAAGAACACCCAGGACTGATCTCCTTCAGAATGGACTGGTTGGATCTCCTTGCAGTCCAAGGGACTCTCAGGAGTCTTCTCCAACACCACAGTTCAAAAGCATCAATTCTTTGGTGCACAGCCTTCTTCACAGTCCAACTCTCACATCCATACATGACCACAGGAAAAACCATAGCCTTGACTAGACGGACCTTTGTTGGCAAAGTAATGTCTCTGCTTTTGAATATGCTGTCTAGGTTGGTCATAACTTTTCTTCCAAGGAGTAAGCGTCTTTTAATTTCATGGCTGCAGTCACCATCTGCAGTGATTTTGGAGCCCCAAAAAATACCGGGTAGGTGGGTTTTAATAAGTTACTAGGTGGAGAAGGAAATGGCAGTGTTCTCCAGTGTTCTTGCTTGGAGAATCCCAGGGACAGAGGAGCCTAGTTGGCTGCTGTCTATGGGGTTGCACAGAGTTGGACGCAACTGAAGTGACTTAGCAGCAGCAGCAGCAGGTACTCTGAGACCTACTGTTCCAAAGACCCTAATTTCCAACTTTATTGTACCAGTGTTACCACAAATAAGCTCATGTGATCTAAGCACAGTGAGGCCAAACAAACCAAAACTCTGAGTTTGGAATAGAGGTTTACTGCAGTGCCATAAGGAGACGAGAGGCTTGTGCTCAAAAATTCCTAAACTCCCCAAAAGGGGTTTAGAAAGGCACTTTTAAATGCAAGGTGAGGGAGAGGTGTGGTTAGTTGTAAGCTCCTCAGGGTTCAGAATCCTTTGTTCTCACAGCTGTCCACATAGGTCAGATCATGATGTTCCTGTGGACTTTCAGTGAGACAAATGTTACTCTCTCTTCTGCAACTTTTTATCTCCATAGGAATAGGAAAGTATAATACCCTAAAGGCATTTTTAAATGCAAGGTGAGGGAGAGGTGTGGTTAGTTGTAAGCTCCTCGGGGTTCAGAATCCTTTGTTCTCACAGCTGTCCACATAGGTCAGATCATGATGTTCCTGTGGACTTTCAGTGAGACAAATGTTACTCTCTCTTCTGCAACTTTTTATCTCCATAGGAATAGGAAAGTATAATACCCTTAAAGATCAGCACCTCCAGAATAGGCTCTCCTGTATATTTCAGGCTTTAGGTACCATTCTAAATTTGTAGCAAACGCAATAGTACACAAAGGTTAAAGTTATAAAACCAAATCTAATATGGGGGTAGATTTATTCTTCCTTGTTACACCAGTAGAAAAAGGCAAGGAAGTTTTCCCAGTTAACTGCCACATTGGTCAAGCTATACAGAAATATTAGAACATTAACACCTCATCCAAGAGAAATATGAGAGCGTTGCTCCTCAGCAGCTGACTGAGAACACTCCTGAGGCCCAAGGATGGATACAATGAACCAGCATATGGTTCTAAGGTGCTGCAGTGGGTGGGAACTGTGACCTCCCCAGCACAGGACGTATGTTTCTCCAGCCACGCCCCCCCCACCCCATCTGCCACATGGAACCCATATGACCGTAACCCACAGGCTGAATCTCGGCTGTAGCTGGGTGAGTCCTCCCTGCTAGGAGCCCCTCTGGACCTCAGTGGGAACTCTGTGGAGGCACTGGCCAGGCACTAAAGTTAAGAACTGAGCTGACTGTGTCCACTAAAGGAGGAATTTGCATTTTAGAATAGTATTATTGTTAGGTGGTACTCAGTTCACCCATATGAATATAATAGTGTCCAATTCCCTATTAATTCTCCTCAGTGACTGTATAAAACCAGAAGAGGGGAAAAAAAAGAAGCCACCAGGCATGAAATTCAAAGCAAATGCAGCCATGCATCACTCAGGCATGGGGTTCATTTCATATGTAAAATTATCCTCATGCCCACAACTGCCACATTAGTGAAACTTAAGTGAACGTGTTTGGACTGGAGTGGCAGACTTCACCAGATACCTTTCCCTGGGGCCCACTCTCCCATCTGGTTCTCTCTACTTTTTTCCCATCTTTTAACAATTAAAATACTGCCCTTTAACTGCTGTACCAGAGGTGGGGATAATAGTTCCTTTTTAGAGGAAAGTCTCATACATTTATTTAAGAACTCTTGGGAGGACAAGAATGCACAGAATGTCACAGGCACTGTTCTAAGCCCTTTCTTTATAGGAGATTTTTTTTTTTAATGATCCCATTTTGTAGATGATTAACTGAGCTACAATGAAGTTCAAGAATTTGCCCCAAACTGAGTTGGGATGAAAACCCAAGAGCCTGATTGCAGTCTATGCTCTTTCCATCACAATAGGCCAACTCACTGCCTAGAAGGGAGGGGAGTTTGGGAGAGAATGGATACACGTTTATCTATGGCTGAATTCCTTTGCGTTCACCTGACACTATGACAACATTGCTAATCGGCTAAACCCCAATACAAAATAAGAAGTCTTCTAAAAAAAGATACAGCACAGTCACAGGCCCCAACTACGAGAATGGACAGACATCTCTGCCCACGGGCAAAAAGAACCCCACTGCCATAAAACCGTCAGCTGATATCAAGAGGGGCGAGTTAGCAGTCACACATATTCTAGAAGAATCCCTTCTTACTATGTGCTCATTCGGCAGATGTACAAAACAAGTATGACTCTTCAGTTAAAACATCAATGACAAAGACTGCCATCAGAGAAAAGGGTAAATTTACACAGATCGGGGTAACAGTAGTTTTAAAAGAGAGACCCTAGAAAGATCAGCTGGAGGTATGACATCTGCTGGCCAGGGCTGGGCCAGATACAGGAAGGGCCTTCAAAGCTGAAGAGCTGGTGTCTTAAGGTGTCATACGTGAGAGTAAATCTGATCTCATATTGGTACTGTTTCTTTTACTTTAACCTTTATATTTATAGCTTTTGCTACAAGTTAAGAATGTTGCCTACACCAGACATACACAGGACGGCCCATGCCCAAGGCTCTGACCTTTGACGATATAACACGATATAACTTCCCCATTTATACAGCGATAGAGAGAATAACATTTATCTTGTTGGAGGGTTACAGGAATGTCACGACCTGACAAACCTGGACAGGTGCAAGGACAAAGGATTCCCACCAAGAAGTTTACCGCAGCCAAACACCCCTCCCTCACCTTTTAGTATTAAAACACCCTGAATTCCAACTCCAGTTAAGATGGATCTTTAGGACACTAGTCCGGCTTCTCAGCCTGCTGGTTTTCTGAATAAAGTCACTATTCCTTGCCCTAACAACTTGTCTTGATTTGTTAGCCTGTCGTGCAGTAAGCTGTATGAGCTTGGACTCCACAATGGGCAGAAATGGACCTTGGAAAAGCCAGGAAATACCCTACATTGTTGTATGGATACAGCTTTTGTTGAATACCTGGTCCATTTGGAAACAGCTAAACATTGTTTTCTGGACAGTTCCAACCTTTTTGAAAATAATTCCAATCTGCCTACCCCTGAGAACTCTTGTCAATCTAAGATGGGAAGGGGAAACCGAAGAAGTTCTCTGTCATATTCAGGAGCACACGATGGAACTATAAACACTAGGACCCCTAAGAACCAGGAAGAGGGGAGAAAATGAGGACAACTAAGACTCCTTCATATTCACTACAGAGCCTGCCCTGTAAAACCCACCCAGGTCCTCATGAAGGACTTCCACAAGATACATATTTCTTTCATTGTACTTGTCACCAAAAATCATAAGAAAAAAATGAGTAGGCCACAAAAGTCTCCTTCAGAGAGTTCAGTGAAGGTGTTGGGGCTACAGACCAAGGACATCCCAAATAGTCCCTCAGCTTAACCTGAAGATTTCAAGGGGCGGGGGAGATTTAAAGGAGATGCCTTGTACATTTCAATACAGATAGCAGAAATAGGAAATTCTACAGCTTGACAATCCTCCTGCCTCTAAAGTTTGAGAAAGATACTCATGGCAAGTATGTACAGGAAGGGCTGTACAAAACTGACAGCTTGTTAGTTTTCACTCTTTTAAACAGCGGAGTCAGCAGTTCACAGAATCCTATGGTAGTTGGATAAAGTAACAATAACCTGTAGGGTTGCTACTCAAGAACCATATTTGTTTTTTCTTTCTTATTTTAAAGATTCTGATTGTAAATGTATCATGAGAATTTATAACTTAAAATTTTTTTAAATTGGGTAAATGATTTAAAAATTGTTTGATTTACAGAAAAGTTGCAAAGTTAGGAGAGTTCTCTTATACCAAACTCACCCAGCTTTCAAGCTGTTATCTTCCATACTTTGGTTTGTTTGTTCAATTAATGAACCAACAGTGATATGTCATTATGAACTGAAGCCCATAGTTTGCTCAGCTTTTCGTACTGTTTCCTAATGTCCTGTTCCTGCTTGAGGACCCTACCTAGGACGCCACGTGACATTGTCACCCTGTCTGTTTAAGCTCCTCTAGAGTAACGGTTTCTCAGACTCCCATTTTTCATGACCATGGTGGTTTTGAGAAGTACTGGGCAGGGATTTTTCTAGAATGTACCTCAGCTGCGATCTGTTTATTGTTTTTCCCTAAACTGAATGAGGTTATGTGTTGTGAGAGGAAGATCACAGAAATGCCACTCCCATCACATCAAGAGTATAACCACCCACACGGTCTACTGCTGTTGATGCTGACTCGGATCACCTGCTGGCCAAGTATTTGCTGGACTCGTCCCCTCTCCTTTGCAGGTGAGTGAGCACAGCCCACATTTAAGTGGAGAAGGGGAAGGCTAGGACTTATATTTTTGTAATTTTCCAAACTTTGTAAAATGTAAACATTTTTATAATACTTGCTTTTCAAGCAAAGATCTATTATTAAAGTGAATATTCATCGATATATTTTACATGAGTGGTTTTATAGAGGTAAGACATAAACGTCTATTTCTCTGCTCCTGTCAAGTTCATAGGTCTTTTTGTTTAAAGTAAAGCAAATACAGTCACTAACTCTTCTGCCCAGGGCATGGCTGGCAAACAGCTGGCATCTCCCCACGCACCCACTGGGGATAACGATCACTGACCATGACTGTTAGCGTGCTAATGCAGCTCTGTACACAATGGCAAAGGTGTCCATGAAGGAAGCCTGGGCACCCAAGGCAAGCTCCGCAGCACCCATGGAGAAGGTAATATTTACATACATTTATCTGCAAAAGAAAAGGCCTAGCAGGATAAAGAGGAGCTGTTCCTGGGAATCCTCTCTCATGGACTGGAGTAGTTTTCTTTCTTTTTCCTTTGCTTCTCTGCCTCTTCTTATTTTCCCACAATGATCATATACATTTATATGCCATTAAAAAATTATAAACCAAAAAAGCATATTAAAAAGCAAAGATATCACTTTGCTGACAAAGGTCCATACAATCAAAGCTATGGTTTTTCCATGCATAGATGTGAGAGTTGGACCATAAAAAAGGCTGAGCACCCAAGAATTGATGCTTTCAAATTGTGGCACTGGAGAAGACTCTTGAGAGTCCCTTGGACTCCAAGGAGATCAAACCAGTTAATCCTAAAGGAAATCAACCTTGAATATTCACTGGAAGGACTGATGCTGAAGCTGAAGCTCCAATACTTTGGCCACCTGACGCCAAGAGACAGCTCACTGTAAAACACCTGATGCTGGAAAGACTGAAGGCAGAGAAGGAGGCAGCAGAGGATGAGACGGTTAGATGCTATCACTGATCCAATGGACAGGAATCTGAGCAAACTACGGGAGACAGTGAAGGACAGGGAGCCTGCTGTGCTTCAGTCCACGCAGTCCGTGGGGTTGCAGAGAGTCAGACACGACATAATGACTGAACAACAACAGCAACCCCTCATCAAAAAAAAAAAATCCTAAAGGAAATCAACCTTGAATATTCACTGGAAGGACTGATGCTGAAGCTGAAGCTCCAATACTTTGGCCACCTGACGCCAAGAGACAGCTCACTGTAAAACACCTGATGCTGGAAAGACTGAAGGCAGAGAAGGAGGCAGCAGAGGATGAGACGGTTAGATGCTATCACTGATCCAATGGACAGGAATCTGAGCAAACTACGGGAGACAGTGAAGGACAGGGAGCCTGCTGTGCTTCAGTCCACGCAGTCCGTGGGGTTGCAGAGAGTCAGACACGACATAATGACTGAACAACAACAGCAACCCCTCATCAAAAAAAAAAAAAAAACATTGTCAATCACAGTATTTCCCCCCACATTCATAGAAACACACGCTCCCAAACCAGACAAGCAGCCCTCCCAAGACAATGCTCCCAAAGCCTCAGACACAATTCTGTCACTTTTCACTTCACTCCTGAGTTATCAAAGAAGTGCGGTTTTATCCTTCTATTTGACCTCTGTTCACCCCGAAGTGACTGATTTCACCTTCTGGAGTCATTCTTGGGTGTGTGAGCTGAATTAAGGCACTGAACAGCTCTGAACTCATGAGCAACTCTCAGGTGCACAACCACCCAAAAAGCACAGGACACACAGAAGCCCACAGCCTCTCTGTGCTGCGCGCGCGGCTGTGGCTGCAGCCACACCGGGGGCAGCCAGTGGCTCACCAGCGGCTCTGCGTGGCTCAGAGCCCCCAGGGGTCTGCTGTGTTCCAAGGAAAGCTAAAGGGAACTGATTCAAATGTGTTCTTTTCAATGGCTGAGAAATACTCCACTGTGTATATGTGCCACAGCCTTCTTAGCCATTCCTCTGCTGATGGACATCTAGGTTGCTTCCATGTCCTGGCTATTGTAAACAGGGCTGCGATGAACATTGGGGTACACATGTCTCTTTCAATTCTGGTTTCCTCGGTGTGTATGTCCAGCAGTGGGATTGCTGGGTCATAAGGCAGTTCTATTTCCAGTTTTTTAAGGACACTGTTCTCCATAGTGGCTGTACTAGTTTGCATTCCCACCAACAGTGTAAGTGAGTTCCCTTTTCTCCACACCCTCTCCAGCATTTATGCTTGTAGACTTTTAGATGGCAGCCATTCTGACTGGTGTGAAATGGTACCTCATTGTGGGAACTCATGTACACCTGTGGCGGATTCATGTTGATGTATGGCAAAACCAATACAGTATTGTAAAGTAAAATAAAGTAAAAAAAAAAAAAAAAAGCACAGAAAATCAACTAAAATTTTAAGTTGTGAATACTAAATAAAACTTTTGGATGTATTAAAAAAAAGAGAGAAGAAAAAAGAAAGCTAAAGGGAATTCCCCCACCAAGTCCACAGCAGGACTCTCCCTCCATCCAGGGGGCCTTAGCTCCCAGGAGGAAACCATAAGTTCACCTGTGTTCCATGATGCAAACAGCAGCCTAGCCCAAAGCACCACGGTCTTCACCAGTGGGAGGAAGGGACATTAGGGAGCATTCACCAGGCTGGCTACAATCCCCATGCTCTTTCAAAAAGTTGCTTCACTGAAGGCTACAGACGGATTTGCCCAGACAAGCAATGCTGCCCACAGGGCACCATGGCAGGCCACTCCCCTACATAAATCCTTTTGCAAAGTTATTCAAAGTCATTCGGTGCCTCTGTGTCATAGGAATACACGTTGGCACAAAACACAGCCATTTCATGTTAACTGCCCAGCAGAGAGTCCATCACCTTATTAGAGGTTGGGTCTTTAAATCTTTCCCAGAGACTGGGAGCCATGTCATTCTTTTGAAAATGAAGTTTCACAGTGAACAATGAAGAATCATGAAGGAAAATAAAAGGCATTCTGGAAAGTGTCAAAAGATTCCGTGACAGCCCTCTTCCAAAGAGAACTGAGTGAAGGGAAAAGAGAAAGAGGAAAGAAAAAAGCTACCTGCAAAAACACCCTCCCTATCTGGGCCAGTCTGGCCAGGGCCCCTGCTCGTGAACAACGCTGTTCCTTTAATGTGTGACATGTTGGGGATTATTCCAATGGTTGAAGCTGCTATGAATCTGGCTTGATGCAAAAATGAGGGGAAATCATTAATTCAATCATTGCACTTTATCTGGCAACACATGCTTTTAAGCATGTGGTCCTTGGAAAAAGCCTGGCTCCATTCCCACATAGAGGAAGCCTTAGCCACCTGGCCACCAGAAACCCAGGCTGCTGCCTCTGCCTTTAGTCCTTAATGGCTGGACAGAGAGACCAGCCAGAGCATCAGCAGCACTATTATAGCTGACTGCATTTTGAAGTCGCATGGGCCCTCAGGAAAGAGCTAAATATAGGAGGAAGCAAGCACCATCCATGGCTACAGGAGCGAGCTGAGCAGCAGGGCTGGGCAGGCTGATTCTGTCTCCTCCTGCTCCTTCTTGGCTCCAGGTCCCATTAGCTGCAAACAGCCAGGGCGCCCAGTATAGAACAGCAGCGCATAAAACGAAGGGCCTCGGCGGTGGCTGCCTGGCTCCCTCATCCTGCAGGCTTTGCTGAGCAGGCTAGGATTTAGCTGTCTGGCTCATCCGCAGACCCAGGGGGAGCCCAGCAACCCTGAGCTTTCAAACCACACGTCTACACTCACCCACAGGTCCTCTGTGCTCAGATTTTTTTCTTTTTTATGTTTTATTTCACACTCAAATCCACCAAGTTTAATGGTGTCATTCCTAAAGTCCAAGAAAATCCTCAGAAGCAAGTCAGAAAAAGTGGAGAAAATAAGCCACTCACAGACAGCTCTTTCTAATCATCAGGAAGTGACAGTAAGAGTTCAAGAGAAAAACTACAAAAACCAGTTAAGAGGATTAACAGAATCTGGCAAACTTAAATCATCTCTTGGAATAGACCCTAAGGACATTAAATGGATCAGAGGGTGGCAACCTTGGGTGCAGAAAACTTTGGTTTTTATTTTGTATATACTCTGTAGACTTACTACACTAAGATATGCAAAGGAATGCAAATGAGATGCCAGCAGTATCTGTATAAATATGCATCATACATAAACATATATATATCCTTTGTTTTAAAGGGTGAATCAAAAAAACTACTTACTAAACTCAATTTGCCAGCATGACTCACTGCCTAAGGATTTCAGGGTGTAATAATCTAAGAGACTATTTTATCACTAGCATCGAGAGCCATAGCTTCATCAATTAAAAAAAAAAAAGATCTTAACCAGGAAGTCTATTTTTCCATGGTTCAGTTCAGTTCAGTTGCTCAGTTGTGTCCGACTCTGCGACCCCATGAATCGCAGCACGCCAGGCCTCCCTGTCCATCTCCAACTCCCAGAGTTTACCCAAACTCATGTCCATTGAGTTGGTGATGCCAACTCATGCCAGCCATCTCATCCTCTGTCGTCCCCTTCTCCTCCTGCCCCCAATCCCTCCCAGCATCAGAGTCTTTTCCAGTGAGTCAACTCTTCGCATAAGGTGGCCAAAGTATTGGAGTTTCAGCTTTAGCATCATTCTTTCCAATGAAGATTCGAGACTGATTTCCTTTAGGATGGACTGGTTGGATCTCCTTGCAGTCCAAGGGACTCTCAAGAGTCTTCTCCAACACCACTGTTCAAAAACATCAATTCTTTAGCGCTCAGCTTTCTTCACAGTCCAACTCTCACATCCATACATGACCACAGGAAAAACCATAGCCTTGACTAGACGGACCTTAGTCACTTCCTCAGAATGGACTGGTTAGATCTCCTTGCAGTCCAAGGGACTCTCAAGAGTCTTCTCCAACACCACTGTTCAAAAACATCAATTCTTTAGCGCTCAGCTTTCTTCACAGTCCAACTCTCACATCCATACATGACCACAGGAAAAACCATAGCCTTGACTAGACGGACCTTAGTCGGCAAAGTAATATCTCTGCTTTTTAATATGCTCTCTAGGTTGGTCATAACTTTCCTTCCAAGGAGTAAATGTCTTTTAATTTCATGGCTGCAGTCACCATCTGCTGTGATTTTGGAGCCCCAAAAAATAAAGTCTGCCACTGTTTCCACTGTTTCCCCATCTATTTCCCATGAAGTGATGGGACCAGATCCCATGATCTTCATTTTCTGAATGTTGAGCTTTAAGCCAACTTTTTTGCTCTCCTCTTTCACTTTCATCAAGAGGCTCTTTAGTTCCTCTTCACTTTCTGCCATAAGGGTGGTGTCATCTGTATATCTGAGGTTATTGATATTTCTCCCAGCAATCTTGATTCCAGCTTGTGCTTCTTCCAGTCCAGCATTTCTTATGATGTACTCTGCATATAAGTTAAATAAGCAGGGTGACAATATACAGCCTTGATGTACTCTTTTTCCTATTTGGAACCAGTCTGTTATCCCTTTCCCAAAACAGCTACACTTCTACCTCGAGAGCATCCACGAGCAGAGTTTTATAATGCACTGCCCCTGAGGGCCATGATTTATTTCTGGCATAGACTAAAGAGAAGGTCCTGGGTTCTGTGAGTTCACTGGCTCTAAGGCAACAGCTCACACTGGTGATACTGAGCGACCAGGGCTGAAATGAGAGTGCAGGGGACACAGCCGGAAAACCAACATGTTGACAAAATTATTTCAGTCACACCACGTTGTCAGTACAAGAACAACTCAAAGTATATGACCAGTCACCATTCCAGGGTCTGCTTATTTAGCTATGGGTGCTTATCAACATTACATTCACTTCATTAATTTATATGACTTCATAATATTGCATTATGGATGATAGGTTAAATTTAGATTGATGCAAAAGTGGGGGAAATTTATTCATTTAATAATTCATTTATTCATTTAATAAATGTAAACGTGTAATCCCTAAGAAGGCTCCAGGGACTGTGTGAATGGAGTGACCTTCTGAGGTCAGAGTTAAATTAACTCATGGAACAGATCCTCAGGACATTAAATGGATGAGACGGTGGTAACCCTGGGTGCAGAAAACATCGGCTCTTTACTCTGTATAGATTGTGCAGACTTACTACAGTAAGATATGATAAGGAATGCAAATGAGATGCAGGCAGTAAGTAGTTACTGACCTAACCCCAAACCTAACCCCAAAACAGCTGGAGTCAGACTGCAGACAAGCATTCTGAAGATAGAAACCAATACTAAACAAATTCAGAGCGCAGTCAGCTGGAACTTATCCATGCCAGTGGCAGAATGGCTTACTCAGGAAGGAACAGGAGGAGAGCCTCCCCCAGCTGGCTGGGCCACATCCACCACCTCAGCACTCCAATGGGAATGTCAGGGTGGAGGGGGTGGCAGGGGAACCTCGTTCAGAAAAAGCCCCAAAGAGTATGTTGTGAAGGAAGAGGAAAGGAAGGCAGTCATACCCACTAAGAAGGTGGGGTGAGTCCCTGGGTGCTTCATTCCACGTGTTTTACTTGTGTGAGTGTAAAACACGTTTCTCTATAGGTCTCTGAAACAGAGTGGATTCTCATGTCTCTGGAATAATGGAAGACACATTGAAAGGCTGAAGACTGAATCACATAATTTCTTGTACTTTTTTTGGCCGTGCCGCACATCCTAAAATAGCACACGCTATTTTACTGCCCTGACCAGGGGTCGAACCCATGCCCCTAGCAGTGGAAACATGGAGCGCTAACTGCTGGACCACCAGGGAAGTCCTCAACTACATGACTTCTGAGGGATGTATCCTTCAAGGACATACACACAAAAGTAAACATCAATTGTCATGTATTACATGTACTTAAAGAATTTCTAAAATAACAACAGCAAAAATTATTTGTGTCTTAACCTTTAAGCCCTATTTGTAAAAACACAAGAAACCTAAATCTGCCTGTCCTACTAATTTATACATTCATACATTCTTTCAACAAGATTTGCGTAACACTTCCAATACGCACAGCAATGCAGTAGGAGCTGTGAAGACATAAAATTTAAAAGATGAAGCCAAGGTCCAGGAGAAAAATACAGAAAAAAACCAGAGGCAAAAGAACAAGAATTATTCCTTATTCACAGTATAAAAGACTATTCAGAGGATGAAAGAGCAATAGATTTCATCAATGAAGACACCCTAAACGGAGTCAACCTCAACGGAGTCTGACGTCTGTGAGGCTCACAAATTGGCCAAGACAAGGAAAGAGTAGGTGTTTCCATGTCAGGGACTAGGAATCAGTGAAGGAAGGGAACTGGGGATTTCTAAAGAAGAGAGAAGGGAATTCCCTGACAGTCAAGTGGCTAGGGGGCTTCCCTGGTGGCTCACTTGATAAAGAACCCACCTGCCAATGCAGGAGATGCAAGTTTGATCCCTGGGTCAGGAAGATGCCCTGGAGAAGGAAACGACAACCCACGCCAGTACTCTTGCCAGGGAAATCCCATGGACAGAGAAGCCTGAAGGGCTACAGTCCACGGGGTCATATGTGACTGAACAACAAACAGTACGTGGTTAGGACTTCTGAGCTTCCACTGCAGGGGGCACTGGCTTAATTCCCGGCTGGGGAAATAAGATCTAGCATGCTGCACGGTGTGGCCGAAGGTTTTACATTTTTTTTTTTTAAATAAAGAAGGATCAGTCCAACAACGGTGGAGGCTCCATGATACAGAATAAGCTCGAGCCCAGGTGACAACAGCCTCAGACCCCCTGACGGTGATGACCTGACACAAAGTCGCACGTGGCAAGCGGCCCCAGGGAGGGACCTCGGGACACACAGGGCTGTGGCCTTACCTTTGCCGTAGAAGAACTTGCGGTAGTAGTAGGCCCCCAGGTCGATGTGCTCAATGACGTAGCGCTTCACCTTCCCCTGTGGATGGGCTGGTTCTCCCTGGGCACCTCCAGGACGGAGACGCCTGCGTTGGTACAGTGAGAGCTGAGCGAAGACTCGAAGGAGCAGCTCTCCCCAGAGCTGAAGGACGACGAGTTGGCCCTGGACAGGGCGATCCTCCGGTCGCCTTCCCCGCCTGTCTCATTCCGGAAGTAAGGGCAGCTGAGCACCAGGTCGTTGCTCTTCCCGTCACCCTCATCGGCATCGAGGTTCTCTTTGGAGTTGAGGTCCTCCTTGCTCCCCAGAGGGGAGTCGCAGCTGCCCGGCGGGCCGGCTGGCATCTGAGTTTGGGATGCCGCCGAGGCCCCGGTGGTGATGTTTTTCCTCTTGCCCACGTTCGCCCTCGTGGCCATGGCTTCGTTGATATTGAACAAGATGCTCTGGACATCATAGTGTGCAAAACAGCGCTGGCAATTCCAAGGGCGGACCCCCCTCTCAAGACGCCCATCTTCCAGCTCGCAGGCGAACTTGAACGTCTCATGTTCGCTTTTCACAGCCCGCAGCTTGCGGAAGAGGGACGTTTCCA
>SJXQ01002400.1:135334-196418 GCA_006408695.1 Aepyceros melampus | reverse complement strand
CGTTTCCACCGACTCTGACTTCAACCTCCGTTTGAAAGGCTTGTCCCTGTCTCTCCCCAGGAGGAGGGCACTGTCCATATAGTCTAATCCTGAGATGCGTACGAACTCGCCTCTAGAAATCTGTGCTGCGGCGTGAAGGCTGGGGGAGATCGCTGGGTCGCAGGGGAAGAACTCCGGGAACCCGAAAGGGGCCACGGCCTTGTGGTCATAGTTCTCCAGCCGATACCCTCGAAGCATAGCAAAGAAGTTCTCCCCCGACAAGCCCTGCCGGTCGATGGACGATGTGCTTCCGTACTCCCTGTGCAGGGCAGCCCCTGTATTGGGGTTCACTGCATTTTGGTCTAAGACGTCTTCTGCGTCAATGTCACTGATGGTAACATCACTATTGCTTCTCTGTCGTATGGGGTGCAGTCCTCTTTGTGGGGAGTGCACAAAGATGTCCCCAATGGGATACTTTGCCTCCACGAAGTCCAGATCGAGCGGCTCCTCCTGTTGGCCATCGCTCCCATCATTTTGCCCGTTGTGTATGATGGACGTGACACTTTCATAGCTGGTCTGGGACCGGCTTTCCCACAAGGTCTTGCAGGTCAGCTCCTTGGAGCAGTCCTTTTTAGGAGGCCACTCAGACACCCTTGCTCTCACACCCATCTTGGGCACGGCCGGGGTACCATTAGCTGGACCACCACTCTCATTGGAACTGGAGGCAGTTAAAGAAGTGGTGGGTCCCATGTTGCCATTGATGGCTTTAAATTTTCGAGCAAAATAATCATCTGACTGCATGATTCTGGGAGGATCCTTGAACTTCGAAGAGGCTCTGCCGAGCTTGTGCTTTTCTTCTTGTGACTGTCTGGGGTCACTCATGTCTGCCAAGGCAAGGAGCTCCAAGTCTCTCCAGAAAGACTGCTGTAAATCTAATTACATTGTTATTTACAAAGGCTTCTTCTAGAGTTGTATTTCCTCTTGTTAACCAAAAGCAAACAACATCCTCAGAGTATGGTTCTCCCAAAACCAACTTGCTTCTCAGTCTGTAATATTCTGTGCACCTCCGTCCTTTCCAACAGCATCCCTTAAGACAACTGGCCAGGAGTGTTTCTTTCACCTGAATTAAAAAACAGAAAATAGCCATTAACAATCACTGCAGCTCAAGTTCAACACATTCCCCATAGAGATTCTTATCTGCCCTTCTCTCCAGTTCCCCCCAAACTGTCAGGAAGTTTCATGGTTCCACATCATGCTCCTCTTTTCTCCAAACACTCTGCCCTCTCACTCTACTTGGCAGCCTAGAATATACATCACACAATCAAGCAGCAACCTCCCACCACGGGCCCACATCTGAGCAAAGAGTGCTTCTTCTGTGTTTCCGTAACACCCGCATCCACACTACCGCAGCGGTTTCTCTTATACTCTTCTGGTTTACGGATCAGTCTCCTTTACTAGTGAACTGGAAGCTCCCCTAAGCCAGGAGCTGTGCCCTTCATCTCCATTTCAACATTATCTAATGATGTAGCTGGGCTTAACTCAGTTAACCAAGCAACATTTCAATTAGTTATAAGAGTAACACAACAGTAATGCAATTGTTTGAGTATTCTTAAACTGAAACAGGTAAACTCAAAATGTCCAGCAGCAAAAAGGTCAGTATCAGGCATTAACAATGAGTTTTCAGAATGTTTTCTTGCAAACAGATAGGAACTCACAGAGACCCTCCTGACAGTGAGAAGGAGTTTCTAAGAATCTGGTGTCAGATTCTTAATCTGCTGTATAACACAGAAAACTCTGCTCAATGTCAAGTGACAGCATGGATGGGCAGGGAGTTCAGGGGAGAATGAATACACGTATATATATGGCATGTATGTAATATAATGTAATACATGTATTAATTTCTCTATAATTTAGATTACCATCAAATCTGTTCCTAGAAATAGAAAAAATGACAACTGAGAAATGAAAGAAAACAACTTCTGGCCTGATAGTTCTCTGCGAAAATGATATTTGGGGTCCATCTAAAACTATCACAACATTGTTCATCGACTATACTGAAATATAAAATAAAATGTAAGGAAAAAAAAGAATCTGGTGCCTAAACAAGCACCATTTTCTAGGTCATTATGCCAATAGCAACTTGACAAACGTGTGGGGGAAAATAGAAGCTTAGAGATTTAAAACATGATTCACCTTTGTGGCCGGTAGAAAACTTGACCTCATTAACCCTCTTCTTTAATTATAAATAATTTTTCAATTTATTCTGTTTTTAAGTAAACAAAAATATTTTCCAGGTATTACATCTTTCCTGAACTCATGGCTGTCAAGGTATCTTGCTGCTGGATAAGGAATGAAAAAAAAGAATGATTTTACTTCTTCTGAAAACAATGATGAGAATAAAGGCATAATATAGCTAGCTGTTTTCCCTCAGCCTTCACCAAAGCATAAAAAACAACTGCAGTTCAGTCAGGAGTAATGTTAAAATTTCGAATAGCTAAACAGTGTAAGGACTCATTCCCATGGGTTCTTAATGACTTTCTGATGACCATGTGGTGATCTCCAGAAATAGCAGATATTATGATGGCAGCTTGCTTTCTTCTCCACTGGAGAAAAATAATAATAAGTTAGAGTGGGCATGACAACATGCTGTCTGCATCCAGGGCAGCTTCATAACTGAGGGAATAATGATATTCTAGAATGAGGAAACCGAGGGGGAGTGAGCAGACAGATGCTTCCACGGACTCAACAGACCAGGATCTGCCCAGGGTGCTCAGAGAGGGACCAGAGCTGCAAGCATCTTATCTATTTCACTTACAAGTATTAAATTTCAAAGAACCACAGATGATTCTGAATTATAGTTATGCCCTCTATAATTTAGATTATCAACAAATCCTTTCCTGGAAACTGAAAAAATGACAACTGAGAAATGGAAGAAGACAACTTCTGGCCTGTTAGCTCTCTGCTGAAATGGTATTTGATTCACTGTAGCAGGCGGCTATGTGATGTATACATTCTATTGGTAAGTCTGCACCTTACTGAACACTCAACACAATCTGAAAGGGTAAGAATGGCGTCTAATGGTTGCCACAGAGCTCCGGAATTCTAGAGGCATTAATGTGACACTCCTTTTCATTATCTACTACTAATCTGTATCCCTGCTACAGAAGAAAGAACCATGCCCTACTAAGGGTCCAGTTCTAAGCACCGAACTGTGATGTTTCTAGAAATACAATCAGGAACTAAGTGCTCACCACCTCCACAATAACAAAATGCCCCAAAAGAAACCAGGAGAAAAGCAATGAAAAAAGATAAAAGTTGAAATTAATGGAATGGGGACAGAAAAAACAGACACATCGCAAAGGGGGAATTTCTTTTTAATCTTTCTTTTTAATTTTTTTAGCACCAAAAACATTTTGTCTTGGGGTCCAGCCAATTAACAATTTTGTGGCAGTTTCAGGTGAACATCGAAGGGACTCAGCCACACATATACATGTATCCATTCTCCCCCAAGCTTTTTTTGAAGAGTAAGAAAACGGATACACTCCTTCCCAAATCTGAAATAAGGGAAACAAAGAATAAGCTTACACAAGTTTGGAAATGAGAGAGGAGACATGATCACACACACATCTAAGTGAAATAAAACTAAATGAAAAAGAATTAGACCACAAACAACTCCACAGTAACAAATTCGGAAACAGAGAAGAAACTAAGGTTTCCTGGCGAAATGCAAACTCCCTAAACTGATCCAAGAATGGAAAATTTAAACAACGTGATTACCACTGAAGACGACAGAAATATAACCACCCCTTTATTCTCCCATTTGGGTTTCCCTAGTGGCTCAGTGGTAAAGAACCCACCTGTAATGCAGGAAACATAGGTTCAATCCCTCAGTTGGGAAGATCCCCTGGAGCAGGAAATGGCAACCCACTCCAGTATTCTTGCCTGAAGAATTCCATGGACAGAGGAGCCCAGCGGGTTACAGTCCATGGCGTGGCAAACAGTTGGACACAACTGAGTGAGCGAGCACACATACAGTACGCACAACACGTTTTATGTTTGCCACTAACAACTCAAAGTGCTCAAACAATTCTTGACAGTAACTGAGTAAAACCCTTAATCAAAGCTGCAGCAGACCGCCTGCAAGTCCCTTCCTGCCAGCTTGTAGTCCTGGCCACATTTTCCAGCTTGCCGTAGCTCCCCAAATGAATCTCTAACGACAGAATTATAGAGGGCACCTTTCTTTTAAAAGTATTACTAAAGTACTCATATTGTTTAACACTGTGATAAAAATAAAACACCTCAAAACAATGACAGCATTTGTTTTTCAGTAAGGTAAGTTAGAAATAGTTTTATCATGTAATTTAAAAAAGTACTGTGGTTCATGGTGAAGAACTGAAACCAGTGTCTTTGAAAAGCAGATGTCCAGACAGGGGCAAAGGCACTGAAGGGGGCGAAGTGCAGAGAGAAAACAATGGAGAGAATGAAAAGCCAAAGCCTGAGCTGCAGTGACCTCTGGAACAATCCAGAATCTGGATTTCAGACTCTGGGTGAGAGGGAGGCAGAGCCGGGCACAGGACACCCTATCCCAGCGGGCCAGCCCTGCGAGGCCTGCACCCCCAGACGCGCAAGGAAGGGCCCGGCAAGCTGTCCGGCTTACAGGAGCCTGGAACGTAAGACCTCTCTGCTTCCCATTAGTTTTAGCTTTTTCTCTAGTTGTAACCTTCTTCCTGTTTTCACACGGCATGAGGTTGAGACGTTTCTAAAAGACAGGGATTCACACTCTTAGTAGTAAGTAGCTGAAAGCAATGAAGGTGCAATCCAGGAAGCATCCTGCAAACACCTGTACGCAGCTCTGTCCTTTGTACTGATCAGACATTTATAATCCTCTGTGCTCAAATCTGGAGAAGGCAATGGCACCCCACTCCAGTACTCTCGCCTGGAAAATCCCGTGGACAGAGGAGCCTGGTAGGCTGCAGTCCATGGGTCGCGAAGAGTCGGACACGACTGAGCGACTTCACTTTCACTTTTCACTTTCATGCATTGGAGAAGGAAATGGCAACCCACTCCAGTGTTCTTGCCTGGAGAATCCCAGTGACGGGGGAGCCTGGTGGGCTGCCGTCTCTGGGGTCGCACAGAGTCAGCACGACTGAAGCGACTTAGCAGCAGCAGCAGTGCTTAAATCTACAATGGATGTCAAGAGTAGGGCAGCGTGCCATGCAGCTGACTGGTCATGATTCCCAAAGTGATGGAAGGGATAGGAAAAGGATGACATTTCAGAGAAGAGTCTTGAAACAGTAGCCTGCAGAAATGAGAGGGCTGTGACTGGCCTCCAGATAGAGCAGAGAGCACAGTTATAGGCCGGCACCACTTCAGAACTGAGAAAATGCAACCCGCAAAGCACAGAACTCTCTTTCCCCAAAGTCGTGCAGGGGGCTGTTTAGTCTGTGACACTAGTGTGAAATACAAGCCAATTATCAAGGCTGGTCCTGTCCTTGTCATCATCCCCTGTCCCATTCCCCGTAGCAGCTGCTGAAAGAGCTTCCCGCCCCAGCATCTCAGCAGAAACTGCAGCTTCCTACCTCTCAGATGACAAAGAAGCCAACCCATTTCTTCTGACTGCTGTCATCGCTTAATGAACTTACCCTCTTCTGACCCTGTTTCCCCAGACAGTGCTCTCCCTCTCCTCGAGTGCGTTTCTAATGTCAAGGACATCCTCCCCTAATAGTTTCCAATTACTCTTACACTACATTAAGTTCTATGGATTTTGTTCTTGAGGGGGAAAAAAAAAATCAAAAGGTGTAACCAGTACTCTGTGAGCATTTTAAAATCTACACGCGAAGCTGGCTGACTTCACAGGTGGTGGGGCAGCCTTGAGAGGAAGTGCTGAAGACCCAGCAAAAGGCCACTCAGAGAAACTACAGAATTTCAGAGCCGGAAGGACCAAGGTGTTCTCATTCTAATGGTCCTGGTAATAATTTTTCAAGGACAGAAATGGAGAAAATATGATATTTAAGCACAGCTGTATTTAAATAGAATGTTTTTCCAAGTTTTCCATGAGCCATCAGTGAGTCTTCAAGAGCAATATTATAGTTGACAATTGAGCCACTTACCAGGACTGCATCTGTAGCAAATGGATTGAAAACCACAAAATACACAGATTACGGCCTCAATCAAGGGGGAAAAATGGTTAAAATTATATGACAGATTTATACTAAAATATAACTACCGTAAAAACATCTTTCATACTCATATTCTATCGATTCTAATACTAACATGTATGTCTGAGTAGGGAATAGAGGCAGGAACAAATGTTCCCCAGGTTCATCCTCTCTGTGGCCAGGAAGGCGACAGAGCTGAGGTGAGTTCATACACAAGGTCTAAGCACCTGAAGCACGCGTCTCATGACATCATCATGTTCAAGCGCATTCAGCCTGGTGGCAGTGAAGTTATGACGAAGGAGCTATCAAACAATCCACTAACCTGAGTCACGACCATAGTAGACCACGAACATCAAGGATACGAAAAAATTTGACAAATGGGCTACTATCCCATAATGATGGTCATAAATGGATATAGACAGTTCATAATAACCATATTTTGGTAGACCTGGAGAAGGGCATGGCAGCCCACTCCAATATTCTTGCCTGGAGAATTCTATGGACAGAGGAGCCTGGCAGACTGCAGTCCATGGGGTCACAGAGTTGGACACGACTGAGTAACTTAGCAACCACAGCACGCACGGACATGAATGTAATTATTCTAATTCCTCAAATTCTTTAATCAACAAAAATGACTTTTAATGATAAAAAAAAAAAATCTGTGCTCCATAAAAGGGTCAAACCAAAGGTTTCTTGGGTGGAGCTCTTATGTGACTTTCTAAGTGAAGTGGCCACATGCTCCACCAGAGTAGGGTTCTCGCCCACTCTGTCCACCGCTGGCTAGGGCCTGGCACTTAGCTGGCACTCGCGATTAGCTTCATCCATCCATCTAAACTGTAACGGCTGCAAATCAAACCACCCCAAAGTACTGACTCAACATGCTATCAGGACACATCTATCAGGGCACAGCGATTCTGGATTCTTCTCTTTTTTTGGTTTCTTGGCTGGCCCCGCCCCTGATTTTCTTCAAGAGCTGATGCTCCAATGTGACTTTCTAAGTGAAGTGGCCACATGCTCCACCAGAGTAGGGTTCTCGCCCACTCTGTCCACCGCTGGCTAGGGCCTGGCACTTAGCTGGCACTCGCGATTAGCTTCATCCATCCATCTAAACTGTAACGGCTGCAAATCAAACCACCCCAAAGTACTGACTCAACATGCTATCAGGACACATCTATCAGGGCACAGCGATTCTGGATTCTTCTCTTTTTTTGGTTTCTTGGCTGGCCCCGCCCCTGATTTTCTTCAAGAGCTGATGCTCCTCAGGGATTATTCGAGACTGCCTTCTCTTTTAATTCTGTCCATTTCTTGTGCAACTCTAGCAGCTTCATGTGAATTTGTACACTGAGGACTCTAAACTATGCACAGCCTGAAGATGTCTCCATGACCACAGAGCCACGCTGAGCTGTGGCAGCTCACGCCCTCCAGCACAGCCCCTAAGCATCTGCTCCCCGCTGCCCACCGCCCCATGCCCAGCTCAGGAATGTGCCCCGCCAGCCCCCAGTGCCACACCAAGCAGCCAGGACTCACCCTGCCCTCCGCTCACAGTCCGCATGTAAACTGTGACCTGTAGCTTGACCTTCCAACTGTTCTCAAATCCATGCAGACCGAGCTGTCTCAACTGCCACTACTGCTCTTATTTTTCCTAGATTATCCTAAAACGCTTCAGTAATTCCCCAGCACAGCTCACTCAGGGTCTGGCCCATGAGTAGATATCCAGCCCCTTGCCTGATGCTCGAACCCCACCCCAGGCCCACACATGCTGCCCTTTGTTAGACTTTGCTCAGGGGGATCTGCACAGGGTGGCCCCTGCCCAAAAGCTCTGCAAGGCTTCTTCCCTCCACTCTACTAACAGGTGTCAGAAGTGAGAGCTCAGTTCATCGATGAGTGCTCTGGAAGCCTTCTCAAATTTTACCGCTGGTTATAAAGTTATCTCAATGCAGGCTCCCCTAGCAGCCTGCCTCCTTTCTCACCCTATATTAACACCACACACACTATTTTATACCAGCCTGCTCACATGTCAGGAACCCCCTCTAGACTCTCAGTTCTGGGCAGGCAGAGAGACTGCTTTGCACGTGATGCTCAGCAAGCAGCCACGCTCTACCACAGGCTAGCTGAGACCACAGCAAAGTGACTTAGCCTTTCTGACCCTCAGTTTCCTATCTGTATAATGGGAATAATCCTTTGATATCAAAGTATCAGCCTAAAGATTTGATAAGATCTAAATGCCAAGTGCTTGTCCTATGTTTCCTAAACTCAAAGTTNTTCTACCACAGGCTAGCTGAGACCACAGCAAAGTGACTTAGCCTTTCTGACCCTCAGTTTCCTATCTGTATAATGGGAATAATCCTTTGATATCAAAGTATCAGCCTAAAGATTTGATAAGATCCAAATGCCAAGTGCTTGTCTCTATGTTTCCTAAACTCAAAGTTTGAAAGAATATTAGTTGGAAGAATCAATCTATATATGAATGAATATTTATTGATAAACTGCTGCTACTGCTAAGTCGCTTCAGCCGTGTCCGACTCTGTGCAACCTCATAGACAGCAGTCCACCAGGTTCCCCTGTCCCTGGGATTCTCCAGGCAAGAACACAGGAGTGGGTTGCCGTTTCCTTCTCCAATGCATGGAAGTGAAAAGTGAACAGTGAAGTTGTTCAGTCGTGTCCGACTCTTAGTGACCCCATGGACTACAGCCTACCAGGCTCCTCCGTCCATGGGATTTTCCAGACAAGAGTACTGGAGTGGGGTGCCATTGCCTTCTCCATTGATAAACTAACTGACTTCAAATCAAGCAGCTAAAACGAGTTCATCACATCACTGTGCCCGAAGAGTACAGCCATGTTTATAAACCTAACACAGCTACTGTTAACAGATTTACGTGCAGAGACTAACAGAACACAAAGCAGAAACTGAACTGCAATAGCTAAGCTGATTCTCCAAGAGGCAAACAGAAGCTTCCAGAAGATGATCTCAATCTTCAGTCATGTGCCAATCGCTTCCCAACTACAGCTTCTAATTAAAACAATTTTAGGGGGACTTCCCTGGTGGTCCCATATCTAAGACTCCACGTTCCCTGTGTAGGGTGCCTGGGTTCGATCCCTGGTCAGGGAACTAGATTCCACATGCCAGAACTAAGGGTTCACGTGCCACAATGAAAGATCTCCCACGCCACAGTAAAGATCAAAGGTTCTGGGGTGCCTCAACCGAGACCCAGACCAGCCAAACGAATAACAAATAAATATTAAAAAAATTATTTTAGGGACCACAACTGAAGCCCACCAGGCTCCTCTGTCCATGGAACTCTCCAGGCAAGAGCACTGGAGTGGGTTGCCATTCCTTTCTCCAGGGGATCTTTCTGACCCAGGGACCAAACACAGGTCTCCTGGATTGCAGGCAGACTCTTTACCATCTGGGAAGATTCACAACTATATTACAACAAGATTATTCTGGAGTTGGAACTTCCAGTGTGTCAATAAAAAATAGTAACTCACTCCTGGTATAGTAAGCTACTTTCAGCCACCCCTCCATCCATGCATGTGTATGTCAAGAGAGAATAAACAAAGAACCATTTTCTGAAATGGAATATTTTGATCATGGAATTTTTCCAAGGAGACAGATGAACAGCTGTGGGTATTGACTATTTCCCATTAAATCTTTTAAATCAGAAAGAGATAAAAAGAGATGGCTCTGCACCTCTTTCCCTCAGGAGGTTATTAGTTATGGCATTTTTTCAGTCATGTGGCCCCTGACTTACAGATGACACAGTAGGAAATCAGACATTTCAATTAATAATTTAAGCTGAGGCATTTGTGTCTTAGGAAAACACAGGAAAAGAAGAAAAGAATTCCTATTTGGTGCCAAGTGATTCAGACTGTACCTCTGTTATCTGCATTTAAATATCATAGAAAATAATCTGTTCTATTCTTTAAATGAAGGTTTAATGACACTAGGTGACCAAGACAGGGACCTGAGCATTTTATAATGAAAACCTGGGAGGCTGGAGCCTTAAAAACTACATTTAGGGATCTTTCCTATTGTTCACCTGAAAGAGAAGCAATCCTCTCACTTTCTTCTCACTCCTGGTATGTTCTAATGAATCCACAGTGAAAACTCTTATAGAGCAAAGGATCTGTCTCACCTCACTCAACAAAACTAAAATCAATCAATACTATTGAAAACTGAACTAAGCGTACAAAGCAGCCACCTTCAATGCGTTCTTTGTTAAAACCCAACAAGTAGACCAGAAAACCATTCAATCTGAGGATGCTTCCTTTCAATTGAACATAAAGGGCATGAAAAGAAAACCGCACCAACCTAGACAATAGTCTAGTATTTGATTTTTCAGAAATAGTAATTTTAGCAGCAAATACACAACAAACTCCATTCACTAATCACACACTCTCCAAGCTACTCCTCATTGTGCTCGTTTATCTGAATTACGGGATCCTGAGTTTTGCTGAACAGCTTTTTGAGGTTTATTGTGTTACAGAGCCCTTTTGTTACTCCAGTAAATAAACGTATTCAGTTTTATTAGGCCCTGGACTGGATGCTGGGGGGCCTGGGGGAGCATTAAACATGAATGACAGAGCTTCTTAATCCTCAAGAAGCTTCTTAGCTGGGTGAGAAATGCACATGCGTAGCAAGTAATAGGAGAAACGCAGCTAAAAAACAGGACCCCACTTCTGGCACCATTTGCAGAAGGCATCCTCTCTGAACACCAATAAAGACAACTGTACGATACCTTTGACTCATACTCATCACCTGAAAAATCTACCTAAGAAAAAGAGATGTGGGAGGAAACTTGCATAGAAAGATACTCACTCCAGAACTTTAAGACCGGAAACTATGACACAAGTTCACCAGCCAGTGTGTGCACGCACACTCAGCCACTAAGGCTTGCCCCACTCTTTGTGACCCTATGGACTGTGGCCCTCCAGGCTCCTCTGCTCATGGGAGTTCCCAGGCAAGAATACTGGAGTTAGTTGCCATTTCCTTCTCCACGTGATCTTCCCAACCCAGGGACTGAACCCACATCTTCTGTGTCTCCTGCACAGGCAGGTGGAGTCTTTACCACTGAGCCACCTGGGAAGCCTAACAGTCAGTGAAAAGTGAAAGAAAGTGAAGTCGCTCAGCCGTGTCCAACTCTTTGCAACCCCGTGGACTGTACCCTACTAGGCTCCTCTGTCCATGGGATTTTCCAGGCAATAGTACTGGAGTGGATTGCCATTTCCTTCTCCAGGGGATCTTTCCAACCCAGGGATCTCCTGCATTGTAGACAGATGGTTTATCGTCTGAGCCACCAGGGAAGTTTCAGAGGTAAATATAGTTAATATGGTACAATGAAATATTACACAACCCCCAAATTTCTGAAAAACAAGGATGGCTTTGGGGATTTACAATATCATAATATATGAAAGGGGTCAAATACAAAACTTTGTGCTAAAAACCTACAGACATAGAAATACTGCAAAGAAACATCCCCACATTATAATGAAATTCTGTTGTTTAGTTGCAAGTCATGTCCAGCTCTTTTGTGACCCCATGGACTATAGCCTGCCAGGCTCCTCTGTCCATGGGATTTCTCAGGCAAGAATACTGGAGTGGGTCAGCCATTCTCTTCTCCAGGGGATCTTCCCGACCCAGGCACTGAACCCGCATCTCCTGCATGGCAGGCAGGTTCTTTACCACTGAGCCACCAGTATGTGCTAAGTTGCTTCAGTCATGTCCGACCCTTCGAGACCATGTGGCCTGCAGCCCGCCAGGCTCCTCTGCCCATGTAATTTTCCAAACAAGAATACTGGAGTGGGTTGCCATTTCCTACTGCAGGGGATCTTCCCAGCCCAGGGATCAAAACTGCATGTCTTGTGTCTCCTGCATCAGCAGGCAGGTCCTTTACCACTGGAGCCACCAGAGACGTCCCTGTATTATTATAGTGAGCATCTATTATAGGTAGGCTAATAGCTGGGTTTTGCTTTCTTCTTTGCATTTTTTCCTAAAGTTCCAAACTTCATAACTATAAATAAATATGTAAATCCAAGTATGTAAAATTTAAGTTCCATAAATCATCATCGTGTGCTCAGTCATGTCTGACTCTTTGTGACCCTATGGACTGCAGCCCACCAGGCTCCTCTGTCCATGGAATTCTTCCAGGCAAGAATTTTGGAATGTGTTTCCATTTCCTACTCCAGGGATCTTCCCAACCCAGGGATCAAACCCATGTTTCTTGTGTCTCCTGCGTTGGCAGGAGGATTCTTTACCACTAGCACCATCTGGGAAGCCCTAAACTCCATAAATAGAATATTTTAAAAACAATTGCCCATAATATCCATGTATGTTTAAGTTACAGAGAGCATATTACTCTATTACATAAACAGAAGTGACCGTCAACTTCCTTTCCTTCAAGTCTCACAGTAAGATATTTAAACATAGAAACAGATATTAATGTTAGATGAGCAATGCCTATTGTTTAACTTAAAGAGCATATGGCTTTTTTATAGCAAATATTCACAAAGATGGTGCCTTCCATTCTCACACATAGGAATTACTCTGGTTAGAAAAATAATGGCTTACATTTGCATCTATTTTCATATCCCTACAACCTCCTCTGACCCTGGATACACTGCAAGACAGTATAAAGGGCTCAGGATTAAGAGAGCGGTGTCCACTTCTGAGGACAGGATCAACTGTGGGCCTTTCAACCATCCAGGCGTCCCCTGAGACTTCGCGTCACGTGTATGATGGGGGTCCAGTCTGCTCTGCACACCTGAGACAGGCACCGGGAGAGCAAATGCGAGCTTACACAGACACTGAACCACACAAAGGCGAGACGAGAGCTCTGCTGCCGTGTCGTGCGGGAAGGGAGCTGGGGGAAAAGCCCATGCTGCTCGCTTGATTCTCCTGCAGGGCGGCGGGCTCTGGGGCTGGAGGATTAGGATGAGGGATGAAGCCAGCCTACTCGGAGATGGGGAGACTGTCCCCAACAGAAAACAGCTCAGCTTCCAAAAGCCTGGGCCACGATAAGCCCAGGACCTGGCGGGTAAGGAAAAATACTGCTAATACCAGTGTCCAGTCTTAATTCTCCATCTCTGTGTTTCAATAAACTTATCCTAAGGGAAAACAGGACCCTGCAGCACAGACACTGGTATCAGTGCAACAGAGAAGGGAAGGGCCGCAGAGGCGGCTTCCTTCACACCCCCTCACTGTCTGATTTCACCCCAAAGTGTCCTAATGTTATTGGCTCGAAGTCAGGAAGTGCACTCAAAACTCTAAGGCTTCCCTGGTGGCTCAGTGGTGAAGAATCCTCCTGCCAATGTGTCCTCCTGGACACACGGGTTCAATCCCCGATCCGGGAAGATCCCACACATCACGGAGGAAGTTAGTCCAGCACCACAACTATTTAGCCTGTGCAGGGGAGCCCAGGGGCCGCACTAGTGAGCCCACCGGCCACAGCCACTGAAGCCTGCCCGCCCCAGAGCCGGTGTTTCAAAACCAGGGAAGCGGCCACAATGTAGCCTGCAGACTACAGCTAGAGTAGCCCCGGCTCTCCACAACTCGAGAAGAGCCCACGGGCCACAAAGGCCCAGCAGAGCCAGAAGCAAACAAAGAGAGCGTGAGGAAAAGCACGCTAGAAAACAGGAGTCCTGCAAACTCCGAGCCAGGGGTGGTGCCACAATGACTCCTGCAGGAAGTCGTTCCCCATCACATACTTCTTTAATAAGGCATTTGCTTCCAGGGCGACACATTTCCATTTCACTAGTCACAGAGAATGGATTGCAGTGCCCTGAAGAGGAAACACTCCCTCAACACACTTCATTTGGAAGTTTAAAAGTATGAAGTAAATGCCAAGTCTATAAACCACTTTCAATTATAGATGCATAATAATTAACTTGGGCTGATTATTTATTTAACAAAGTAGCTAAGACCCAAGATCTTTCCCTGAAGAAAAAGTAAAACAATGACCACCTAACATATGCACACTACTATATATAAAATAGATAAATAATAAGGACTTGGTCAACAAAGGTCTGTACAGTCAAAGCTATAGTTTTTCCAGTAGTCATGTATGGATGTGAGTTGGACCATAAAGAAAGCTGAGTGCCGAAGAATTGATGCTTTCAAACTGTGGTGCTGGAGAAGACTCTTGAGAGTTCCTTGGACTGCAAGGAGATAAAATCAGTCAATCTTAAAGGAAATCAACCTTGAATATTTATTGGAAGGGCTGATGCTAAGGCTAAAGCTCCAATACCTTGGCCACCTGATGCGAAGAGCCGACTCACTACCAAAGACCCTGATGCTGGGAAAGACTGAAGGCAGGAGGAGAAGGGGACAGTGGGGGATGAGATGGCTAGACAGCATCACTGACTCAGCAGACACAAATTTGAGCAAACTCCGGGAGACAGTGAAGGACACGGAAGCCTGGCGTGCATGCTGCAGTCCATGGCTTCCAAAGAGTTGAACCGGACTGAGCAGCTGAACAGCAACAACAAACAATGAATAAGGCCCTTCTGCACAGCACAGGGAACTCTACTCAATAGGCTATAATGACCCATATGGGAAAATAATCTAAATAAGAAGGAATAAAGTATAGGTGTAACAGATTCACTTCACTGTACAGCAGAAACTAACACAGCATGGTAAAGCAACTATACGCCAATAAAAATTAATTTAAAATTAGTAAATAAAGTATCTTTTTTAAAAAAAGAATGACCACCAAATACAACATATAACAGTTTATTAAAATAACAGAAAGAATACTAGGAACCCTATTTCCTTACAAAAGTGATGGTCATAGAAATCATTACTTTCTTTGAATCTCTAGGTTAACAAATAAGAGAGAGATGAAGACAGGCAGGTCTGATGACTACCTGTTCTGAGACCTATACAGAACGACAGCATGGAAACCTGACCTCATGTCAGCCGGCAAGGCAATCGTCTGTCTCACCAGAGGCTCCCTAAAAATCCTGGGTGGGCCCAGAGAACTTGTTTGACTAACCAATATCCTTTATCATAAAATGTCACTAGGAATGCATTACATTTATTTAAGGATTTACCATTTCCAAAATCCTTTTCTGTTCATTTGATCCTAGGAAGACCTATGAAAAGACAAAAGGGAGAGATTGCCCTCCCATTTCACAGATAAGGAAATCTTAGGCCAGCTAATTTAGTATAATCAAAGGACTGTCACGGAGATCAGAACTAGAATCCAGGTGGCTTCATTCTTTCCACCATTGCTGGTAGCTTCTCAAAGTTGCATACAGTCTTAGTAAAAAGCAGTACAAAAATTACTGGCTTTATACAAAAGAAGTCAACCTAAGGCAAATTTGCTAACTTCAAGCACAGTAAAAGTACCTGTCTTCCCTGCTCTGCGGCCTACGGGAAGGTATGGTTGAGGGGGCAGGGGTGCAGGCGAGGGGCCTTGAGGCAGGTGGCAGTGCCCAGCCCGGCTGAACTAAGCTACCTGTGCACGGGCCCAGCTCCTAAGCTAGTGGTCCTAGTCGGTTCCTTTGTTCAGTCTCTCAGTCGTGTCCGTCTCTTTGCAACTCCATGGACGGCAGCACACCAGGCCTCCCTGTCCCTCACTATCCCCTGGAGTCTGCTCAAATCATGTCCGTTGAGTTGATGATGCCATCCAACTATCTCATCCTGCCTGTTACTCAATATCCCAGGGGAATCTCCAGTGTTTCTTAGGGCAGATTCCACAAAATCTAGCCACAATACCACTAAATAATAACCTCAAAATTTCCACCACCACACCACCAACAGCAATTTTACTGGTCCTTTAGGTTTTGCTGCAAATAAACATCCTTTCTTCCTTTACACCAAAGACCACTGTCTAGTGTTTTCAATATCAACCACCCACTCAGTCACAACATTAGATCTTAAGGGAGACATAGAATCTATTTTGACAATCCTGCTCTATAAACCCAGAAGTTAACTGATTCGCCAAATCATACAACTAATTTGGAGCAAAATGGATCTCCTTCTGGGGTCCCCAAACACTCATTGCTAGCAGCTGCTGTTTTTCCTTTTTTAGTTGAATGTGATATTAATAGAAATGATCAATTTTGGTTCCTGCATCTCACTAAGGCTAGGTTCTGCACAATCACCCCCTGGACCCTCCCCACACTACATTTTTGCTTATAAAACCCCCTTGCTTGCGAAGTCTCTCTTCTTCCATCAAATGTGAACAAAATCTAGCTCATTCAAAGCTACCACCTATGTCTGCATCTGCCTGCAACTCACTCTTGTTCACCCTGAAACTTTACCTTGAAAGGATGCTCAGTTCCTTCATGGTATCATAGTCTCCATCAGATTCATCCATGTGACAAACACCCACCTATCTACCTACTAAGCGCGAGGCTGGGCACGGAAGGATGGATGACACAGCTCTTGGCTGGGAGAAGAGCAATGAAAACTTCCAGGGAAAGCAACTGACGAACCAGGGCTCAGGAGCACAGCCAAGAGAATGCCCCACTGAGGGCTTCCTGCTTTTGCTCCTGGTCCAGATGACCTAAACTCATGTTCAGAGCTGAGCACCTTCCCTATTCCAGTCACTAAGATTACAAGCCCACCCATCTCTAAAACTGGGAAGCAGCAGAGGACATGGGTAAGAATGGTGGGCAAGCACCACCTTTCTCTCTCACCTCAGAGACAAGGAGTGAAGAGTTGCAAATTTTACATTTTTTCTCACGGGAAAAAAAGTAGGTGTTGCCAATTCTGGCCAACGCAAGGCAAGAGTGAGCCCTAGGGGCCCAGGTCACATCTCGAGGGCAGCCCAGCCTCTGCTCTCACGGGGCCGTGTGTCGGAGCCGCACTGCACCACCAGGCTGGGTGACCTGGGAAAGCAGCACTGGTTCCCAGACTCGGGGATGAGTCGTCACGGTGATTAAAGCAGAGCTGCTCTGACCTCTTTATCACCGAAGGGGGACCAACCTGTTTTTCCCGCATTCTGTCCTGTTGCACCAGAGCTCTCAGCATGAATCACCGCTGATTGTACTTGCCCTCATAGAGAAAGTCTCATTTCAGCCACAAATTCTTTCTTTTTAGGCACAGGCTTAAGTCCCTCTGTAAAGATGCCGTGTTACTAGAAAGGTTTCTTCAAACTTCAGAACCTCTTTCTGAGCAAAACATTCCTTCTCTCTAAGAACACATTGCGAGTGTGGTTCCTACTTTTCAAAATTACCTAAGAGAGACTGATACCTGGATTCTCTTGCCCCAAGATCCTGGTTCAGAGGGCCTTGGGGGAACCCTCAGTCTGTAGCTTGAAAAGGTGATTCTCATACACAACTTGGATCAGAAGTTACTGGCTTAAACACAATTCTAAAGGATGGGAAAATAAAGCTAAATGCATGATTCTCAAATGTTCCTATGTTCCCCTTTCTCAAGTACTAATATCTTACTCAGATATAATAGCTGGCAAATTATTTACTCACAATATTTTTTAGTTAGGTTTAAGGAAGATAAATGAAATTAAAATTGAGAAAACTCTAGAAACCATTTACATAAGTTCAGAGCACGAGAAGTTTTCTACAGTCTCATTTCAGCCACAAATTCTTTCTTTTTAGGCACAGGCTTAAGTCCCTCTGTAAAGATGCCGTGTTACTAGAAAGGTTTCTTCAAACTTCAGAATCTCTTTCTGAGCAAAACATTCCTTCTCTCTAAGAACACATTGCGAGTGTGGTTCCTACTTTTCAAAATTACCTAAGAGAGACTGATACCTGGATTCTCTTGCCCCAAGATCCTGGTTCAGAGGGCCTTGGGGGAACCCTCAGTCTGTAGCTTGAAAAGGTGATTCTCATACACAACTTGGATCAGAAGTTACTGGCTTAAACACAATTCTAAAGGATGGGAAAATAAAGCTAAATGCATGATTCTCAAATGTTCCTATGTTCCCCTTTCTCAAGTACTAATATCTTACTCAGATATAATAGCTGGCAAATTATTTACTCACAATATTTTTTAGTTAGGTTTAAGGAAGATAAATGAAATTAAAATTGAGAAAACTCTAGAAACCATTTACATAAGTTCAGAGCACGAGAAGTTTTCTACTGTGGTGACCGGAGCCCAGGCCTGCTCTGCTGACGAGATATACTCAGGTCGGGGTGTGTGTGTGTGTGTGTGTGTGTGTCGGGGGCCACGGGGTGGATTAAGAGTCTGGGATTAACAGATACACACTACTACATACAAAGTAGGTAAACAATAAGGACCTACTGTATAGCAGAGGGAACTACACTCAATATGTTGTAATAACCTACAATGGATAAGAATCTAAAAAAGAATATATATATACACACACACACATATATATAGCTATATATACTTACATAAAACTGAACTGCTTTGCTGTACACTTAAAACTAACCCATTATAATTAACTACAGTTCAATTAAAAATAATAAAGATATGGTGTATGCGTGCTCAGTCTCTCAGTAGCGTCTGATTCTTTGCAACCCCATGAACTACAGCCAACCAGGCTTCTCTGACCATAGGATTTTTCAGGCAATAATACTGGAATGGGTTGCCATTTCCTCTTCCAGGGGATCTTCCCAAGCCAGGGATGGAACCCACATCTATGTCCCCTGCATTGGCAGGCAGATTCTTTACCACTAAGCCACCTGGGAAGCCCCAATAAGATACCATGTCACATTTTTAAAAAAGATATATTCTAATCACAATATATATTGAGCACTTTTTAAGTGCCAAGCACATTCTTATCAAGTATTAACTCCAATAACTTTATGTGGTAGGAATTACTTTTATCTCCAATTTAAAACAAAACTGTTCAAGCCCTTCAATAGGGCATTTACTTCCCAAACTGAGCTCCATTTGACCAATACCACCCTTAGAATCTCCTCTGTCTGCCCAAAACACCATCCCATTCCCACCTCCGTGCTTTCCTGTTGGAGTTCCCTCCCATTAAGAACTTAGACGCTGACATTAGACTAAAGTTCAGCCTGGCTGAGTCACTTAGAGTGTCTCCCTTGGGCAAATTCCCGAAACCCCTACCATCTCAGGTCTATCATCTGTAAAAGAGGTTTTACTGTACCTACTGCACAGAGAGCTGAGAGTCTGCTCCACTCTGGGCACTGTTGTAGGATGAATGGACCAGAAAAGGTCCTGCTGTCACAGAATATCTAGTCTCGGAAGTCACATAATAAAGAGGACAAATAAACACTTAACTTGTCAGCAGTGAGTGCCATAAGGGCAGGATTAAAATGGCTGGGATGTTTAGGTGTGGGTGTGATGTTGCCAGAAGGGTCAGGTGGCTGCAGGAAGAGCTGGAGGGGGAAGGAGGAGGGCCTGGCCCACAGAGGCGGACAGCAGGAGGCCAGGGAGAGGGTCTCCTCTCAGGGACAGCAAGACTGGAGCTGCGGGCAGACTCCAAGACCAAGAAGCCCGGAAAAGGAGCTGGAAAGGTGGCAGGGCTGGACTATGAGGGGCTTTTATTCCAGAAGGTTCTGAGCACAGGAGTGAAGATAACCTGTTTTTCAGTAAGAACAGGCTCCAGCAGACAAAGGTCAGGCCCCTGCGATCGTCAGGCACAACAGGGTGACGGGGCAAGAGTGTCTGCTAAGAATGACAGGCTCTGGGAGGGGGAATCTGGAAGGAGAGCTCAGACCTAGCAGCACGGCCTGATAAACGGGCTGAGCAAGGAGGTCAAGGGTGACTCTGAAACGTGGGGGCCTGATTAACGGGAAGGCAAAAAGTTATTAAGACGGAGACGACCATCAGAGGAGCAGGGATTCTAGGGTCAAATGTGATCGTGTGCGCAGAATTCTTACCAGCACAGGCCTGAGACATACTGAGAAGCTGATCTACACCAACAGAGACTTTTGCGGCTGTCTTCGACATCGCAGGCCAAGCTTCAAACCCTGCCCACCCAGCTCAGGCCAGTCTCTCCTTTACTGTGAACCAGTTACATGTCTCGTTCACCTGGGCACAGGATACACACTGAGAGCTGCCTTACATTTTTTGTGCGGTTTTCCTGGGGATGGCGGGGAAGGGGATGAAAAGTAAATTCAGCTTCCAAAATTGTTTATACGCTTCTTGAGGGTGACAAAGCACAGCCCATAATACTTGTTAAAATGAACTGCAGTGTCTAGAGAACTGGGGTGTATATTCTGCAAAAAAAAAAAAAAAAAGATTCTGAGGCTTAGCTGCTATACTCTCAACAAATACCCAGGCTTCATGTCTGTGCCTGGTACCTAGAAAGCACTCAATAAATTTTACAATTGGCGTGTATCTTTTGTTTTCCTTCAAGTTGGGGTGTTCTGTTTTCCTCACAGAGGAACACTAGGCAGGACTTTAGAAGCAAGGTCCCAAGAGTGAAAAACAGCAGATGAGCCTGATTAGGGCCAAGCCTGCCTTTGGGGACAGGCCTCTGTCTGTGCCCAGATCTGGCCTGTCAGATTCTGAACTGGGGATTTCGGAACTGGCAGAGAGGACAGTCAGGGCTTCCCGAAAGGCCGTCTGTGGACCTGCCCCAGACCAGTTGCTGGAAAACTGGCTGAGCAGAGTCTGTTAAAATCCCAAATCCTTCAGCCACTCTCCTAGGACTGTGACTCATGCAGCTGGGCGTGGGGCCCCTAGACCGCTTTTCACAAGTTCCTCAGACGTTTCATGTTGATTCATCTTCAAGATCTATGGGGTAGGAAAGCACTTTGCAAAATCTAAAAATGACACAAGCATGCGGTGTTATTAAACCATTCAAAAGCAGTGTTAGTGACTGCCTTTCAAAGCCACTCACACATTCTCTACAGTGATGACATTCACCCAAGTCCATACTTCTCCAAGGGCGGGATCCTAGCTGGTCCAGGCCTACACACCAAAGAGCATGGCAGGGAACGACCTCGACACAAAGCTAAAGAACGAAAGCAGGTTTTCAGAGTTAAGTGTCCAGGGGTCAGTGTCCAGCCTAAAACATGAGAAGAACAGGCAAGAGGACAAAGCTGGTGCACGTCCAGATGGCCACGGCGGGCAGAGGCGCAAAGAGAGGAGAACGACGTCACACACGCTCGGCTAGGCCCCTGATACCCCACATGCAAATATCTACACAACTCACACTTAAAGAAGAGGCAGCCACAGCACGAGACCCCAGAGAGATCCATCTGACGTCAACGTGTTAAGTGTGGCAGAGCAGGAGTCTAACCATGTCCGCCTGGCTATACCCAAATCTGCACTACTGCAAAAAAAAGAATACATATTTAAAAGTATATGATTGAAATAAATAGACATGCCATGTGCATAGACTGGAAAACTTAACATTCTTAAAATACCAATTCTACCCAATGTGACCTAAAGATATAACTCAGTCCCTACCTAAATCCCCATGATGTGCTCTGTGACTAGAAAAATCCATCCTGAAATTCATATAGCATCTCAAGGGACCTCAGATAGCCTGAAGAAAAAGAAAGCTGGAGGGCTCTCGTATTGATACAATTTCAAAACTTACTACAAAGCTACAATAATCAATACAGCGTGGTTCTGTTGATTGACACGTGGCTCCACAGACCAGATACAGAATCCAGAAATAAACCCTCATGTATGGGGCCAAAGACCTCTCAAGAGGAAGACGTTCAAGAGGGAAAGCAGAGTCTCCTCAGCAAATGGTGCTGGACAACTGGACACCCACAGGCAAAGGAATGCACATCCTTACCTCACACCATACACCCAAATTAACTCAACATGGATGAGAGACGAAACATGAAGAGCCAGAGCTACAAAACTCACAGCATTTTAAAGGAAATACAGGTCAAAATTTTCACAGCACTACATGTAGCCATTTCTTGGATAGGACGTCGAAAGAGGCAATGAAAGCAAAATTATGAAGTTGGACTTTATCAAAACCAAAAATGTTGGGGCATCAAAGGACACTACCAGCAGACTGATGGGAAAAGGCAATCCAGGGATGAGAGAAAGTCTTTGCAAATCATACATCTGATGAGGAAGAGCCAACAGCAGCAGCACACACCATCTGCACTGACGCCAGAGGCTGGCATTAGGCTTGGCTATCGCCACCACAGAGTGCTCCTGCTCATCTGGCAGAGCGAAGGCCAGGCTGTGGATCTTTCAGAAAGAAGACCCTCTGTTCCAGCATCTACATGCAACCACTCAATGAACCCTCCCATTACATGCTCCCCACCCCAGCTTCCACCTTCTTACAATGTCAAGAACTTCCCCACATCTGCATAGTATATGAAAATAAATTAGTTGCATAGAGTATCTGCTGAGCTTTGACAAATGGAATAAATCAGTTGTAACTGGTAGCTTTATACCTATAGTCTAAAATGGCAATTGACCCTTAAAAATATAATATGATACAACAGGAGGGAATTACTTTCACTGACAACACTAGGGTTTGATCCTACAGGAATGTGTCCAATAAGAGTCACCAGACTCTAAGCTGTAAGTTGTAAGTCTGTGAGTCCAAAGGAAGATAAAAGAATTTAATAAATGGCTGTAACATCAAGAAGCTAGGTTCCAAAACTGCCAGAGAGAGGACTCCCAGAGCCTGGGAAACATCCACAGCATGTGTTTTGTTAAAGCTGTCATAATTTAAAGTCTCTTTAAACATCTACTGTTTAATCTAATTTTCCTTCATGCACGTTTGGCTTCGGCTCAAATCGAATCAACATTTCTATTATAAATCTCTATTTTCACATTTTTCTGGTTTGATTGGAAAACGTCTTTAGTCTGAAATATGACATGAGCAGAAGCCTGATGTTAATGCTCTTCACTGGCAAAACAGTTTTACTACAAAACCAAAATCACAGTTTTCTGCAAACCAAATGTCTGAAAGTTAGTCTAAAGCAAAACAAAAAATAAAATTCTATAACGTATTCTTCAATGGCACATTTTCTCATTCTTAAAAAACAAAACAAAACTTCTGCTAGGTATATGAAACAGTGGCCCAATGCTGCCAGATGCCAGTCATGACTCTTGGCATCAAACACACACCTCGTAGTAAGGAATTCAAGCTCAAATCGAATCAACATTTCTATTATAAATCTCTATTTTCACATTTTTCTGGTTTGATTGGAAAACGTCTTTAGTCTGAAATATGACATGAGCAGAAGCCTGCATGTTAATGCTCTTCACTGGCAAAACAGTTTTACTACAAAACCAAAATCACAGTTTTCTGCAAACCAAATGTCTGAAAGTTAGTCTAAAGCAAAACAAAAAATAAAATTCTATAACGTATTCTTCAATTGCACATTTTCTCATTCTTAAAAAACAAAACAAAACTTCTGCTAGTATATGAAACAGTGGCCCAATGCTGCCAGATGCCAGTCATGACTCTTGGCATCAAACACACGCCTCGTAGTAAGGAATTCAGCACCACATCATTGTGACAGTTCTTTTCACAAGTACTCTGTCCTGTGTGCATTACAAGTGCTGAAAAGCAACAATAACGAAACCTCTACTAGTTATTTTTATCAGGGTTACCAGTTTTATACATGTGTGCATGCTAAGTCGCTTCAGTCATGTCTGACTCCTTGCAACTGCATGGACCAGAGCCTGCCAGGCTCCTCTGTCCATGGGAGTCTCCAGGCAAGAATACTAGAGCAGGTTGCCATGCCCTCCTCCAGGGGATCTTCCCAACCCAGGGATCAAACCCGAATCTCTTAACATCTCCTGCATTGGCAGATGGCTTCTTTACCACTAGCACAGAAAAGTAAGTGAGGCACATTCCACGTAAAAGTGGTTTAACATTCAGTCAGAGTTACAAACACCACAGTGCTGAGTGTCTTCCCCGAGGTGCGTGCTGTGCAGCTCCAGCAGGAGAGAACGCTCTGACACTCGCACCCAGCGTGTGATAGGAGCCAAGGCTAAGGGCACACACATGCTGCCTGGACCTGCGGATGAGCCCGGCGCTCTCCAGACCCAGAGGACAGACCACCATCGGAGAGACGGGGGCTGGAAAGGGGAGAAAACCATGCGATGGGACCAGGAACCAGGCGCCGCCCTCTAGCTCCTGTGGCCGGGTTCCCCACCATCACCCCCGTCCTGCACTGGCAAGACGGCTCTGCCTCAGCACTCAGGAAGCAAGGCGTCCTCACCAGTTCCTTACACCGGGATGGTTTCCACATACAGAAGATTCTTTAAGGAAAACTGAAGGGAATCCAACTTAACAGCAAGGAGTTCACGATGGCCGACACCATGAACTAGATCTAAGGGACCAAATCAAAGCCCCTCCCCACCACGTCTCCGCCACAGCTTGTAAAGAAACGTCCCTGCGCTCTGCTTGGAACTGGTACTCAATGCCAGTCACAAAAAGCAAAAGTCATACCGAAGAGGAATTGGGCTACAAAATAAACAAGTCATTGGACTGATAGCTCACAACACTGATAAAAATCTGTGTGCAGACTAGTGAAAAGTTATCAAAACAAACCCCAAAACCTAAGTTCTCTCAAACCCAAACCCCTTCTCTCATAACTGCAATATTCCTGTGAGTGACTGCACTTTAACAAATGAAATAAAAAGCTCTTTTGCCTAAAAAAAGAAACAAAAACCTGAGCTGACTGACAGAAGCATTAGGTAAAGTGACATAGATGAAAACATTAAAAACCAATCTCTCCTGTGTGCGAGTCTCTCAAGATCTAACAGCTTACACGTTAGCATTCTAAAGCCTGTGCTTTAATATCAACTGGAGGTTAGTACGGTGGTACCGAGCAATTTGTAATTTTAGAAGCTCCTGTTTCTTGGAGCAAATCCTATTTTGATCAATAAAATTAAGAAATACCCATGTGTAGACAGACACAAGAGGAAACCAATAATATATCAAGAAAAACACTTGAGTTGCTTAAAAAGAACAAAAGTAGCAATTTGTGTTCATGCTGTCCTTTCAGTCGTGTGCAACCCTTTGCGACTCCATGGACTCTAGCCCACGAGGCTCCTCTTTCCATGGGATTTTCTGGGCAAGTACAATGGAGTGGGTTGCCATGCCCTCCTCCAGGGGATCTTCCTGACCCAGGGATCAAACTCGAGTCTCTTGTGTCTCCTGCACTGGCAGGTGGGTTCTTTACCACTAGCGCCACCTGGGAAGCCCTCATCCTTCTTTCTATAGTTCCTATATTAAATATATACTGACATTCACAGATAAAAAACATGAAGTCAAACAGGATACTTCCTGAACTAGGAACATTTTTAATGTTCCTGACTTAAAAATTCCTAAAACTTAACATTTCCGGCCACCATCCTTGTTCGACAGGAGATTTTGTGTAAGAATGGCTATGGAGTCAGCAGAGGTTAGCCCCCAGGTGTGCAGTCACTGATTGTGTGACTTAGGCAAGTAACTGAAGTTTTTGAGCTTCAGTTTTCTCATCTATAAAACGGAGGTAATGACAGAACTGACCTGAAGATTAACCCTGGTGATGCAAATGGACCTCAGAACAGCGCTTCCCCTGAGCGATGAGTTCAGCAGTCCTTAGTTCAGTTTCCTCCTGAGCCTTACACTCCCCTAACATGCGACAAGCTACCTCTAAAAAAAGTGGTTTCACTGAAGTCACCCTGGCAAAAATATGGCAAAAATATTCTGGGTGTGACCTTTTTAGTAAAATATCATTGAAGTTATTTGTGACAGCCTCCTGTATCCCCGTCAATGACTAAATGCTGGCTCCAATCCCCATTGTGGGTGTTTGTTTAGTCATTAAGTCATATCTGACACTTGCAACCCCATGGACTGTAGCCTGTCAGGCTCCTCTGTCCATGGGACTTTCCAGGCAAGAACACTGGAGTGGGTTGCATTTCCTTCTCCAGGGGATCTTCCTGACCCAGGGACCAAACCCACTGGTCTCCTGCATGGCAGGCAGATTCTTTACCGACTGAGCCACCAGGGAAGCCCTCGTTAACACCTGCTGAATATGAATCACACAAAGCCTCAGTAATGTCACGGGCAACAGCACAAGCTCAAACACTCCACTCCAGCGCTGGTCACCAGGAAGGGCTTGGCATGCCTGTCTGCCATGAGGGTAACAGGGCAGACTCCACAGCTGGGGCGGGAGAGGAAGGGGCCCAGAGGAGGTTCCGGCTGTTTCTAGCACAGCCAGCCTAGCATGGCCCGGGCCCATCTCTGACCCCTACACCCTGACACCCGCTTCTCAAAGGTGGCGGAGGGGAGGAACTGGCCTAAGGAAGGGCTCACACCTAGAGAATGACTCAGAAGAGGAGTGCTGCTGTCCCAGCGACTTCTGCTCCTTTCAAAGCACCTTCTTCCAGGAGAACACACCTCTGGGAAGCACAGACCGCCTTTCCAAAAAACCCACAGCCACTTTCACCAACGGTACTCAACCAGCATAACCTAAAACTCAGTATCTAATCTTGCTGGTGTCAAGCTGCCCAGACAAAGGGAATCACTCTAGAAAATCTGTCAGCGCTTTCCTTAGGCTCGTATCTACTCTGTATAAACTTGAAATCCCATACGTTTAGTGTGCTGCCACTGCACATAAACCCCAGAATGTACACATACACTCGTATCACACACACACACCTGCAAGAAAAAGCTATTTCCAGACCTCTGTGGCCCTTAGAGGAGCTTGTGGCTCAGCGGTAAAACATCTGCCTGCCAGTACAGGAGACACAGGAGTTGTGGGTTCGATCCCTGAGTTGAGAAGATCCCCTGGAGAAGGAAATGGAAACTCACTCCAGTATTCTTGCCTGGGAAACCCCATAAACAGAGGAGCCTGGTGGGCTCCAGTCCATGGGGTCACACAAGAATGAGACCCAGGGGTTGCCTAAATTTGGGGTGGAGAGCTCAGCCTCTCCCTGACTTACTTTACCAGTCCACTGAGAATTTCATAGTGGGCGGGCTGACTCACCAGGCACGAGGAAGACAAAATCTGACCTTGCTATTTAAATCTGCAAGGTGTAGAATATGAAGTAATTTTCCCTAGTTTTGTCATCTACTCAGACCAGGGACAGATACTCCAGGGATACGAGTTCTGTCTGCATTGCTTTCAATGCATCCTAAACCTGTCTGACCTTGGATGCGAGTGCTAGCTACACAGTTCTGTCTGTGGCACCCTGGAAGGAGCCGCCCCTCCTTCTGGGCTCCTCTGCAGAGCAGACAGGCAGCTCATCCATTTGGCATCTTCGGTTTGCAGTCTCCAGCCCTCTACTGTGTTTGTCACTGTAATGAAAGCAGTAGAAGCCCCGGACAAAGGTCCCAGCTATGAATCATATCTCTCGGTTCAGGGTGACCAGCTGACTTCTCAAGCAAGGCCTTGAGGGTTCAAAAAGAGTCCCTCCCAGTACTCCATCCAGGGGTGAAAAGGTGCTGAGGTTGAGGCTCTTGTCAAGGTGAGACCAGAATAGTCAGCCTCAGTTTAACTTCCTCATTGATAGATGAGGCGGGAATGAAGTGGATTCCTTAGTCACGCTGAACCAGAAACCCCTTTTAGGAGGCGTGCTGAGGGCTGAAGAAGAGATCTCCCTTCTGTGCTACTTAGGAAGGAACTCCTTGGGCAATTCAGTACTCCACGGAGGGAATCAGGGCCCACACGGCCTTAGCCTTGAACCATAACCTTAGAAAGCCTGTGCATCGCTGCGCTCAACCCTGAGCTGGACCCAGAGCAGAACACTCTCACTCTACGTGCGAGAGAGAAGCTAAAAGGACTGAGGGAGCCGCTCTTCCTTAGCTCTGCATGCCCCGTCCCCAGCCTTCTGGAAGCAGAGCTGGAGGCCGGGGCTGCACCTTGGCGCCCCACGTCCACCCACCAGGAGCCTGAGGATCGTGCTCAGGCATCAGAAGGCCCCAGCGACCTGGCAACCAGAACTGCCTTGATTCTCCTGGGTTCTGTGATGAACTGCTGTTTTTGTGCAGAGGGGAAGGCCCAAGGAGGACCGACTTGGAGACCTGTGGTGCCCCTGAAGGCCTACACACGCTCCCTGGGTGCGCCATGGCAGAAGAAGTCCAGCCAAGCCCCAGTGCCAAGGCTGGAGCTGGGCAGTCCACGGCATCAGCCTCTTTTCTCCCCGTAACTCACAAGGTCACATCAACAGCACCCACTGGGAGAGCCAGAGAGCAATGAAACGCATAGGAGTCTAAATTCCCTTGAATCCTTTTCCACACTTTCATTTGCGCAGCTGCACCCCTGCACTGCTGCTTCAGACACCACCTGTTCCCTCCCTGCAGACAGAAACCCCACAGGCCGAGGACCCTGAAGTGAATAGGGAAAAGAAATATAAGGACAGAAGCCAGCCAGGGTGTCTCCGCTGATACACAGAAGAGTTCCAAGAAAACAGCTCTGAAGCCTACCAGATAAGCTTAACCAAAATACATCTGAACATGCAAAACCCCTAACAGCTTCTTGCATTCTAAATCCCAGCGCCAGTAAGAGTTCCTTTAAGAAATGATATCAAGAATTGTTTTTTTTTTTTCTTCATCTAAAACACTATCGGGTTTACTGACAGTGGACAACCCCTAAATTATTTTCTTGCCTGTATCTGAATCTATGTATTAAAGTAGGAAGTTAACACAATAACTCTTAGACAATAAAAGTGAGCAGCAGGATTTAGTCTTTATTCCTCCATCAACTTACCTGCTCCTTTGATGCTTCTAATTGACACTGATGAAGTTTAGGGCAGGCTGCCCCCCAAAATGTCACTTTGGCATTTTATTATTTTGAATTAAAGTTATTTGAGAAACAGCCAGTGCAAGAAGGACACTCTGACCCTCCTTTGTCCCACGGAAAGCAAGAAACAAAGCTCCCATGGAAAACATCCTCCCTGTGCCCGGGGGATGGAGGGCATCCTTATCACTGGAGAGCGGGGGAGAGCGGGAACTCGGGCAGAGGAAGCCGCATAAACAACTGTGTTACTTCTTCATTAATCTGAGACTCCAAGCCTAGACTCTTTTTGTTCTGTCAAACCTTCACAAATAATTGTTTGTCTAAAAAGGCAGGTACATTTGCAGCAATATAAATGGCCTAGAGATGATCACACTAAGCGAAGTCAGTCAAAGAAAGACAAGTACTATATGATATCACTTATACGTGGAATCTAAACTACTACAGAAATCAAACATGTCCATGAAACACAGACTCACAGACACAGAGAACAGACTTTGCCAAGGGAGAAGGGAGTGCAGGAAGAAAGGACTGGGAGTGTGGGGTGAGCAGAAGCAAACGAGTACATAGAGGATGCATAAACAGCAAGGCCCTGCTGTACAGCACAGGGAACTGTAGTCAGTATCCTGTGATGAGCGCAAATGGAAAAGAATATGAAAAAGAATATATTTACACCTATATAACTGAGTCACTTTGCTGTACAGCAGAAATTATCACACCATTATCAATAAACTATACCCCAATACAATTTGAAACAATGAAATAAAAAGACATGAAACAGCTTGTTTTGGTCACTTGTTAGGTCCCACACCTATGGGGCCTCTGTGTATGAAATTAAATTTGTTTTTCTCCTGTTAATCTCTCTTATGTCAATTTGATTATCAGACCAACCAAAAGAATGTAGATGGGAAGAGGGAAATTTCAAAATCACATTAACACTTTGAGAAACCAGTCTTCAGCGTACCTCACAAACAAGCTATCACCAGGATCACTTCCTATCTAAGAACAGTCCATCTGCTTGACCCGGAGGAAAGGCAACCTTGATACTACAGATAAACAGAAAGCAAACGGGGCAGGGAAGGAATGTGCAGGCTTCAGCTGAGCCTCTAATCTCTATTTCTGTTTATTGTTTAAAAAACACCTACCCAAACCCATAACAGACAACACAAAATGCTGTCATTCCTTTTTTTAAATCATGTTGAATCTAAGAAAATATCCTCTGAATGTTTAGCAGTTGTAGTTAAAGACGCAGTAATTTGGGAATTTCTTGGCAGGCCAGTGGTTAGAATTCAGCACTTCCAATTCAGGGGCCCTGGTTCGACCCCTGGTTGGCGAACGAAGATACTGTGTACTGAATGACACAGCCAAAAAAAAAAAACAAAGATGTGATCATTCGAAGCTATTATGATAAATACAAATAGCACTGCTACCACTTACTTACATCATCGTGGGAAAGTGGCTCAGACAGTAAAGAATCTGCCTGGAAGGCAGGAGACCTGGGTTCACTCCCTGGGTTGGGAAGATCCCCTGGAGAAGGGGATGGCTATCCACTCCAGTGGTCCTGCCTGGAGAATTCCATGGACAGAGGAATCTGGTGGACTATAGTCCATGGAGTCGCAAAGAATAGAATATGACTGAGCAACTAACACCTTACTTTTTCTACCGCTTAGAAAGGGTAAATTTCATTTTATAGCGAGTTAAGCTGCAATCAGATCATTTCAAAGGTACGCAATGTAAATACAGATCCTGCAGTTTTAACTAATTCAAATTTAAACCTATGTGGTCCATCTAGTCAAGCTATGGTTTTCCCTGTGGTCATGTATGGATGTGAGAGTTGGACTGTGAAGAAAGCTGAGCACTGAAGAATTGATGCTTTTGAACTGTGGTGTTGGAGAAGACTCTTGAGAGTCCCTTGGACTGCAAGGAGATCCAATCAGTCCATTCTGAAGGAGATCAGCCCTGGGATTTCTTTGGAGGGAATGATTTCTTCAGTACTGAAGCTGAAACTCCAGTACTTTGGCCACCTCATGTGAAGAGGTGACTCACTGGAAAAGACTCTGATGCTGGGAGGGATTGCGGGCAGGAGGAGAAGGGGACTACAGAGGATGAGATGGCTGGATGGTGTCACTGACTCGATGGACGTGAGTCTGAGTGAACTCCGGGAGTTGGTGATGGACAGGGAGGCCTGGCGTGCTGTGATTCATGGGGTCACAGAGTCAGACACGACTGAGCGACTGAACATGCTTGAAAGTGTGGGCATTTCATCCATTAGAAATTATTCATCTCTAGTAGGTCCAATCATATGATGATTGGAAGTAAAGTGCACCTATAAAGAAGTTCTCTTATATATGGCTCATAATTATTTTGTCTTAAAGTTTTAAAATGCATCACCCTCTGATAATAAACACAGGACCAGAATAACCTTCATGAAGCACATGTCTGATCACTACAGTCCTTCAGGACTTATTAAAACCTCTGATTGTTTCCCTTTGCCACAGATCAAACGCAAATTTCTCAGCATGGCTATCACGAGCCCCAATAACCCAACCCCAACCCCAATCTACAGCATTCCTGGCTATCCAAGAAGCCAGAGTATCAGTCAAAGGAACTTAAGCCAAATCGCACAGAGGGATGGGGGAAAAAGACACAGTTACCTCCCCCATCTATGGTAAGTCCTATCAAGGTGTCTCATTTAATTCACACAGCAATCTAATGCAGAAAGAATTAACATCATGTGTACAAAGGAAGAAATAGATCAAAAGCAAAAAAGTAGCTAAGATCACACAACTAGGAAATGATCAAGCCAGTGTCTGGTGGTCGGGCATAGCCACCTCATTTCCAGGAAGCTGCTGAGCCCCTCAGGAACTGCCCCTTTCTCCTACTCACAAGTAGTCCTCCCAAAGTCTATGCAAACCACCCAGGGCTGAGAACAGAACAGACTTGTTTGTACACACTGGCATTTGCACATGACAAAAATCAGGCTTTGCCACCTACTAATTCCCTTGGCGACAGCAAAACAGCTATGTTTTCCAAGAATCTGCAAGAAGCTATTTTAAGTACGTTTCATAAACGTGTGCTCCTCCAGGACGCTCGCTCGGCTTGCGGCAGCCCTCCCCAGGATCTCTGTCCAGCACCGGCCAACCAACACTGCGTCTGAAGGCAGGCCTGCTATCGGCTGCTGGGAGATCAGACTCGAGAGACCATGGCAAAGCCACAGCAGCCCTCTTTTGTTTTCAACTGAGGTCTATCCAATTAACAGGAGAAAAATGTACCGTATATAAATACGCATAACTTGAATGATTTCCTGAAAGATATTTTTCATCATGATATAAAATAACTGAAGCTTCAGAAGACTGGAATTTCTAACTTTGCCATTAATATTTTCCTAACAAATGTTTTACATATGGCCATAGAGCTTCCCTGGTGGCTCAGACGGTGAAGTGTCTGCCTGCAATGCGGGAGACCCGGGTTCAATCCCTGGGTCGAAAGATCCCCTGGAGGAGAAAATGGCACCCCACTCCAGTACTCTTGTCTGGAAAATTCCATGGACAGAAGAGCCTGGTAGGCTACAGTGCATGGGGTCGCAAAGAGTCGGACACGACCATGCGACTTCACCTTGCTTCATTTCACTTCACAGGCTTCCCTGGTGGCTCAGTAAGTAAAGAGTCCACCTGCAATGCAGGAGACCTGGGTTCAGTCCCTGGGTGAGGAAGATCCCCTGGACAAGGGAGTGGCTACCCACTTGAATTCTTGCCTGGGAAATCCCATGGACAGAGGTGCCTGGTGGGCTACAATCCATGGGGTCACAAGAGCCAGACATGCCTTAGCAACTAAACCACCAATATACGCAGAGGGATACAGAAAAGCATTTGCATTTATTTATATAAACCCAGCCCCCTTCACAAATCTTCCTTCTTTCTGCTATACAAATTATATTTTTATCCTCGTCTACAAGGAAGAGGCACTGAACTGTTTCCACGCTCTGGGACATCTTGGGACACAGGGAATGTTTTACATGATTTATTTTCTAAATATAAAAGTGCTTAAATGACAGTAATGACCTTAACCTCTCCAAAATAACATCTACCCTGACATACATAAAACAAGCTTGGTCAACGCAGTTAAGAAGCATGATGGTGGGAATCATAACAACAGCTGCAAACATCCCCACCTGCTGAGTCAGCCTATTTCACTATCAAAAGGCGCCTAATAACCACCACAGCAGTGGTACCAAGTCTTCCTAAAGGAAAACAGACAAACGCACCCCAGTGCCTGGAATATTCTCAGGCTCTTATCTCCATCTACACAAGCTCCTAAAACAGGCCGCCTTTCTCTCAGGCTGTAGTGTACCCACGCCCTGTATGTGAGCATGGAGCCCTCTGCACTCTGGGTAAGCACGTGCATTCTTTTTAAAGGAATTACGAGGACTTACACATCTGTACACAGGCCAGACCCAGCAACAAGGCTGTGTGCTCCTTTTCAACTCTCATACTTAACAAGGTAGTCCCAGGCTTCCCTGGTGGTCCAATGGTTAAGAATCAACTTTGCACAGGTTCAATCCCTGGTCCAGGAAGACCTCATGTGCCGTGGATCAACTAAACCTGGGAGCCACAGCTCCTGAGCCCACGCTCTGGAGCCCGCCAGCCCCAACTACCGAAGCCAGTGTGCTTCCAGCCTGTGCTCTGCAACCAGAGAAGCCACCGCAACGAGCAGCTCGCACACCACGACCAGAGAGCAGCCCACGCTTGTCACAACTAGGGAAGGCTGCAGAGCAACAGAAAGCCACCACGGCCGAGAAATTAAACACATAAATCCTAAAAAGGAAAAAAAAAACCGCGGTAGTTCCACTTGCAAGCGTGTATTCAATCACAAGAAGCCTGGGGCAACCGTTAGCGCAGGGATTTTGACCAGACAACCCAGGGATTCAGGAAACATGCACTGGTACAAAGCTCCCTGCAGTGGAACACTGAGGATTTGGGGCCACAAACAGTGCGACTGATTTCCAGCTTCTCACTTCTCATACACATTTCTCATTTAATTTTGGCATGTGATTCAAAAGTTTAAATTAAAGCTCAGATACCTAACAGGCTCAGGTGGGAGCTAGGTACCTTAGGAGAGCCACAGTTGACTTTGGTTTTTCATGAGTAATCTGCTTACCTTTAAAAAAGAAAAATGGGAACAGACAGAAAAATCAGTAGTCATGCATAAGATCACTGCCCTTACAGAAGCTGTGGCTTATTTTTGTCCATTTTCTTCTCAGCGCTTGTCTTCCCTCCCCCCAAAATTGAGAAGTCATAATGCCTTTGACTCTGATAAAGTACGAGAATTATTTCTAAAAACATTGAAACTGTCCAGAAAAAGGAAAAACTATTATGAAGATGTCCGTCTAGTTTTCTAATAATGATTTACATGTTCACAATGTAACAATAATAGAATTTCGCCACGCTTCAGATGCAGTATTACATAAATACTATAGACACAGTAGTGTTCTCTTTTCAATCAGCATATCCATGACTTCTTTCCGTGTCAATAAACAGCCGTATTACTTCTTTTAATAAGTGATCGTTGGCTTCCTTTAAGAGCCAAAGTTACGATGCCAAAGTGCCGGATAATGTTTCAGAACATACACTATTTACGGGCTCAGTGGGGGTTCCAGTCTTCCCTCCTTTTTCTGGCATCACTGATAGAGGAAGACCAGCAGCCACGCTCCTGATGTGGCCAGCTGCAGGTCGGTTAGGAACTCTCAGATCACAAAAATGAAAAAATCCTTCTGATCTGCCAGCAGACCCAGAGCCAGGTCTAAATTCCAGGACTCACAGAGGCTGGAGGGATCCAGACAAGGAGCATGGACTAGTCCCACGCTCCTGAAGCCCAGAAAAGCGCAGGTGCGGCTGCCAGACAAGGAGCATGGACTAGTCCCACGCTCTTGAAGCCCCGAAAAGCGCAGGGTGCGGCTGCCAGGCTCCCTGCCGCCAGCTGGTCCAGAACATCTCACGTTTGCCTGTGAAGATGTCCCTCTCACCTCAAAAAGCACCTCAACTCTTGATACAAGCCTTTCCTTCCCCACTGCCCGGAAAAGAGACAAAGTCTAAAAGGTCACTCTTACTCTGAGATTTCCGCCCTCATCGACTTACCACTTCACCTTTAACAAAAGGGTTTCATGGCCCACTCCTCCTTAGAGTCAGTGACTTCATGAACCTGCTGCTTTGTCTGGAGAGAGATGTGGAAGGCAGAGGCTGCCCAAACAGCCATCAGTGACAGGACCGGTCACATGGCCCCAGACAGCCCCACGCTTGGCTCTCAGGAAGGTGCCAGGTGTGACCAGGTGAGACCCAACACACTTCAACCTGCTCCTCGTGGGGTAACGGAAAGCCCCAAGCATGATACTCTAATGACCACAAGTCACGCCACTCAGTCTGTGCCAGGGACTATGCCAGGCAGTGGGCATTCTGGAAGACAAAACTCAGCTCCTCAGAACAGTATGTAGTCCAGTGAAGGGAGAGGCAGGCAAAGAGTTCTACAGTACTGCTGTGGGTATTAGGAGAGCAAGCTGCACGGCACTAAGGAAGCATCAGGAAGAAAACTGCCTCGAGAAAACAGAGACGGGGCTGGTCAGGAGAGATGCTCAGAAGCAGTGAAACCTCCTTCACACAAAGGATGCGCCTTCTGGGCAGCCGGAGCGGGTGACAGCCCTGAGGCAGGACAGGGCAGCAGAGCCGTGGCCAGGGCTGGGGCTGGCTGCCACTGAGAGGACCAGGGCTCTCAAGAGAGACGACTGGACTTCAATGATGGTCAAGTGGTATGAGTCTGCCTTCCGATGCAGGTTCGATCCCTGGTTGGGGAATTGGAGTTGAAGAGTTTACACGCCTTGTGGTGCAGCCAAAACAAACAAAATCCTTTAAAAAACAAAAAACAAGGAGGCTGAAGCCATATGGCCCAGGGCTGTATCTCACGTCTGCTGTGTGCTTTCACAGGCAATGTTGAGTCCATGGAGACTGACTGTTAGGAAAGCAGGAGGACTGGGTATTTCCTTGAAAGAGGCCTCCAGCAGCAGATCAGTCAGGGTTCCACCAGGGAAAGAGAATGAGCAGTGCCTGTGTAGACACATACAGGGAAGGAGAGTAGCTAGTTTACACAACTGCTGGGGGAGGGGTGGGTCCTGGCAAGTGTGAATTCCAAGGATGGGCTGGAAACTGGAGACAAGAGCCAAGTGGAGACTGTAGTCCACACACAGAATGCATTCTTCCTCCAGAAAGCCTCGGGTTGGCTCCGAAAGTCTTGGAACCTACCGGATGGGGCCCGCCCAGATCACCTTCTTTGCTTAAAGTCTCTTTTAGTTAAGACTGTAGAAGTGGGTCAAGTCTACAGAATACCTACTCAGCAGCACTGGGCCAGCACCCTTGACTGGATAACCAGGCATCACGGTCTAGCCAGGGCAGCATATTAAAGTGACCATCATAAGGTATGTGCTATCTGCTAAACGAAAGAATGAGCATGTGGCTGAGTGAAGCACAGGGGGCAGAAACAGGCCAGAGATGAGGGGCCAGAAAGAGGAAGCCACCCGGGCACCTCAGGAGAGGCAGGGATGCACTGGAGGCTAGAAGGGGTCATGGAAGCTGGGGGATGGAGACGTCACACTGGGACCCAAGAAACATTCAGGAAGAGTCTTCTGTAGCAGCTCAGAGACAGGATTCTAGATTCCAACACAGGTTTACTGATCAACTACCACTCACCCCCTACCCAACTCTAAAACGCGTAAGCTAGGGTGTCTGTCCTCAAACTCACAGTCTAACTTTGATGAGTCAAATGACAATAAAGGACCATATATAGTTAAAGGGTAAGTTTGGGCCAATGAACTGTACAAGGCTAGCATGGTCAGAGATGAGCGGGGAGTCAGCAGTGGCAAGGACACGCTGGGTGAGGTGTGTTTCCAGGGCAAGGAGCAGGGGCAAGAGGGAAAAATGGTCTGGAACTTTCTGTCAGTGCCAATGAATCACACAGTGTCTGAGGAATGGGCAAGGAGAGAGGAAGAATGCCGGTTAGTCAGGAAATGTTTCCTGGACGGTGGGGGCACTGGTTGCCGCATCAGGCGCCTGGTCCGTCTCACCCCCAGGAGTGCCAGGCGCCTGCCAAGAGGGCAGTCCCTCTCTCACCTGGCCTTCCAGAACTATTTAAACAGAACATCAACAAATGCCTTTTTCCAAACCAACTTAACTTCTACATAAAGCTAAGGAATTTAAGAAACATACTTAGAGATGCCAGGTACTGTTCACAGGCTACCAGTTCAGGACTAGACATAAAGAATATTAGCATCTGCATGAATGTGCGTGACACCTCTGGAAGGATGGGCGAGAGGCTGACGGCACCAGATGCTGCAAGGAAGGGAAGCAAGAGAAAAACATCTCACCAAATGTGCTTTGGGACCATGGGAGTACATCTCTCCAAATAAATAAAATGCTAAATAAATAAGTAATAAATAAAACAAACTCTTGCCCCAAACCTTGCCTTGCCTCGCCTAAAAGAAAATAGATTCTTGTATGCAGGGTCCATCACTGGAATAAATATCAACAGGAGATTACTATCCACAGGTTAGCAAGAAGCTGGCTTCTCGGAGTCACATCCAGGTGACCCCGGTGTGGGAACACAGCCCCTGTGAGACACAAGGCCTTTCTGGATGAGGGGCCACTGCGTGGCCGTCAGTCACCCCAAAGGACAGAAGCACAGGTCTCTTTCTAGTCACGTGTGTCTAGAACCTCATTTTCAAAATGTGTTCTGAGGATCACTTTGGTGAGGGTGGGCAGAACAGAGTGACGAAAAGTAAAATCCATGAAAAAGATCAGTCTAAGAGTGTCAGCACCTCCGTCATCTGAACCACATTATTACCAAGATTTTCTTGGAGGCCTTCTACAGTGTTTATTGAAACAATCCCTGTTGGTAAGTGATGGACCAACGTCCACATTTCATTTTCAAATTCCTCAGTCTTCATGCAGTTTTCTCCAGAAGACTACAGATGTGGCCAGGATCTCTCACCTGCAGGGCTGTGGCTGCCTGTGAGCCAGATGAAGGCACAGACTGCTCTGCTGGGGGCTGGTTTAACATCTGTGCTAGCCACACAGAACAGCCTGCACCAGGGCCTGACACAAACTGTGTGTTCTTACTCGCTTAGTCGTGTCCAACTCGTTGTGACCCACAGACTGCAGCCTGCCAGGCTCCTCTGTCCAGGGGATTTTCCAGGCAAGAAGGTTGGAGTAGGTAGCCATACGCTCCTGCAGGGGATCTTCCCAACCCAGGGATCGAACCCACACCTCTTACGTCCCCTGCACTGGCAGGCGGGTTCTTTAGTAGTACCACCTGGGAAGCCCCGACACTTGATTGGTGGTTCCCAAATGTGATTCCTCTTCTTTTCAATCCTCCTAAGAGTAAGTAAGAAGCCAATTTTCTAGAGAAGTAATTACGCAATACATTTTTTACAGACAAGCTTTTCTACAGAGAAATTACTCGAGCAAAGGAAAATAAATATTAGTATGAATATTGTTATTAATAATCATGCATACACTGGAAGCAAAGCCCGAATCCAAGGGTGCTCACAGAGTCTGTCAACCACAGATTCGAGAACTGGATGGCTTCCTTCTGCAGCTGCCCTGTTAGCAGGCTCACAAGATTGGGGTTTGGTAGAATAAGCAAACACAGCTGAAGAGCCACCCCCCTCCCCGGGAAATATTCTCAGAGACACAACAAACAACCTCACTCACCACCTCTATTTGCTTCCTACTCTGTGTATGCTTTCCTCAACTCATAATCAGGACGAAAGCCAGAATAGCTGTGTTGTTTGGCGTGTGCCTTTCTACAATGTTAAGACTTATGGAGGATAAAACATTTGTTTCATAACCCTCAAGAGTGATCAGCTCAACTGACATACTTCATCCATGTATTATTTATGCAAACATTCACTTGCATCTAGCGTAGGGCAGGTTAGCTAAGCCCCACGGGGCAGCGGGGAGAGGGACGCAGACAGGCCTCTCTCTCTGGTCTGGTGATGACAGGAACGTCCTGTCCCACGGGATTCCAGCTCCCTGAACTGGTCCTCGCGGGGCCGCTCACAACACCTGGGCCAGGTGCTAACGGAGCAAGGGCGTTGGCTGCAGTGGAGTGTGCAGAGGCGGGAAAGGGGACAGAGTCTGGTCCATGCAGGGGCTGGATCGAGCTGGATCCAGGTTGGTCGAACGTGAATGGAAGTGTGCTTTAATCAGTTTTGCTGCACTACTGATTAAGCTCTTACCTGCCTCGTTTTATAGCATTTGCTCGGGATTGCAAGTAAGCTGACATGGGGAGAGAAGAGGAGCCTCATCTAACATCTTGGCAGCTAACACTTAGTGCTTTTGGTTCTTTACTTGGCCAGAAACATGGTAAAGTAATACACTATTTTTGGAAGATAAGCCTGGACAGTATGAAAATGTTCAGTTTGGGCACAGTGTTTAACCCTGGAACTCCACCTTAAGTGCCAGCAGAGGATCAGAACACTCTGCTAGCCACATGCCCAGTGCAGTTTATAAGGAATCACAGAAAGCACCCGAGCGTGGGCAGGTCTCTGAGAACCTTGTAGTTTCTTGACCAGGAAGGCCCAGAGACCCTTCCAGGTTTCCTACGAGATGAAAACTTCTCATAATGATACTAGGATAGGGCTTGGCCTTTTTAAACCCTTCTCAAGTAAGCAGTGGATTCTCTAACTACACAACAGTGGAAAGCTGATGCCGAGGACTTCCCTGGTGGTCCAATGGTTGAGAATGAGGATTCAATTCCTGGTCAGGGAACTAAGATCTCAAGTACCATGGGCCAACAAAGCCCACGTGTCGCAACTAGGGAGCCTATGTGCCACAACTGCCAAGCCTGTGCGCTGAAACCAAGACCCAGCACAGGCAAAATAAAATGATTTCTTAAAGAGAAAGTACACGCCCTTGAGAGCCCAGATATCTGAGTAAAGGGATCCAAGTCAATTCTAATGTATTCATAAATTATAACAAACATGATGTTGTTCATTTAAAAAACTATGCCAAGTGATTAAGATGGGCATGGTATTTGATGAGAGTTTCTATTATCTGGCTCAGAGGATAAAGGGTCTGTCTGCAATGCAGGAGACCCGGGTTCGATCTCTGTGTTGGGAAGATCCCCTGGAGAAGGAAATGGCAACCCACTCCAGTACTATTGCCTGGAAAATCCCATGGACGGAGGAGCCTGGTAGGCTACAGTCCATGAGGTCACAAAGAGTCAGACACGACTGAGTGACTTCACTTCATTTCTATTATCTGGGAAACTCAGATAGGACACTTTCTCCTAATGATTACAAAACACTGAGGTCCCGCATGTGTCTAAAATTCTAGGGGATAAAGGGAAGGGGCTTGGGCACAAACGTGGGAAGAAAAACTAAGCCTTCTTAGGTTTTTTTTAAGCTAAAGATCAAGCTTACATTTTCAGCTTGAAATGTATGAAGATAATTAATAATTCTGTTGTTGTTCTTGATTGTTCTTGTTGTTGTTCTTGATCATTTTAACTTTGTTTCCCTATGTGCCTAACTCACTCCATCCTGTTGTCTCATCATAATAACTTGCAAGGAGGAAGGCAGACTGGGTCACTGCGAAGCCAGGCCACACACAGACTTTTAGTAAAATACAGTTGGATAATGGTAACTGTGCTAATGAGTCTTTTTTTTCATTCCTTCACAGAAACAGAATAGCTGTTGAAATGCCTGAAAACTCTTACCGATGTTTAAGATGGAGTTAGGATTTTCTGATCTGCAGCTACCTACTCTCACATTGGGTTTTTTGTTGCATAAAATATTAATAATGCCAATTCATCAGTTTACCAAATGGCATCTTGCTGTATTCAAAAGCGTGTTCATTACTCAAAAGACCATCTGTCGAAGAGCTCAACAGAAGGTTTAAATAATCACAGTCTTGTGAAGAATGTATGGTCACATTATATCAAGTCAAATATTTACATTTCTCAGTATTTTAAATATGACATTCCTACCCTGCCATCTACCCCAAGTCAGCCTTAATTACTATGCCTTTTCTTTCTTTTCTTTTGTTATTTTTATCCTCTATATTTTCAAACTAATATAGAAATGGCAAGGATAGCTTTCACTCAGGCAAACAGGACTGCCGGTCACAAGAGTATGTGCAGCACCTTCATTTAGACTCCTAACAGCAGCAGTATTTTCACCAGAAAAGCAGTTCAACAGTATTACACAAAGCACAAAAACATTTTAGAAAAACAGCTGATTCTGCCTTTCTGAGCATTAATAATTGTGGTCATTGTTGCTGCCGCTACAAGCAAAATCAGTTGCCGTCACAGCTCTGCTGGTCTCATCTCAAGGAATCCAACACCCCTGTCATCTTTGTAATGCAGATAACAGAACCCACTGCTGGGCAAACTCTTTTCCACCTGGGCAAGTGGTACAGGCAAGAAAACTCAAGAGGTTAAAACAGACAAATAACAACAAACAAAAGGGCTGTATTCAAAATGTCCTTCAAAATATTCAAAAACATGGATGGGACTTCCCTGAGGGTCCAGTGGTTAGGAGTCTGCCTTCCAATGCACAGAGGGCTTCCCCAGTGGCTCAGATGGTAAAGAATCTGCCTGCAAAGCAGGAGACCAGGGTTCAATCCCTGGTTCAGGAAGATACCCTGGAAAAGGGAATAGCTACCTGCTCCAGTATTCTTGCCTGGAGAATTTCAAGGACAGAGGAGCCTGGCGGGCTACAGTCCATGGGGTTGAAATACTCAGGCACCACTGAGCGACTAACACTTTTACATTTTACTTCACTTTTCTAATGCAGGGAACTCAGATTCAATCCCAAGTCAGGGAAATAAGACCCCTCCCACATGCCACGGTACAACAAAGCCTGCAAGCTCTAGAGCCCGTGGTCCACAAGTAGGGAAGCCTGCATACCACGCTGAGAAGGAAAAATCAAGAATATGGAAATAGGAAGGAAAAGGAAAATGGGGGGAAAGGGCAACATGGAAGAGATGCTGTTAAAACATTAACCAGGCTCCAGCTTACAGCAGCGAGTACAGATGGGGAATGCGGAACAGCTAAACAAAAACACAAAATTGAGAGACTGGCAAAGACAAGTGGAAACTGCAAGGACTTCAGAGAACAAGCATCATGAAAGGAAGGGGAATCCTCTTCCCTCCACCTACTATCTGGGTGGCCTTGGAGAAACTACCCTGAATCTTTGAGCCAGCCTCCCCATTCATAAAGGAATAATAAAAGACATGGTATGACAGGCAGGAAGATTCAATGAGATAACATGATGCTCGTGTTTGGCCCTCCAAAGAAAAAATTAAGTTGATTTCTTCTCTCATTTTCCTTTTGAATATGTTCTGCTTTTTAAATGACCCAGAACAAATTTTTCTCCACCTACAAGATGAAAAGGTGAGATCTGAAACACTACACAATTGAGGGTGGCTCAGACCTTTAATATCCAAGGACTAGAGGGACGCTGAGCACGGCTGCTAGTGTGTTTACTGCTCCACGAGGCGCTGATACCGCAAACCGAGGGCACTGAGCAGCAGGCATCTGAGCGAGTGGTGGAAACCAGGCCCTGTGCCAGACTGGAGAGGCGGGCGGTCCTCACAGCTCGAGCTGTGAGAGGAAGGAGGCTCAGGGCCCAGGGCGCAGGGGAGACGGGAGGGTGCCTCAAACAACGGTTCTACTCTATCTTCAAAGAGAGAAAAAGGGCCGCGCACCCCAGGCTGGGCAAAGCCGCACAGAGGGTGATGGATAACAGGCCTGGCCAGAGCAATCAATTCATGTTTAAGCAAACAGTAAAGGCTATGGGTAGAAAGACTATTTAGCAGAAGCGCTGAGCATTAAAAGCAAGGTCAAGGAACTGTAACTTTATCTTGAAAGCCCCAGGTTTTCAGGTCAGAGAAGGGTTTTGATTATAAACAGTATTTAGCCCTGTACCTGACAAAGAGGAATCAGTGATTAAACGATGGCTTTCAAGGTCTTCCCTGGTGGTCCAGTAGTTAAGACTTCACCTTCCAACACAGGGGGTATGGTTAGGTCCCGGTTCAGGGAGCTAAGATACCACATGCCTGGAGGCCAAAAAACCGAAGCAATATTGCAACAAATTCAATAGACTTTAAAAATGGTCCACATCAAAAAAACAAAAAAGCTTTCATCAGTATCAATAACAACATGCCTATAAACATCACATTTTTCTTGACTCTTGAGGTACAAAGCTGAAACCAAGAGAGTGTGGCTCTCACTGACTTCGTAAGCATTTGCTGTATGAAAGAATGCATAAATGAATGGATTACCCCAGGAAATGGTGTCAGGGGAAGAAAACGGGAGAAAGAAGAGGGGAAGAGGCAGGACCAATGAAATCGACAGTGAATTCCTGGAAGTGACACGCTCCAGGCGACACAAGAGTACATCGCCTCACCCCAGGCCCAGCTCCAGATGGGAGGTGGCGCACTGCCCAGGGTGAAAAGCCCACCCGGATGGTGACACAGGCAGGGCCCTACTGGTTACTATATTCACATTCTTCCCCTCGCTGGCAATTATCGGATGTTTTCCTCTTCTTGCAAGCATGCACGCAGACATGCTAAGTCACTTCAGTTGAGTTGGACTCTGCAACCTCTTAGACTGCAGCCTGCCAGGCTCCTATATCCTTGGGATTCTCCAGGCAAAAAACACTGGAGTGGGTTGTCATGCCCTTCTCCAGGGGATCTTTCATACCCAGGGATCAAACCATGTCTCTTAAGTCTTCTGCATTTGCAAGTGGGTTCTTTACCACTAGCAACACCTGGTATGCCATTTCTTCCCCTTACAAATGTATATAATATACATATATATCAGTTCAGTTCAGTCGCTCAGTCAAGTCTGACTTTTTGCAAACCCCTGGACTGCAGCAGGGCAGGCTTCTATGTCCATCACCAACTCCCAGAGCTTACTCAGACTCATGTCCGTTAAGTTGGTGATGCCATCCAACCATCTAATCCTTTCTAATCCCCTTCTCCTCCCACCTTCAATCTTTCCCAGCATCAGGGTCTTTTCCAATGAGTCAGTTCTTCGCACGGGTGGCCAAAGTATTGGAGTTTCAGCTTCAGCATCAGTCCTTCCAATGAAGATTCAGGACTGATTTCCTTTAGAATGGACTGGTTCAATTTCCTTGCAGTCCAAGGGACTCTCAAGAGTCTTCTCCAATATCACAGTTCAAAAGCATCAATTCTTCAGTGCTCAGCTTTCTTTATAGTCCAACTCTCACATCCATACTTGACTACTGGAGAAACCATAGCTTTGATTAGATGGACCCTTGCTGGCAAAGTAATGTCTCTGCTTTTAAATATGCTATCTAGGTTGGTCACAGATTTTCTTCGAAGGAGCAAGCGTCTTTTAATTTCATGGCTGCAGTCACCATGAGAAGTGATTTTGGAGCCCCCCAAGATAAAGTCTCTCACTGTTTCCATTGTTCCCCCATCGATTTGCCATGAAGTGATGGGACCTGATGCCACGATCTTAAGTTTTCTCAGTGTTGCATTTTAAGCCAACTTTTTCACTCTCCTCTTTCACTTTCATCAAGAGGCTCTTTAGTTCCTCTTCACTTTCTGCCATAAGGGTGGTGTCATCTGTATATCTGAGGTTATTGATATTTCTCCTGGCAATCTTGATTCAAGCTTGTGCTTCTTCCAGCCCGGCATTTCTCATGATGTACTCTGCATATAAGTTAAATAAGCATGGTGACAATATACAGCCTTGGCATACTCCTTTCCTGATTTGGAACCAGTCTGTTGTTCCATGTCCAGTTCTAACTGTTGCTTCTTGACCTGTATACAGATTTCTCAGGGCAGGTAAGGTAGTCTGGTATTCCCATCTCTGGGAGAACTTTCCACAGTTTGTTGTGATCCACACAGTCAAAGGCTTTAGCACAGTCAATAAAGCAGAAGTAGGTGTTTTTCTGGAACTCTCTTGTTTTTTCGATGATCCAGCGGATGCTGGCAATTTGATCTCTGGTTCCTTTGCCTTTTCTAAATCCAGCCTCAACATCTGGAAGTTCACAGTTCACGTACTGTTGAAGCCTGGCTTAGAGAATTTTGAGATCACTTTGCTAGCATGTGAGATGAATGCAATTGTGCAGTAGTTTGAGCATTCTTTGGCATTGCCTTTCTTTGGGACTGGAATGAAAACTGACCTTTTCCAGTCCTGTGGCCACTGCTGAGTCTTCCAAATCTGCTAGCATATTGAGTGAAGCACTTTCACAGCATCATCATTTAGGATCTGAAATAGCTCAACTGGAATTCCATCACTTCCACTAGCTTTGTTCATAGTGATGCCTCCTAAGGCCCACTTGACTTCCCATTCCAAGATGTCTGGCTCTAGGTGAGTGATTACACCATTGTGATCATCTGGGTCATGAAGATCTTTTTTGTATAGTTCTTCTGTGTATTATTGACACCTCTTCTTAATATCTTCTGCTTCTGTTAGGTCCATACCATTTCTGTCCTTTATTATGCCCATCTTTGCATGAAACGGTCTGTTGGTATCTCTAATTTTCTTGAATATTAGAGACTATATACATTTAAATACTCTTCAACTATAAAACTCATTTTAAAATTTGACCTCTATGAATATTTCCTGTTACCAGACTCTGAATTCCTAGCATACACATAACATTTCCATTGACTATGGAGCTGGAGCCATCAATGAGTGACCACAATAAAAATTTTCTGATTAAGAATAGATAAGGCATCAACAAAGTCAAACTTCCACTAACTTCTTCATTCCTGAATTCGGGCATTCATTAAGCATTTACTAATGGGCAAGGCCCCATGGCAAGCAATGAAAGATACATAAACCAAAAGCTCTGACTTAAGGAAACTTACAATCCACTCAAGCAGGCAAGATGAACAAAGTCATCTTCCCACAACACTGCTTTCAATTTCTTCTCTAGAGAATATGGGTTTGTTTTTGTTTGTTTTTTTTTCCCCAACAGAGTAACTATTGAGGATCAAAATGGATACATTTGATTTTAAATTTCTATCTTGATTATCAGTCTGTACTTCTGAGTGACAGATGTTAACAAATGCAAAAATTATTTAAATGCAGTTATCAGAGAAACTCAGAAAAGGCAGCGAAATCTCTAAGTAAAATAAGGCACATCAGTGGCAAGATTGCTTTGGAACTTCAGTAACAAGACAAATATGTTCCAGTGACTCACATAGGAAAAGTCACAGGAAGGGGCTCTGCTAAAAGAAGAGATTATGAAATACAATATTTACATTCAAAGTTCTATTTTTAACAAATTTACCTTAATCCAACCTCTCAAATAAGGAAGACTTCAATAGGAAAACTCTTCCCACAAAGCTTACCTCAAATCAGTTTCCTTTTTTCTTTCTCAAGATACTGTTTCAAGTTCTCTGCAGTTTGTTTTTGCAAGAAGGCTAGTCTAATGAAGAATGAAACAATTACTTATTTCAAGGAGTGTGCCATTTACGTAAGGCAGACATATTTTGACACTATGGCACACGAAGGGATGTTTTTCTTTCTAGAAACAGGATCTGCAGCCAGGCATGTTTGGGGTGCACTCTGGCCCTGCGGCTGTCACAGCGAGCTGGACATTGTTCCCAGGAATTCCAGAGTTTATCAGTTTAATTTTAACTAACAGACTAGAAAAGTTTCACTTATTTTTATTAAACTAACAATCGGGAAATAATTTCCAAAATGAGTGTCTCTGGGAGCAAGGCTGCGGACCATCCACGAGTGTCTGTAATTAACAAAACCAAAAGTCTTCTTTTCTCTCCCTATTAAGTATTTGACTTGCATCCTTATAATAAGTGCCTATGAAGGAAAAGCACGTAAGTTAGACCAGAAACTGCTTTTGCAAATGCATGCACGGGGACTTCCCTGGCAGTCCAGTGGTTAAGACGCTGAGCGTCCAAGGCAGGGGGTGAGGGTTCAGTCACTGATTGAGGGACTAAGATCCCACATGACCCGAGGTATGGCCCAAAACAAAACAAATGGATGTATACTCGTTAGTCAGTTCTGGCTTTTACTTCAAAGTCAGATATAACACAGACTCTAGCCAAGGCTCTAAATCGCAGAGGTGTGCTCATTAGTACTAGGGAGACAGGCGACACTTGCTCTGAACAAAGGGAACTGTTCAGAGAAACGTGCTGTGCCGTCTTGTAGTTGTGGCATCCCCAAGACAAATTTAAACAGCAAAGTGTCTAGACTCAAAAACACACCCCCTACAGTATGTAGGCCAGATCCAGAAAGCAGGCATTCCTGGAGGCAAGTCTGGAGGTAACGTGACTCACAGTGACCCTGACCCTGACCTGGCGCTAACCTGGGGCTAGAGAATCCACAGAACACTCTCCAAACTTAACACCCCGATGAAGGTGAGCATGGAGACCGCCACTCCGCCCACGTCCTAAAGACTGGCTCTAACCACATGCCACAGTCTGCAGATCCTACCACTGCTCTGCCATACACAGGCTCTCACGGAAATATCTCCAAGACAGAGAAGACAGCCATATATAATCCACCTTTTTCAAGGCCCTCCAACAAAGCCCCCCAACTGCCAATGTAATCTAGTAATTAGCATATGTAAGGGTAAAGCTCCAGACCATGACATCAGCCTCACAGAAAATCACCAGATTCGAAAAGCACCCACTAGCCCACTGGGTCTTTGGGAATTCCAAATAAATGAACGGATGAAAAGGACGGAACAGCAGGAGAGAGTGACCACAGTCTCAGTCCTAGAAAACACCAAAAACGGTTTCTAAATGAAGCCATTCTGTGAATCCTCCACTGTAGAAGAATGAGAGGGTGGGGGGGTGTTCGTCGGTCACAAGGGTATTAACTGGAAACCTGCTTCCCTGGCAACGATGTCCTTGAGCAGCATTCTGAAGCACAGACTAGCCCATGTGAAAGCGGAGGACTGTCAACAGGTCAAGGATCGCCTCCACATGGTGAGAGTCCCCGCGGAGCTAACATGGATTTCTCAGACACGACATTCCGACCAAAGACAACACGAGCGCTCAGGCTGAAGTACTGGCCTCAGGAATTCAGGGCCTGCTGCGCTGCTCAGCGATGTCTCACGTGCAGACTGTGATTAGAGCTGATAACTCGGCCACTTCTAGAAACTAACAAAGGAATGTGGGTGTGCGCAGTCACTCGGTCGTGTCCAACTCTCTGTGACCCCGTGGACTGCAGCCTGCCAGACTTCTCTGTCCATGGAATTTTTTCAGGTAAGAATGCTGCAGTGGGTTGCCATTTCCTCTCCAGAGGATTTTCCCAAGCCAGGGATCAAACCCACATCTGCATCTCCTGCCCTGGCAGGCGGATTCTTTACCACTGTCCAACAAAAGAATGAACTGAACTAAACCAAACCAAGTCTCTACCATCGAGGCTTATGCTGGTAGACCCGCCCGTCTCCTCCCCATCAATTTCAATGTCAGTGTCGGGGCCCCAAGGCTTTCTGTAGGTGGTGGGGCTGCCACTGTTGCTAAAGCAAAGATATCCAATTGGTGAACATCATTCACTTTTTAAAAAAATTTAGTTTTACTTTTTTGGCTATCCCCACAGCATGTGGGGTCTTTAGTTCCCCCAACCAAGGATCGAACCCAGGCCCTGTGCAAAGGAAGTGTGGTGTCTGTATCACTGGACCACCAGGGAAGTTCCTCCCCTTACTTTTTAAGAGAAAGACTGAAATTCAAAACTTCCCTTCCCTCCCTCCAGTGATAGGCAGGGCCACAGTGCAGTTTAATGCACCCGGTGAAAATACATTTTGTAAATGTGCCTGAAGTGCTGCAGACCCTAACAGGAATATGAACCCTGCCACTTAGTAGGCGGCTATAAATGGGATACAAACTTCATGCAGATATGGAAAAACTGGACAGGTAAGTGTATATAGTTCAGAGACAGAACAAGATAAAGTCCAGAGAAAGGATGTGTCACCAGGAGTTATTCTCGATCACACTTGAGAATCTTGAACTTGTGCTTTGTAAAATATTTTACTGTCTCTTCCACAGTGTTTTAAAAATAGAACAAGACTGAAAGGCTCCGAGCTAATGAACACGGGGCTCAGACTTAGGTCTGCAAAACAACAATTAAGATTATTTACCCCCAAAACTTAAAAGTACGCTTCTTTTAAAAAGTTCATTTCAGGGGAGGAGGATTCAGGATGGAGGGGACACATATATACCTCATGGCCAATTCATACGGATGCATGGCAAAAACCATCACAGTATTGCAAAGTGATTATCCTCCAAATAAAATTAATAAATAATTTTTTTAAGTCCACTTCATTTCCATTTTTTAGATCCAGATACCAAATTTCAAAGAGTACAGAATGGAGGAAATCAGAATAGCCAAGAGAGATACAAGAGAGACACTTATGACCATACTGGGACCATAGTCAAGAATGGACAGAAAATCCTACATCCAACAAACGTAAATTTTCACCAGTGCTCCATCAGCAAAAGATGAACAAATACTAAAGACGACCGCTAAATAAAGAAACAGGGCAGAAGGAGGTGAGAGGCTGGCGAGGTTAGTGCCTGTCAAATCCACCAGAGGTGCTGGTGGAAAAGCCCAATGAACAGACTCAGGAGGCTTACAGGATGGACAGGAGGACACAGCACACTGAATGCCAGCTTCGGCCCAGGCTCCGCTTGAGGCATTCAACTTAGGGTAGGACGTCCAGTGACGTGGTTATCAACGTCCCTGTTAAATGTGAGATAAGGGACTCAGAGAGTTTAGTTAGCTTTTCAGCTGTGGAAGCACATACTATACTCCAGGGGTAGGTGTTTAATTTTAGTCTAGGGTCTCCAAAATTCTTCCTCAATATGCATGCCATTGACTCTCCTAACCCCACAGGACGCTAGACCCTACAAGACTATGACTTCAATCAGAAGTTCCAATCCCAGGGATTTCCCTGGTGGTCCAGTGGTTAGGACTCTGCACGTCCAATGCAGGGGATCCGAGTTCGATCCCTGGTCAGGGAACTAGCTCCCACATGCCACAGCTAAAGATCTAGCATGCTGCAACTAAGGCCTGGCACAGCCAAGTAAATAAATAAGTATAAATATTTTTTTTAAAAAAAGAATTTCCATTCGCTACCACTGAGCCCTGGTTACCCCAAACCCCAGGCACTACAGACTTCCCTAAATTTGGCAAGAACAGTTTCTCTCCAGGCAATGAGTCTTTCCTGTGTTCTTACCACCGCTGGGACCATGGCTCTCACCTGCTTTGTATCCTGGCAGACACTACCCAATATCATTACTTATTTATTTACATGTTGTCTGTCCCCCTGCTAGACTAAGAATCTAGAAAGCAGAGAAAGTTATTCAATTTCACGTTCTCTCACTGTGCCTAGCAAGGTACCTGGCACAGTGAAAATGCAAAGCCAAAACCAACCAACCAACAAAAACTGTCAGCTAAACCAAACAACGCCAGGCAGCCCGGAGCTAGCAAGTGTCACCAAGCCCAGCACCCGGTACCAGCATGACACCAAGTGCTACGTGACCAGATGACAGATAAATCCCACACTCAAAACATCCAGGCAGAATGTTTTTACATAAACTGATACATCCACATCAACGAAGCAATGTTGGCGTGGAGAGTAAGCCAAAACAAAGACACAGCCCTACTGGAAAAAGTGACACGTCTAACAACATTGTTCAAACAGAACCCTACCTGGAAACTGGAGGTCATGGGCTTTCATCTGGAACAGAGGACCCTCCCCAGAGGCATGAGAAGCAAGGGGATCCACCACCGCCCACACCTCCCCACCCCCACCACCCCCAACGAGATTCAAATTCAAAAGGACAAGAAGCCTGGAGGCCTGTAAAATTTAACTGTTAAAGGTCTAAATAATGTCAAAATATAATTAAAGAAGGCGTTTTGGTCAGGGAATGGAGATACGGCAAAAGAAGAAACCTATAGCAAATTCTAGCATCCATGGGCAAAGGACCCCTAACCAGGGTGGAAAGGGTTAGGCGCTCAGCGGTGTCTGACTCTTTGCAATCCCATGGACTGTATCCCACCAGACTCTTCTGTCCATGGGATTCTCCAGGCAAGAATACTGGAGTGGGTTGCCATTCCCTTCTCCAGGGGGTCTTCGCGACCCAGAGACCAAACGTAGGTCTCCCATAGCAGGCAGATTCTTTACCATCTGAGACACCAGGGAAGCCTGCTAGACAGGGTATCTCCTCTTAACTGTCACTACAAGATCCAGCAATCCTTTAATTCACCCCTCTCCCCTTTTCCCACTGCAAAGGTGCCCAGCAACCTTCTGACCTCTGCCTACCTGGAGGCAGTGAACATGGGGACCAAGGAAAGGTCAGCATTCAGGGTCCCATGATGGTTATATCTATTTTTGTAAATTACTAACTGGGCATCTTTGGTGCATATTCAGCTTAGTGAACATAGTTAATGTGATTACAGGTCTCAGAGATAATGAAAAAACTGGGTCTGAGAGTGCACTGGGGAAATTTTTTTTTTCTTTTTCCTGAATGCAAAATAATGAATATTACCCACAAGAGTCTTCTGAAAGAGTTGGCTGGCACTTTGGCTGGCTGACGCACCATTCTGCATACTTACGCATGTTCTCAAACTGCTACACCATGTCAAAGGAGTTTTACTGAGGATAATCTCTCTCGGCTAACAGTAGTTTTTACAAAAGAGACAACAATTTGCTCAGCAAGACTCACCATCGTAATGTAAACCAGATTCTTCACCTCTCAGGGTAGAAACGTCACTGAAACAAGTTTGGCTTCACCAGTATGAAATTAATAGAGCTGGGGCTGAGCTGAGGCTAATGTCTGCAAAATTTAATTTGCAAAAACCAGCCCAAGGCTACCATGATACAAATTCCCTTGATGTGTTCATTTCACACTCTAGAGTCCTCATCCTACCAGTGGGGGGCAGGGGCTGGAGTGGGGAGGTGAGAGGAGATGGGTGTTGGTGATCTCCAGTATGTAAAGTAGGGGAATACCTGAATTCACACAAGTTTCTGGATATCTGCAACATCAGCTGTCCAAGCCCCAGAGGGAGTCAGAGCCAAGCTTCCCTCCTGCCAGCCCACAAGGGATGAAAAGGTGACACAGAAATCACAGTGAGGGAAAGTACTTCATTACGCAGAGCACCATCACTGGGCACCAGCATCTCATTCGATAACTTTTCCTCAACATCTTCATACAAAAGCAATGTTCCAGATACAGGCAAATAATGAGATAAACTCAGCTCAGCCGGATCCAATGGATGCAGAGTGCTTTGCATTCCACAGCCAAATGCACAAGCCTGGTGGGAAGTACAACCTGGGACTTTCCTGGTGGCCCAGCATCTGAGACTCTGCACGTCCACTGCGAGAGCCGCAGGTTCGATCCCCAGTCAGGGAGCTAGGATCCTGCACGCCGTGGGGCAACCAAGCCCACGCACCGCAGTTACTGAGCCCGAGCCGCAACCAGAGTGCCGGTGCGCTCCGGAGCCCATGTTCCACAACGAAAGAAGCCCACCACAGTGAAGACCCAGTGCGGCCAAAATAAAGAAAAAAACACCTTGAGCGTCTTACACATTTGCTCACACAGATAAGCAGTCAGCTGATGCAGACATTTCCTATATGGACCAAATCTCTAGGAGCTACATCAGAATCTCCAGGTTACCAAGGTCAAGTCAGGCAAACACGAGCTCCTGGACCTTTCTTTCACCTTCTAATGACATAAATGACCACCTTGTCCTCCTAGACTGTCTTCCCAACTCCACATCATAGTCTATCAGGGTAAAGGAAACAGAGGTTTCACCCAACTTTCAAGAAGTGAGCTTTGCTTATTTTAAGTGAATTTGTAAATATGCACCTGGTCTGTCACTATGTCATCAGAAATAGGACTACATTTAGGCCCTGACTGGCTGGACTCTGAAGGGCCTCTGTTATGATCCTGCTTTGTTGTATAAAACTTGCTAATGACCTCTGAGAGATGGTGAAGGATAGGGAAGCCTGGTGTGCTGTAGTCCACGGGATCGCAAAGAGTTTGGCACAACTCAGCAAATGAACCCATCAGCACACAAAGTAACCGAAGTCCCCACTCAATACAAACATGAGACCCCAATGACGACAAAGTGATACACTCAACAGTAAGTCTCTCACTGCACAAGGACTCCAGCTGGATCTTACACTGGGTACCTTGAGTTTGGTCCTAGTTGGCCGAATACAGAGATCACAAAGTCAGCCCATGTCCCTCTCTGTCAGAGACGGAAAATAAATGAGCAGGAAAGCAATTTGTGCGTCCAGGAGAAACGGCCCAGTGATCCTGTTGGTTGTTTCTGCCACATCTACAATACGACACAGAAACAGAGGACCGTCCTCACCCATGCCTGGCAGATCTTGGGTGAGATCCTGCCTGAGTTCCTTATCACACTGGGCTTGGAAGCCCTCGGCTGTACAATGGCACTCTGAATGACAAGATGATTCCCAAACACGCAAAGGTCCCCTCGGACGACTGCAGGAGAAGGATCCTATTTACAATACGAGCCTCCATCTTAACCTTCTCAACCAGAATCCAGGGGCAGGAGAGAAAGGGACATGGGGAATTGTGTGGAGGGGGGCTGGGAATGGCTAGCTCAAAACAGACCTCAGATGAGCCTTCCCCGGCGGTCCAGTGGTGAAGGCTCTGCACTTTCCCTGCAGGGGGCACGCACGGGTTCAATCCCTGGTCAGAAACTGCATGCCACAGACCAAAAAAAGACCTCAAGTAGTGAGCAGGTTTGGAAATGTCTAGACTCCTTCAGGGGCTTCCCAGGTGGCGCTAGTGGTAAAGAATTTGCCTGGCAATGCAGGAGAACTAAGAGTCATGGATTCAACCCCTGGGTCGCGGAGATCCCCCGGAGGAGGGCATGGCAACCCACCCCAGTGTTCTCACCTGAAGAATCCCATGGACAAAGGAGCCTGGTGGGCTATGGCCCACAGGGCCGCAGAGAGTCAACATGACTGAGGTGACTTAGCAGGCGGGCAGGCTCCTTCAGGGGCGGCGGCGAAAGGGCGCCAGAAAGTCAGCCCCTGCAGAGGCCCCAGAGGCTCTGACAGAAGAACCAGGGCAGCAATAGGGATGAGCTGCCCAAATCGGCAACAACTCCCCAAGGAGGTGTGAAGGGTATCAGATCCTAGAGAAATACTGATGAGACGCAATAGGGGAAGTGACCCACATGTATCTGGGAAAACCAAATGTTCCCCTTATCAAGACAGGCCAGGCATATCCCTACGGACAGGCATGGATAGGATCTAGGACATGGATCCTAACAGCACTGTTCAAGAGCCAAGAGAATCACACATTCATAACACTGACAGGAAGGAGTTAACACCATTCCTATTAATCATGCCATGTTGTCATAGATAAGCTGGAGTCTACCCATCACCGAGCACCAGGGAAGGGAATCTTCACTTGGCTAACTGCCTGGTGGAAAAGGAGTATGGGAGTGGACTTTATGAAGATACGTACTTTAAAAAGGCAAAGCCATCTAGGGGCAGCTCTAATACACTGCCTAATAAGATTTTAATGAAGAGAGATAGAGAAAAGGAAGAGCAGAATCACGAACAATATCCACTCTATTATGTGGACACATTAAGGAGATCACATTATTTCACAACGAGCAATTATTTTTCCACTACAACTGCTAGTAAGTCTTGCTTTTGCCTCCTAATGGATGGATGCACAGACTGAGACTGGATTAGGAACCAGTAAAGTCTGACTGTCATTTTTAAAACAAATTTACCATAACATCATACCGGCTCGCTGTTTAATCCCACTTGTTAAGCAGACCCAGACGAGGAGATCCCCTCGACGGAGGAAAACACATCTCTTTATAAGGAGGGCAGAGACTCAAAAATAAGAAAATGCTTCATGAGTTCACTTTTCCAACCAGCACTATGAACTATGCATATTTTAGCACATTTTAAAAGGAAAAGGAGACAAAGTAAAAATTAGCAACCCAACATATACCTGTGAAACTCTGTGTCTGGAGAGCAGGGGCAGGGAGGAGAACTACACAGACATCTAGCATCACCTGTCAGGCTGCCAAGCCACTGTATTTTGAAGCTCTTCAGATGCTTTCTAAAGAAGAAACAACAAAAAAAAATCCAACATGCCTGAACTGGGAGGCGGGAGAGCCTCCTTGTAACTCAGCCCTTGTCAGACAAAATCCAGCAGCCTCAAAAGGTTCAATAGCCTTTTTATAAAGCTATTGTGTGGTTAGTGCCTAAAAATAGTACAGTTCAGCAAGCAGATCACACGGAGGAATCACCTCTACACATTCAACTTCCAAACAATAGACAAAGGGGTGGCAAGGACACCAAACGCGCACGGGGCAGTACCAGCTCCCGGGCGGCCCCCTCCCTGGCTTCCTCACCTCGTCTGAACAGCCAGCAAGCCAATTTAGCCCAACAGCCTGCACAGGAAAATGGGGGGGGGGCGCTGAGGCCCCCACGCCTGTAATATTCACTGTCACCTTCACGTGTGTGCAGTCGCTCGGTCGTGTCGGCTCTGTGCCCCATGGATTGTAGCCAGGCAGGTTCCTCTGTTCACAGGATTTCCCAGGCAGGAATACCGGGGTGGGTTGCCATTTCCTACTCCAGGGCATCTCCCCGACCCAGGGATGCAACCCTGTCTCTTTTCATTTCCTGTGCTGGAAGGCAGGTTCTTTACCACTGCACCACCTGTCACCTAAACAGACAGTGAGGCCCACATCAGAGCGATTACTGCCTGTTCTGCTTTCACAGTCCCTTACACTAAAGCAGAGTTCTTCCCCGAGGGAAGTTTTGAAAGATATAGATATCAGAAGTTTAGTTTCCAACTCAGTTTTTAAGTATCAGTGTTAAATACCTGACAATTTTAAAAGCTTCTCTGGTGAGGCTAAGAACCACTGCTTTAAGACAACAAAGTTTTTATGCCAAGTCAGGTCCATTGCCCGCCAGGCTCCTCTGTCCATGGGATTTCCCAGGCCAGAATACTGGAGTGGGTTGCCATTTCCTTCTCCAGGGGATCTTCCCGACCCAGGGACTGAACCCGGGTCTCTTGCCTTAGTAGGCATATTCTTTACCACTGAGACACCAGGGAAGCCACCCAAGGTGAGGGGAAGGCAACAAAAACCTAGAGGGTGGGTTAAGTGTGATCCCAAAACTGGGCTCACACCTTGGTGGGTACAGACACGATCAAGTCAAAGCACGGGAGAAGGAAGGATTTATAATTACTCACAAGAAATAAAGAGAACACTGGATCCTTCCCAAACCAGTGTCTGCCTGAAGAGAAAAACTGAGAAATTTTAAGCCATGCAAGTTCATGAAGGGGCTTGAGTAGACGAGAATTCAGCATAGAATTGGGTCAAAAGTCAACAGAGTCCAGGCTTTAACTGACTGAAGTCTGAAGGGTCAGCATCAGCATTCCACCCTCCAGCTGGATTGGCCTTAGTTTCTGCAGAGGAACCAGGACCCTGCTCCAAAGGGGGACGACTGTTTCTTTTCTTTTTAAAAAAAACTTTATGTATTTATTTGGGGCTGTGCTGGGTCTCCACTGCTGCGTGCAGGCTTTCTCTGCTTGTCACAAGTGGGCTCCTTGTGGTGGCTTCTCTGGTTGCCGAGCGCGGGCTCTGAAGCGGGCGGCCTCGGCAGTTTTAGCACACTTAGTGGCTGCACAGCATGTGGGATCCTCCAGGACCCGGAGTGGAACCCGTGACCCCTGCCTTGTGAGGCAAATCCTTAAACACTGGACCGACAGGGAAGTCCTACACTACTGTTTTCTGACTGCACCTCCCTAGTTTCTGCATCTCCTCCCTTGATCACTGAGGCCTGTTCAAGGGCAAGCATTGTGGCCAGGCTTAGATCACAAAATAGGTTAGGCGAAAATGGGTTCTCCTGTCGAGATCTCTTTCTCCAGGGACCCCTAACCTATCTGCTTACATAAGCACCAGGGATGAAGCCTGCAAAGGATGGGCCAGCCAGAGGCCACAGTGCTGCTCTTCTAGAAAGCACTGCTGGACAGAATAAAAACCAAGTCACAATGGGCAGCTTCCAAAAACTAGATAAGATCATGAGAAAATGAAAAAACTAAAATCCAAATTTTATTCTCCTTAATCTCCGATTTTAATTTGGCATTTGCTTTTTTCTTCCTTTTTCTCAATATATTTATAAAAAGGGGATTATACAAGGGCTTCCTTATGGCTCAGACAATAAAGAATCCACTTGCAGTGAAGGAAACGCAGGTTCAGTCCCCAGGTCTGGAAGATCTCCTGGAGGAGGGATGGCAACCCACTCCGGTATTCTTGCCTGGAAAATCTCATGGACAGAGGAGCCTGGCGGGCTACGATCCATGGGGTCTCACACTGAGCAACACCACCATAGAGTTTTACTGTGAGGATGATAAAGCTGAGGGGGGAAATAAATAATAGTGTTTTACAAAGGGACTTAAGCACATTTATCAGATAAAATCAAAAGGCAATTAATAAGATGGCTAGGTCAGTTATAGCAAACACTGCCTCTCTGAATTCAAATTAAAATTTTACGATGTTATCCTCTCCATTTTGCCAGTATCCAAACGGTGACACATGAAAGGTTAAGTGAATTGCCCAAGGTGATAAGACAGGAAAGAGCAGGGCACAACCTTTAAAAGAATGACCTAACCCAAGGAAACACAAACTGATTAGAACCAAACAGGTCCACGATGGCAGATGAGCTGATTCCCACTAGACTTGAGCCTCAGTACATGCTCACTGTAACCCATCAGCAAGCGAAGGGACCCCCCCATCGGTGCCATGACAGTTCTAAGGCCCACCATAAAAGGGCAAAAAGCGGGTGGTGCCCCAACTGCTGGAAATCCCCAACCCTTTCTCAAAAGAGCCGAAATACTTCTCCCATTCATTAGCCTATGAAATCAGCCACCCCTATAAAAACTGACAGCCCCACACCCTGGTGCCACTCTCACCTTTAGAGGTGGCCCATCTTTGTCTATGCAGCGTGTTTCCTCCCTGAATAAATCTTCTTTCACGCTAATACGGCTCACTTTTGAATTCGCTCCTGCACAAAGCCAAGAAACCACACTTGGCAGCCGTCCCAGGGACTCTGACATGGCCTGGAACCCGCATCCTCCTGACCCACTCTCTTTTCAGCAACAGTGACATTAAGGTAATAACCTCACCACGTGGAGAGCAATGCCTGTTATTGTCCAACCTTAACATGAAGGTTCTTTAATGTTCTTGTCACTAATCTGTGTTTTTCCACCAAGTCCATTTTCCAGGTGTTCGTCTGCAAACATGTGGGAGTCGGTTGGGCAACTGAGAGCTCGACTTTCCTGAAGTATCTGGGTGACCTCTGTCCTTGGAGTACCCTCACCGATAGGGTGGGAAGACCACCTCAGAGCTGCTCCCACTGAAAGAAAGAGAAGCTTGAAACAGAAAGGGTTTGCAGCTGCCTCACTACATTGAGGAGAAGACAGAATCGAGGAATCTGATTTTTTACAATGTGTTTAGGAGCTTCTCCGGTGGTCCAGTGTTTAAGAATCCATCTTCCAGTGCAAGGGACACAGGTTCAATCCCTAGTCAGGGAACCAAGATCCCATATGCTGCACGGGGCAGCTAAGCCTGCACGCCACAGCTAGAGAAGCTAGAGCATCACTAGAGAGAAGCTTCAGTGCCGCAGGAGCGAAAGAAAACATGCTCAAAGGTGTTAGCAGGCTATTAAATACAGATACTTGGGGCATTTCACCAAACGGGTGGACTCTACTCCCTTCTCTGAACAAACTTCCAGAAGGGAAGGCTGCCACGCCTTGACTCCTACTGTGTCTCAAGGTGTAAAGGGGACAAAGGAGCCTCATCTGCAGCCTCCCAGGTCATAGAAAACGCAGGGCAGGAGGACTGAGGAATGTGGAGTGATTCTCAGAGGGGACGCTCGCTTTGCTTCTCTGCTTCTATCAGACACTCTACTAATTACCAGGGAAAGTTGTTTTTATCAAGGAAAAATAATATTTTACCTCAGAATCCAGATCCTAACACCATCCACTATTCCAATGTGGAACGCTTCCATTGAAATCTTCCACTGATATTTTCTCCAAAGAATAATGTTTAATAAAAACAAAGGAGGTGGTCCAGTGGTTAAGCATTCGCCTTACAATGCAGGGGATGTTGAGTTCGATCCCTGGTCAGGGAACTAAGATCCCACACCTAGCCTGCGAGCCACAGCTAGAGAGAAGCTTGTGTGCCACAAACAAGACCAGACGCAGCCAAATAAATAAATTAAAAAAAATTATTTTTAAACAAACAAAGGAAAGAAAACTTCCAAATCTACATGCTTCTGAAAAAGCCATGTTGACTCTCAGGTTCCTGAACCAAGATGGGTGTGAGCAGCCTGTCTCCACGGGAATACAGTCTTTACAGCACAGAAGTGTGGGTGTTTTATGAGTGGTAACACTGAGGATAGCATACACAATGTCTGACATAACGCATTTTAAATATTTCCTAATGATAATCCCTAATACACTGATATTCATATTGGTCACATTCACCCTTCAGAAATCGTGCCAAATTATCATTTAAACTGAGAAGCCACCAAAAAACCAACAAAGCTGTCCAAGATCTGGTACTCATAACCCTTAAGGGCAAGTGTGTTTTAAGAGGCTTGATACAAGTAGGTCTTCAGGCTGTGGGCGGGTCATTCACTCAGCATTCACTGCAGTTTCAGAATATGCAATAATTGTTCTATGTTATTCCACCACACATCCTTAAGTGGAATCCTAAGGATTCCATTTGGTTTTATACAGTATCAGTAGGCTTATCTTTACGAATGATCAGTATATAGCCATCTTATCAATATATAGCCATCTTATCTGATTGTACAAACTCTTCTTTCTGTTCTTCTCATAGCTGTCTGCAAAAGAGATCACATTCAGTTCCGTTCAGTCGCTCAGTCATATCCGACTCTTTGCGACCCCGTGAATTGCAGCACGCCAGGCCTCCCTGTTCATCACCAACTCCCAGAGTTCACTCAGACTCAGGTCCATCGAGTCAGCGATGCCATCCAGCCATCTCATTCTCTGTCGTCACATTGGGAGATCACATTGGGACATTTCTGTAAGACTAACGGGATGACTCAGCCTTCAACTGGACACCCTGCCCTGGGGCCACGGTCATAGTGAGTTGGGACAGCCCAGGTCCTCAGGGCTCCATAATGACTAGTTCTGTGACCTTGAACAAACCATTTATGCTCCCTTGGACCCAGTTCCCTTATTTCTACAAGGGGAATGGTAATACGTACTTCAGTGCTGTTGGAACATGAAATGAGTACTCAACAGTACCTACCACATAGTAAAGAGAAACAGATAAGGCTGCAATAATGCACAACCATAATTATTAGAAGAAAAAGGGAATGGGCTGCAGATACAGACTATTTGATCATGAAGTCCCCCTCAGGTGATCAAATTGATCAGAATTACATTTTAAGGGGAAAAAAATCATTTGTAATATAATGGGCACACTGTCATGTATTCAACCAGACAGAAATCAATGGGAAGAACAAGAAATTGGAAAAAAGAGAAAAGAAAGAAATCCCTAGTTGTGCCATTTTGTCCATTAAAAAAATAGTTCCGAGGGGCTTCCCTTGTGGCTCAGTGGTGTCTGCCAAGGCAGGAGACATGGGTTTGATCTCTGCTCCGGGAAGATCCCACATGCTGCAGAGCAACTACACGTGTGCCACCACTACTGAGCTTGCGCTCCAGAGCCGGGGGGGCTGCAGCTACTGAGCCCAGGTACATGCACCACAACTGCTCAAGTCCACACACCCTAGAGCCGGTGCTGCGCAACAGGAGAAGCCCCCACGCTGGGCGGTCCACACAACGACTAGTGAGCGCCCCCGCACTGCAGCAACTGGAGAAAAAACAAAACCCAGGCAGCAACAAAGACCCAGCACTGCCAGAAATTACTTAATTAATTGACTGATATATACATATATATTTTTTTTTTAGAAAAAGAATTCCTAGTACAAAGCAGGATTGGTTTTGTGTTTTAAATCTGATTACACTGAACCAATCCATGAGAAACCAAGGTGCTAGACCTATCCAATTAAGGACCAAATCCTATTCTGTTCAAGTCATCACTTGAAAACAAGTGATGGGTTCAGGGAAAACAGAAAACTAATAAGCATTCTCCCAGGCTTGGGAAGAGGAGGCTAGGAACCACTGGACTGGTCTTGGGATACAGGAGAAAGGCATCTTATGTGGGGGACTTTGACCCGCCTGCTCTAAGCCCTTGGAGACCTCACCAAATTCTCATAATCTCTGGGTCCCATGAAATCTCTCAAATCCTCTCTTTCTGCACATCCTTTTTTTTTTTTTTTTTTTTTT